>VZRR01002859.1:69178-386054 GCA_013398015.1 Oreocharis arfaki | reverse complement strand
GCCGGGAGCCGCCAGCGCCCCTGCCGGCCGTGAGCGGCACTGCAGCGAGAGGGGCAGGGCCTGGCAGCCGAGAGAGGCTGTGCTGGGTGACTGTGCTGTTTGTTGTAACTGCTGTTTGTTTGTTTTGTTTTATATATATTAGTAAAGAACTGTTATTCCTATTTTTCATATCTTTGCCTGAAAGCCCCTTAATTTCAAAATTACAATAATCCGGAGGGAAGGGGGTTGCATCTTCCCTTCCACAGGAGGCTCCTGCCTTCCCTAGCAGACACCTGTCTTTCAAACCAAGACAGCCAGTTTTAAACAGCCACTCTCCTTAGAGGGCTAATGTTTCAACTGGCAAACTGAATTATTTTCTCTCACTTGATAATCTTTCAAGGGGAGGGCTGAGATGCCATATTAGAGAAGTTCATCATCATTTGCATTGCTGTGCAGCCTGTTGCAAGGACCAATGCAAGTCTTCCATTTCCAATGCTGTCTGTATCACAGCTTGCCTCGATGCTAAACATACTTGAAATAAATCATGCCTTCATATATATTAAGGAATTAGTTTTTTCTTCATTGACATTCACTGTGTTTTGAACGAAAACTAAAAATTACCACCTCCCTCTGCCAAATTTCCAAAGAAATCTCTTAGTCTGTCATTTTGAAGAGTTAAGAATAGTTTGTTTGTCTCATTACTTCAAATTATAACACACTGCTGCTGCAAATACAATGACAAACTCTTTAGCAGTTGTGTGTTTTAAGGTGAAATTCAACTTTATTAAAGCAGACAGGTTTCTAAGAAATATAAAGCTCTACAGGAAACAGGGCTGCATGCTTATCTTTTTTTTAACTTACCTACATTTAAATAAAAACATTGAAAAATTACCAGTTACTTACTGTGCCTGAGGGTTCCCAGAAAACAAAAAGGAACAGTGAGAAACAACAAATCAAGAAAGTGATAGCAGCAAGCCATCCAAATGCAAGCATCCAAACTGCTTAAACTCATGGATTTGAACTCTTTTTTAGTTGAGACTTTTTTTAACATCTGAAGTAATTTACTGAGCAAACATCCCAGTGATGAAAAAACATCTGATCAACCAATTGAGTATGTTGACACTTTAACCTAGAGGTACTAGCACAATACATTACTTTTTTGTCTTGAAATAAGAGTAGGAATCTTCTGATTAAATGTGTATTACCTATACAAAGTCGATATTTATAAATGAGCTACCAGACTAGACTAATTTTATAATCAGTGAAGGGAAACATGCACTTTTAAGGTCTGATTCACCTCATGATTCATTTTGTGTTGAGGAAAGCAAACCATATATCATCAAAAAAACCTGCTCGAGGCCTTAAGTGTAAATCTAAATTCTAGCACATAGACAACTGACATATGTTATAGATTATTTTGTTTACATAGATGTATATGTCACTGTTTTACTTAAAGCCTATTAGACTGTAATAATATTTACAGTATCACATAGCTTCTTCTACTCTGTTACTGTAATTCTGTAAAAACCAAGACGTGTTAAAACCATTAGCAAGCAAGGAACAATTTTTCTAACCTATAAGCTATTGAGTACAAAGAGAAACACTAACTTCATTCATTTGGATGTCTTTTTTTTTCTGTTGGATTTTTTTCTGTGAATCACCTGTAGTTTACAGGTGACTAAAAATAATACATTTTTCAAATAAATTATTAGGAAAAAAACCCAACCAAACAAGACACCAGTTTAGTCTTACATAAATAAAATTGAATCTGCTGCAGTTTAATTGCCATTTTATCTAAAATTCATTTTACATGCTTTGCAATTATACAGTGCTCTAAGGAACTTCAAAAAAATCACTATATGAAACTACTCACTATTTTAGCATTTAAAAAGTCCCTAGCAGTTTTCTTAAACTTTGTAGTGATACATGGATTATGCTACAGTTTTAATGACTGTATTATGATAATGAGTTAATAGAACTGCAATAATTTTACAGAGAAGCTTCCTGCCATTCTCTTATTTACGTGCTAAGCTTTCTGGTGCTCCAAATTAAATCCGAAAGTCCTTCAGTGGTTCCTCTGACACCCACCCTCACTGACCTCGCTGCCCCAGTGTGCTGGATGAGCACAGCCCTTAGCAGCCAAAGTTGAAAGAAGAACAGCATTACATGCAGAGTAATACTCTGAAGGACCAGGTTGTTTACCTAGAAGGTGAGTTACAATTGACACATAAAAAGTCAGAGGATGTCATAAATACAAATTTGCTGTCCTTTCTTTGTTTCTTTTTGTTACATGAAACTTTCCACTTCCAATTTCACCATCTTCTGAAATACTGTCATCTTTCACATTGCTAAGTAGTACTAGAAATACTGCCAGTATTCATAAAAAAGGATGTGACAGTAAAATCTGGAGTAGCATTTGGTACTGAAAAATCCAGTCTGTGTAAAAATGAGATTTTAAGGCCTAAACTGAAAAATACATAGAACATTTTTGCAGATGGAAATGCTTAATAGATGATGATTTGAATGCACATTTTCATCATAAATATTATCTCTCCTGCCCCATGCTCGGTGCTGCTGCACTATTCACAGGACAACAGACAACAGAAAATAAACCAATTACAGGCTAGTCTGGCTGCTACATTACAGAGCTACCAGTAGCTACTCACTCATGAATAAGAAGTGCCTTCATGCAAATTGGAGACCTACCACAAAATATTAGTGACAGTCTAGTGAGTTTGTCCAAGGTTCTATGAAGCAACATGCAAACATTTATGGAAATACGGATTTCTTCCTCATTAAATTTTGCTAATGCACTAAAAATTTTAATCCTGATGAGTATGTTCACTCTTTCCCACACAGGACTGAACAGTGAGAGCAAAACACCCCACCAAGGTTGTCACTTTATATTCCAGTCACGCTGGGGACATGGCTTCCCAGTCCTGGCATTTCAGCCTGTTGAGTCTGAAGAAGTAACTGTTATTATTCCGCACTCAAAGCCAACATTTTCCACTTGAGACACAACTCCAAAAAAATTAGCGTCAGATGACAAATGCATTAATTCTTTTTCCAAGTAAATTGGTTATCTAATTTTTGACAACTTGTATTGTTTCTGTGTGCAATGCTGTAGGCAAGAGAACTCTTAAAAGGAAAAAAAAAAAGAGGAGAGGAGAGATATTTTGCTACTGAAATATGAACAGAGAGCATTATGGACAGAGCAGGCTACTTAAAAAAAATGTCACAGTTCCTTTTTTGGCACTGGCCCTAGCACAAGTGGATTATATCTGCATTTCAGATTTTATTAAAAAAAAAAATCTGTACCTGTCAGTTAGGAGGAAAGCTTAAGTATATTTATTAAACTCCATTGAAAAGTAATTCCTGATAGGTATTGTGCGATTCTTTTGTTAACCATATGACGAATTAATTTTCTTTCTCTCATAAAACAGTACCTGAAAATACAGAAAAATTTGAGAAACAATGGATACAGAGACCATATCTGAAATTACTTCTAGCTTCATCACTTCACCTAAGTAATTTTATATGTATACATTTCCTTCCCCATAATCCAAATATCACTCGCAACTTTTTACTGACTATTGTTGTAAAGTATTTTCAAGTTTTCTTTTGTTCATTGCTTAAAGGAAGGACTACCATAATGAATTAAATTTCTTTTGTCTCTCATATGAATGACTGTTGCACAAATAAGACATTATTAAGATAAAACAAAACAACAAAACCAGCGATTAAAAGGTCTTCTCTGCTTTACAGTTCCAGCTATTTTTCAAACACTTTATACAGAAGGAGGAAAATTGCAACTAGTGGGTCCATTATAAAAGTATCAACTATAAATGTAGCGTTTAGCAATACCTTCCTGAGCTGGAAACCTAAGGCTATCTGAAAAGTAAAATTATAGTGCTCACACTGGAAGATACAGTTATGAAACCAGTGAGTTTACCAGGTTATTCACTTAAAAAAAGGCTTCCCGAAACCTCCTCCTCAACAAACCAAAATCCCAAACCTCAACCTGCCCCAAACCACAAAACAAAGAAACAAAAAAAGCTAAACCATAAACCTTACAGTTCTTATTACATTTTATACTATTGAATTTCAGTAAATTCAGTGAAAAAAATCAAGAAGACACAAGACCTAACTAAAGATAAGATCTCTATCTGAAGTAACCTATATAATCTAAATAAAATTTTTATACAAATTGTTTTTACCTACATTTTCTCATTGTGTTATGAACAAAGCAGCTTCAGTGCTAGGATACGAAGAAAAAGAAATGTGTTCGTATTTTTATCTGTAGATTGATATTTAAAAATACACCTAGACACCAGAATTGTATATTATATGTGAAATGTGCATGTGTTACGTGAAATGAAGCCAAGTTATGGGAAAACAAATGTCCTTTATTACAATTCTCAATACATATTTCTCACAGGAATAGAAGTGTTATTCATGGAGTCTTGACTAAACTCTAATATGGGAACATCTGCAAATCTAAATTTGTCCTGGAACTTGAATAATGCAATTTTTATATCTCTGAAGGAATTATTAAAATGTTGGAGATGGGCACAGGAGAATTCATGCTTACATTTCAATGTTGGCTAATTAATCACATCCCTAAACATTCCTGTGTAGTGACTATTCCAGTCTTTACATAGGGAAACTGATATAAAGGGGTAATTGACTTATTTGAAGAGATCAAATATTTTAATAGCAATACAGAACTAATATAATTAAAAACGGAGCTTCCAGTTTCTCAAATTAAAAGAAGCTGCTAGTTACAGCTCTTTGCTAAAAGGATATTGCTGGAATCATGTCAGAAGCAAAGTTCAATCTGAACTATATGCTAGTGAGAGCCAGTATTTTAACAGTTTGCAGAAAGAAGAAAACAACCTTTGTTATTCCCCAAAATACAGGAAACTACCTCCCATTATAGCAGCAATTACCAACCTGGCCAGCTCATGGGCAGCTCATTGACACATGCTGCAAGCAAAATTATAATTTACTCTTCAATTTAATTTCCTGTGGATCTGATAGTGTAGGAGGGTTTCACGGACAATATCTTTCATGTGAGTTGTGTGTCAGGTTTATTAGATGAGCAATATAGCATTTTTTTCCTAGTTCATTGTCACTGTGCCATATGGTAATCATAGGCTTCCAGTTTTGGAGTACCTGGTCATGAAGGCATTTTGCAAGCTCCAGATTGTGGCAAATTATTGTTTCCAGCTGATCCAACATGAGACACTATTGATTGCAGACAGACAAATTCTGTGCATATTCCCCAGTTCTCATATCTCTGTTGACTTCACTAGCCATGTTCCAGCTAAATGATGGGATGAGACATCAGTATGCACCAATGCTCTTGCTCTCTTAGACTCTCCCAGGAAGGCAGAAACAAACTTGGAAGAAAATGACGAGCATTGCCTGACCTGAATAACCAAGAGCTCAGGACTATAGGGGCTGGAAAACATGTCTTCCCTGATATGTGGATGTATCCACAGATGGTATCAGGAGGATAAATATATTATTTAAAATAATTTCAGTAACTTTAGTCTAGAAAGAATTGAAACTGTTTCATTTCCAAGTGTCAGGAAGCATAACAACACATAGTAAAGTAGGCCTTGCATCAAATAAAAAAAAGCCCTATTCTTTAAAAATAATATGAAAAAAAAATCAGTTTTTGACATAATAGATACCTTTGGCAAGATTCCAAAGCAGACTTGTGTCCTCCAAAATTGAAATATATGTATAAGCTCAGTTCATAGGCCAAATGAAGCTTTCAAGATCTGGTACATTCCAGAGCCTCTTCCCAAGCACAACATCCAAGTCAATTTCATATTTGATGACCAGCAGATGATGTGGATGCCTGGGGGCAACTGTTGTCTATCCATGCTCCCCCAGCTGGTTCATAATAGATTTTCAGTCTAGTAAACACCTTTGTTTAGTCTAAGTTCTGCAGAATTTCCCGGAAAAAATACCATCCTAAATTTGCCTTGGAGAATACAAGAAAGGAGAAAATTAAGACTGAAAAATACACTGTGCATCCGATTTCTCCCTTTCTAAGTAATGCAGTTCTCGTCCTGAGTTCTTCTGTTCATGGTGATGGACACATCTCATGCAGGTGCATGTTTTTCTTTTAAATCTGAAACTCTGAATTTTAGTTTATAGAGGCTTAAAATAACTGATCAAAAGCTCTTATAGTCTGATTTTAGAAGATCACAAGTAGCACTACCACTTAGTTTACCTGTAGGTGTTGGTACACTTATCTAGGGCAGTGATGAGCTATATGAATTAATTATACAGAAAAGATGGTCACAGTTATTCACTGCGGTGAGACTATACATTATTAATGAGGCAGATATGCAAATGAATCAGTCAGTACAAAAATTATATGAACTCGTTGCCAACAACTTGATGCAAATCAACATCTGGTTCAGTCATGGAGGAGAGGCAGTCCCATCTGGCTGAGAGCAAACCATCAGATTTAAAAAAAACCCCTTAAAAATCAGAAAGGAGCCTATAATTCCAATCTTTCCTATAAGGCAATCAGTCCTGAGGAGCAAAATATAATGATGTTAAGGCTTGAACCATTCAAACTGAAAGATTGTTATTAAAAAACAAAGAGAAAAAAGAAACTAGTATAACATTGTGGTGGCCTGCTGGAAATGTTGTTGAAACTATTGAAGTTGAAAAACTCAGCTATGCTCCCATGGATGGGTTCATTATGATGAGCCTCTTGATCCCTGAGCTAAAAACCTTTACAGCTGTTCGAAGATTTGTGGAAAAAAAAGCAAACCAAAACAATTACAAGGCACCCCTGATAGAAAGAGTTAATTTTTTAAAGCATTCTGTGATTACCAGTCCTTCTTTCCTTTTCTCAAGAACCAGAGATTTGTCTGATCTGAACTCCTGAACAGTCCATGTTTTCACAACAGGATTCCTTTTCACCTCACTTCCAGTTAAACAGCTCACTCGAACGTTTTGTCGCCTCCTGAGCTTGATTATGGTTCTGGGCAGACATTTAACTTTCATCAATAATGTTAGACAGAAATCCATAGTATTTTCTTCTCAGATTCCCCACAGGTTTCAATGATTCCCTTCTCCTTTACCGGGGAGACAAATCAGAGACCTGGGCTCTGGTGCTCAATATTCTCCTATTGATGGGCTGGTAAACGTCTAGACAGTTGTTGTGCATCTGTACTGCATTACAACACAGACAAGATATATCTTGTATATGTAGATGGAAAGTGACTCATTTAGCTGAATCTTGACTCTTCTGAAAAGTGAATCATGAAGAAATTTCTCTGTGTTCACATATTTTTAATTGTAATGTGCTTCCTATATATGAAATGCTTACTTTTAATTTCAAAATGTAGCACTAAGAAGTCATGCATTGTAATAATTTTGCCAAGAAGCATCTACAGAATTATTTACAATAATTTTTATTATAAACTTCTATTTTCAGTTGCAATTTCAGAAAGGTTTCTATTTATGTCTTCAAAGATGCATAACCTTAGTATGTTTCTATTTTAAAAATATAATTTGGAAAACATTTGGTATTCCACAAGCAAAAAATCAAATTAGGAAGATAGGAAATAGTTTGGAATTATGCAATAGTGTAGAGTAATGCATTTTTTTTTGAAAAATCATTCTTCTGATGACTTCTGTCTCTAAACAATCACTGTTTCAGATAAGTGACTGGCCTCATATGTCAAGATTGCAGATTGTGATGCAAAGGACAGCGTCAAACAGATAGTGGCTTTTCCGACAATACTACAATATTACTTTTAGATATTGTGCAAATTATTTAAGATAAATTGTCTTTTTCATGTAGCAAGGCTATAGTCCTAACCTATACACAGAGGTAACTTCCATTTGCCAAGTCAGAATCAGTGTCATGCTCCTGGTGTACGCAAATCAAATATGTTCCTGTGTTATATGGATTGTTAACCTTTAGTGTTGGAGGCCTACCGAAAGTAAAAATTCTCTTCCTAGTAACACCCCTTAAGCAAAGCTAAATGCCTACGATCACTAAAGACCGTACAAATATGAATGCTTCTAGATTTTCTGCAGACTTCACTATCACATTGTAAATGAGAGTAGTGAAAGACAACATATCCAATTAAGTAACTTTGACTCAGACAAAAAAAAATTCATTTATATAATTTCCTATAGCACTATCTTTAAAGCCTGAGCACAAAGTGGTTATATGGTTAAACAAAGAATATGACTCAAGCCTATGACTGAATGGATTAGAAAGCATTGCCATATAACTGTATCACACCAACTACATTGATCCCACAGTTGTTGCAGTATTTAAGTACCAAATTAGCATCATTAATTTATTTTTCTCCACTATCCCTTCCAGAAGAATAATATCAGCAAAACAGAAAAGAGCAGGCCTTGATGAAAAATAGATGACAAAATGCCACTTCAAAATGGATGGAGGCAATTTCCTGTACAGGTAAATCCAGACCCAAATACTTCAGCTCTGCCTGATATTTCAAAAGAATATCTCATGCTGATGAGCTCTAGCAATGGTTTAAGAATTGAAAACAATCAGTTAAAATTCAAGTAATTTATGCAGAAAATATATTGAATGTGTTCACCTGAGCAAATCTATCTGCTTCTGTAAAACTCTGCGTAGTAAAGATTTTTTTCTCCTCTGCTACAGGGAATGTGCATTATGCTTTATCTAAACATGAACATTTCCTGTTCTATAGGAGTGTCACTATAATATTTTCAACACCACACATGAAAGGTAGGTTATTACCATACTTTACAATAAGTTCTCATAAAATGGAATGATTTTTATAGAGACATATTTAACTCATTGTCTTATCTCCAAGGCATTTACATTTGCTTTGCCCTGGACACATGAATGAATAATTTCTGATATGAAAAATTCATTTCAGAAAAGGAGAAAAAGAGAGTAGAAATCCAAAGTAGAAAGGCTTACCTTCTTAGCCCTTTATTTGACATGTAATCACAAGTTCAAAGACTTCTCAGACTGTAGTATCTTTCCATTTTAAGGAAGGAGAGAAAATCTTCATAAAATATTAGAGGAGGATGGCAAAAGCAATAAATTATTTCACGTGGATACATTACAAACATCTGTTGTTTTCAGATGGACCTCTCTGTGCATATTCCTTTTCTAGGATCACACAAATACACATTCTATTGGTTATATAACTTTATGACTTAAGAATTCACACTTTTCTCTGGTAATGTTTTCTCTCCCTAACCCATCTAAAGTGTACAATCCTGGATTTTTCTGATTAACTACTCACCTACCTGATGTCATCACCTCTTCTCTAGTTTTGCTAATGGCTACTTATGTTTAATATATCCTCCTTCTATGAATTTAATTATTTTCAGTAGAAAGAAGTCTAATCAAAGCATCACTTAAATTATTGGTGTACTGATACGTCGTTAGGATAACTAAATTTACATTCAGTAAATATTTTTAACCACTAAGTTTCACTGTCTATCGACAACTACTTTGGAAAAAAAGTGGTTCAGCAGCTTTCAGAACAGGATTTTAATTTTAATTGCTTGCTATAAACTATAGGTAAAGAGAATAAAAAGACAGTAAGTATTCTGCTACAGTTCTGGATTGAGTCTATCTACTGCATAATTATTTTGTACACGTGCAGTATGCCTTGTATTAAACAACCTATAAAAAATATATATATCTCTATGACTATTGAGGGGTCATTGTTTTCAGTCAGCTTCAACTCCTAGTTATGGCAAATTCATAGTCCTTAATCCTGTCACCATACCTCTGCTTGCACTCAAAGAAGTGAGCAAGTGCCAAATTTGCAGGGCCACAGGTCCATATTTTCGTGTTTTCCAAGTTGAGACACTGTGGCAGAGGAAGACTGATTTTGCTCCTGTTATTTTAAGCAAGTATATAACTTATTTTAAGAATACAGTGATAGTACTTCTGTGAATCTAATTACTTAAAGTGAAACATTAATAAAACAAAGTTAATTATAGGACATCTTTAACTCATTTTCTTGGCTCCCAAGTATTTATATTTACTCTGCCCTGGACACATGAATGAATAATTTCTTATCTGAAAAATTAATTTCAGAAAAGAAGAAAAAACCCATTCCAAAGTAGAAAGGTTTACCTTCTTAACCCCTTAATTTGACATGTAATCACAACAAGATTAAAGACATCTCAGAGCATGCCAGCTTCCTAATGTTTATTTCCTAACATGAAGCAGAATCTGGCCATGGTGGCTGCTCTGACATTCTTCTCCCAGGTTTAGTCTTACATGAACCATCTGGAACAAGATTTCTGCTTTTCCAATTTTCAGGATGAAACACTTCAAATTAATTTGATTGAGAATTTTTTATGTGATGGTCTATATTACTGTCCATTCCACTTCAACAGAAAGGCACTTAAGCTATTAGAACCAAAATGAAAAACCTGAGCACTTTGGAAACTGCAGGCTAGAAAGTTCAGGTATCACCCCTGCCTCTAACCAGGTTTGATCCACAAGCCTGATGGAGGTGATTCAATGGAAGTTCCATTGTATTGAGAGACTTGCTTGACTTGTGAAACAACTTTTAAGAACAAGAATCTCTTTGCAACTGCAAAATCCCATGAAGGTTTCCCAGGAAAGCAGAAGCATGGGAATCTCATCCTAGCACTGGAAAGCAAGAATATGGAAATATTTTCTAAGTCTTAAGGAAGGAATAGGCAGAAGTCAGTCAAAAGCATACAACTCTATTCCTAATGAAAATAGATGGAGCAAGAAAGCCTTGTCTTCCTCTGCCTTCTAGGAGCTACACAGTGAAGATTCTGTGATGAATAAAAATGAAAAAAAAAGGGGCTTTAAATATTCTCTTCAAAAAAATGTATAAGGAAATCTCCATTTGCTGTCAGCTCTCAGATCTATAGCAGTTCAGCATGAAGCACTTTCTTTAAAGTATCAGAGTAACACTTTATGTATTATTACTACAAAAGGGACCTGCTGTTCTACTGTTTACCTTTCTTTAGGGGTACCTTCACATTGGCCCTGTACTTGAACACACTGCCTACCGTGCTAATTCTTGAAGAGGATTCTATTTAAAAATAAATAAATGTACTTCCTTATTATTCACCCAACCTGTGTTCAAAAATTGAAAACTGGAATAAAATTAATGTCAATAATAAGACCAAAGTTGATGTCATCATATGAGAGTCACCAATAGATTTGTCTATCCAGCAACAGGAAGACCTGCCTCAATTACTGTGTATCTATTACCCACACATACACTGTGCACTGTGTTTACACAAACCATCACTCCACAGCAAAACTAGGCCACATTTAAAAATAGGTATTTTTTATATATATGCATTTACATATCTATTTGAGCATGTGTATACAAGGTTGCAAAGAAAGTGTGAGTCCAGACATAGCACCTAAAGCAATGTAAAATGCAACAAAATACCTGCTTTGGCAACTACATCTGTTATATATCTTAACCTTGTAACCATTTTCTTATGGCCAATGTAAAGCACCTTGGTAAAACATTTGTGCTTTATTAGTAATTTAGAAAACAGAGGTTCTGTAGATCTCACCTTGGCTACAGTCATGGTTGTGCTAAGCTGAGTGCCAAAGACGAGAACAAGTGCCAGGAATCAAAGTTTTCCTATTAGGAAGCCTTTAGCAGTCAGGATGCTTATCCATAGGGTGCTGATGTAAAGTCATAGCAGTACAGCCAAACTCAGCTTCTTGTATTACTGTCTTTTACATGTTTTCTGTTTCACAGTATTTGTAGTCATTTTACTGTCACTTCACTCACTATGCTGATGCTACATTAAATGGAAGAAAAGAGGACATTTTCCTAACTGGACAGTGGCTGGAGATGGTCCACATTTTAGGGAAAGATTGTAAGTGACAATAAAAGAAAAAAGAACTGAGCTATAAATGTTAATTTTTATTTGCTCCATTTTGTTCAATTTGTGCCATCTTTCTAACTCTCTTTAAAACACAGGTATACATTATTTTACAGAAATGTGAAAAAAAAGTTATTAATCTGTTTTAATCTTCTATTTGACTTTTTAAAAATTGTGGTTACTGTACTCCATGAGATGTCTGTAAATTTCATCTGTGTTCCTGGTACATAGGTAGGGGTATGCTGATGGAGCTTCATCTTATTCATCATAGGAATCATTGATACAGATGTTCACCAGAGGAATCTGCTAGTTCAATCAGGTCATATTTTGGAGGAATGTGCCACATCAGCTTGCATTCCAAAAGAGCATATTATCTATACAAACATCTTTTCATAATGTATTAAGTCAATACCATCATCCTTAAGATACAGGAAACACAAAATATATTTTACATAGAGAAGGCTATACAGACCAAGAAGTGCAAAAAATGAGTATTCTGTCAGGACAATGATTATTACTTGTCCTTTGTGACCAGGTACTCATGTGATAACAAGATATAGCATCATCAGATTCACAGTGTAAGGGAGTACTGCACCTAGCAGTGGCCAGCTGGTTTTCAGGCAAGATGTGCATTTGGCAGATGCTAGAAATGAGTTTGCCCAGAATGCACAATTTCCTATTCCTTAATGGCAAAAGCAGTGTAATCATATTTAGGAATAAACAGACTGACCTTTCAATGAATGGAAACTATTATGTATGGAAGGTGAAATATGGAAGAAAAAGTTGAAGAAGGAGGAACATGGGATTTTCTATAATAATGGTACAGTTGTCTGGAATCTGAACCCTTCTAAATCCTTTCAGATACAGTTTGGAAGGGGATGGTAAGAGTAATTCAATTTTACTTTTAAATTATTGTAATTTCTGTCAGTAATTATGTTCATCTGGCAAACTGAACAGCTAGGAACAGGGAGAACAATAAACAGAAATGACTAGCAGCATCTTTCTGAAAGAGAAGTTCTGAGAAACTGAGAAAAGAACGTATGTGTTTTCCTGGCTGTATTTACTTTCTGTGAGCTTGTGCTCTCTGAAATTGTCTGCTGATCAGCAAGCCATTCAGAAGGTAGTTCAGATATTTTACTTCGAAAATGAATGATGATTTCTTGCTACCTCTATAGCGCAAAATCCACCTAACATGTCCATTAGACCAGCTGTTCCATGTCACTGCTTGTCATTCTGTCTGACGGGGTGGTCCCTTACACACTATTTCAGTTCAAACCATTTTTATTTAGTGACAGAATTTAGAGGGATAAAAAAATAAAAGGAAGGAATTTTTGTGTCTTTGTGCAAGAAAGGACAAGTAGCTCTGTCTTCAGACATTTAAAGTTTGATATAAAGATTGATCCCCTATCACTCAGGTTTGTACCCAGCTCCCAGACAGCCTTGAACCCAGACCAGCTCATTTTTCAAGATTAGAAAAGCTTCCCAACTGAAATGTCAGGGAGTATGCTTGAAGCTCAAGAGCCATTTGGAGAAGTCTTAAATGTTGCAAGACTCTGGTAGCATGGCTTAAAGAGATATTGGACTTGGCAGTGAAGTTTGAGAAACATATTCATGTTTCTGCATTACATCCTGCTCCAATCTTCTTGTCGTGCTCCAGTGATTGAAGTTTCCTCTTCCACATTTGTACAGTTCTTTCTGGAGCTGTGCCACAACCTGCATCACTAGAATGATACAGGCTACAATCAACTTATTTTGGGGAGGTAATTCTTTACAGTAGCTTTTGTCCAATTACACTTTTCTTTTTCCCTTTAGAAGTAGGCAAGAGATTGGGAAAGACATGACTGTGTCTCTGAGGTTAATTTTTAATTTATGCTGTCTGGAGAGGTCTCTGTATATTTGAGTGATGCTGTATTCTACATAGGCCTGACAATTCTTTTTGTGTAATGTCATCATGTGAAATATAAAGGAAATGAGAACTGAAGTTGCAATTTACCACTGTGGAAAGTCCTGCTCGTTGTGATAAAGTATTTACCATGACAGAATATAAAGACATACCTTTGTTTCTACAATCTGTTAAGACACATTGCAGAGTTTTCTTAGCTAAAATTTAACAGCTTTTATATTCAATTTCCAATACAAATTTTCCCTTAAGTAAACGTTTCTCCCTTCTCTTCCCCATTGAAAGTCCAGGATGTTCCGAAAAAGTTCTACACAAGCTAACAGATAAATAAATAAATTTGTATGTCTGCAGTGAGTATGAAATCTTTCTTCACAACATCTCTTTGATGCCACACCAGGAGACTAGTGTGATTTGGTCAGGAAAATGTAGTGCACGTGCCAGAGAAAATTTTGTTAATTAACCTATGAGTGTTGTTACATGTCTTTTTGGTATTTTCTAGCTCTTTAAGATAAAAAATGGTTCCTTTTAATATTCTCTTAGTGTCTCCAGCAAAATCACCTCTGACAACTCAATCTAGTAATTGTACCATATTTGCTAATGGTGTTGCAAGAACCAATATGGTACAAGAATCTTCTCACATTTATGGCTTTGGAAATAGAGAGGTAGCAGAAAGCAGATGAAGAAGAAAGAATTTATGACATCTTTGTCATAAGTAAATGGTTATAAATTTGCAATACTCAGACTGTATCCATCTTTTGTAGTACAAATTACCTATATTAAGAGGATAGCCAAAGAAAGGTAGAGAAGCACAGTTCTATTCAATTTATCAGCTGAGGTACTCAATAACTCCTTACATGAAAAAAGAAAGGTACAGACCTGTCAGCTTTCATTACTGCCTTTTTGTCTGAGTGGGCAGACCAACCTGAACTCTAACTTTTGTATTTCACTTTTTACATTTTAACACTGTCATCCAATTGGGGAAAAGTGTGACTGAACTATAAACTGGGAGCTGAAAGACTTGAAAAGAGAGAGACACTTGCCTTGACCTGTATAAAACCAAGGGATGCTACAAAACCTGAAGAACTAAGCACATACTGGTTTAGAAATCAGTGACCAGCTGCAGTTTGCACGTGGCACATAGTCACACACCTGAACTGCCATGCAGAGAAAAATTGTATCTTAAAGCCCATTAGTTATGTTTGAGTAACCACAGTTTACAGAACTGTACCGACAGACTTGGTCTTTACACGGAAGGTTGGTGTGAATTGCTGTGGCTATAACACCAAATGATAAAAACTGTCACAGCTTAACCCCAGACAGCAACTGAGCACCACACAACCATTCACTCACCTCCCCCATCCCAGAGGAATGGGGAAATGAATCAAAAGTAAAGCTTTTAGGTAAAAGAACAGTTTAATAATTGAAACAAAAGTAAAATTAATAATAATGATGATAATGAAAAGGAAAAAAAAAAGAAAATAAAAAAAACATACTCAAGGGGAAGAAAGTGATGCGCAACACAATTGTTCACCACCTGCTCACTGATGCCAGATCCTGTCCTGGCATCCCCATCCACCCCCGCCCCCCCCATTCTGTGTTATTCCACCACTTTTTATCCCGGGCTAATGATGTTCTATGCCATGGAATATCTATTTGGCCAGTTTGGGTCACCTGTCCTGGCTTTGTTCCCTGATGGCTTTTTTTTTTCCATCTCCTCACTGGCAGAGCATGAGACAGAAAAAAAAGTCCTTGACTTAGGATAAACACTACTTAGCAGCAAGCAAAACATCAGTGTGTTATCAGCATTATACTCATACTGAATCCAAAACACATCACTGTACAAACTACTGAGAAGAAATTAACTATCCCAGCCAAACCCAGGACCGAACTGCAGTGGTTATAATACCAAATAATAAAAATCTGCTTTAAGAGGCAGTACATTTAAAGTTAATCAATTTTTTTATATTAAATAACTTATCAGAAATACTTTTCATTTGGTATTTTTTTCTTCCAAAGGCAGCGAAGGGCAAGGTCTTTTCTTTATGTGTTGAAACTAGGCTAAGTCTAGAAATGTCAGAAATATTTGTCAGTGAAGGCTGCAAACTGATGCTGATTATGATAATGCATCTGATTCATAAAAAGATGAAGCCTTTTGTTTTAAATAAAAGCATCATCTGCCACTATTCTTTCTGAAGGTCAGCATTTTAGTGCTTTTAAACACAACAATTTCTTCAGTGTTCTTCTTGGCACTTACTGTAGTGCTTATTTCTTGACCTTCTGCAAAGTAGATTTTTTTCCAAGTGTTTTTATACTTTGGACGAAGTGTAATAGAACTTTTGTTTTCCATTCTAATTAAAGACATGGAGCGGTACTACTTCCAACACAATTTTGCCTCAGCTTTCACTTATGGTCAATCTCATAAGGAGGTTCTGTCTTTGTTAAAAATAAAATCAGTTTCATCAACCACTGGTTACAATTGATCATCAAAAGAAATATGAAGGACAGTATGAATCCTTTTACAGGTCCAGCCTAAAATTGTGCACATACTTCCCAAAAAAAGCAAAGAGGATCACAAATGGACTTGCAACTTTCTGCTCTAAGTAGGGAAAAAAAAAAACCAACTCCCAAAAACCCCTCTGACATTCTGAACTTGCCTTCAGTAACATTAACACACATTTATTAATATAAGCATTCTATATATTGCAGATGCATATGCATATATGACACAAACCCATTAAAAAATAGCATTGAATATTCTACAGAAATACCAAGTGTCAGAATGTATTCAACACGCAATAACCTATTGGAAGACGCTAACAATATGATGCGTCTGGCATAGGAATTTTCATATAAAGTGTAAACCAAGACAAGAGATACTCAATTACATTTTATACCTTAATTTTACTGAAAGTTTATTACAAGGGAAAATTGTACAATGTAATTTGGACCATATATGAAAATTATGTATTATTATAACATATATATTATATATTTTCTTATAATTTTTCTTCAGCTTTTTTAAACAGAAACTGCTGCCATGAGTTGTGCTGCCGGTGTCTAGAAGGCAGTGTGGAATACTTTTTAAAAATATAGGTGGTTTTTCTTCATTATTACTATTTGATATTAACACCTTGTTAAGGAGGAAAAAAAAAGGTTTTTTTTCTTATTCTTTCTCTTAAAAAAACCTTGAAAGAGACAGAAATTTAACAGTACATTCTCTTTGAAAGAAGTGCTCTTCTTTTTTTAATTACCTGCCTTATTCTAATAAACATAAATATAAACAAATCATCTTAGTTCAGAGGTATGAATATCATTGCCTATGTTTTAACTGTATCACAATGAAAATTTCTTTTCCCTATGAAAATGGGGTTTTTTTCAGTTAAAAACAAATTGTATCACAATTAACTAATTTTTTTGATGCCTGAGTACCTCATTCTCCTATTTAGTCTGTTAAAGGATGTTTAGAGACAGAATTTGCCTCCCTTAGTTCACAAACAATGATGTATATTAGTATCTGAATAACTATGAGTTATTCCAGGGTCTGATATACATCTGGAGAGCCTTAAAACAGATGGATAAGAAGTGCTGTGGAACATCAGCTCTTGAAGAGTGTGGAAATTTGACAAGATAAGACCCTGAACAACCTGATGTAGCTTTGAAGCTGGCCTTGCTTGGAGATAGCAATTGAATTTGACAGTCTCAAGGTTCCTTCCAACCCTTTGTTCACACAGTAATCATCCTCCCTTCAACAGATTAGCTGCTTTTTGGTTTAGTTCTCACTCATCCTGAATTTATGATTTGGGATTTCTGGTTGAACATGCACTCTAAAGAGCAGAGGTTAAAGCAATTGGCTACAGCTGTACATGAGTTCTCAACCCATCTAATGGTTTTGAAAAAGTGTACTAAGGTTTAGAAACAGCAAGGTAAGACATTATCTGCCTAGGCTGTACATTCTGTTCAGAAAACAATTCTATATCCTCAGACATATGGACAAAGACCTAAGAAATTTCTTTCTACCTCAGCAAATCACTGTATTGAAAAAAATAAGCATATCACTCAATGAGTACTTTTCTGGAGCCCAGTAGGAATTTTGATCATGACAATACTGCATACTAGCCAGACAAACAGTGCTCTGATTCCACATTTGCAATCCATACCTGAGAAGCATGCACAAAAAGGTACTGTGAGAAGTTATCACTTAGGCTGTTATACAGCTTTGTACTGTCAGACCAATGATGGATACATTCATTTTTAAGAGAACGAGGATAGCCTTTCATTTGAAATGTATTGAGTCTTTGTATGGCATCCATAACATTAATTTATAATTACAGTGTTCTGAAACAGGACTGAGACAACTAATACTGTAAGGAATTGCTTTCATATCACTACTGCACTGGTTTGGCAGGATAAAAAAGTACTGAAAAAAAGAAGAAGATAGTTATTTGCAGTTGTCCCTGCTAAAAGCTCGCTGTGCCATAGAACTCATGTCTACACCAACAACTGAGCCAGGGCTCAAACTCTGTAATACAGCCATCCCTGCTTTAAAATCTCTAGCACACTCTCTGGCACAGATGTGGCTTGGGTCAGCTAGAAGAACTCTTCAATCCAGAGCCCAGAGCAAGGCTTGAGAGTCACCCTGGGATAAGGTTCATTTCCAACAGGCAGTTTAGATGTGACCGCTCTGTTTTGGGCGGTGAAACCAACTGTAGAGATTTAAGCTGTGCTTTACCAGCCAGTCAGAGAGTGGTCTCTTACTCATTTCATCTACTGGCACACACATAGTAAAGGAAATGAAAGTTCTTAAAAAACCCACTCTCCTTAGATCAGTTATTTTCCTCAATAAAATTAGCAACTAAGAAAAAGGAAAACGAATACATATTTTCTGTTGTCCACTTAAAATACATATTTGATTAGTTATTTTCTCCAAGTGGATCTTAAAATTTGCTGGAATTTCTTGCTGCATCAAAAAACAGGGACTTTTCAGTTTGTTATGTTTCGTTTTGTTTGTTTTGTTCTGTAATTACTAAGAAAATCCCAACAGATATAAAAGTGTTGCTGTTATTTTAAGATAAAAATTAAGAAAACAATCAAAATGCCCCCAAAATGGATTTTTTTCCTGAGTTAGAGGTAAGATGCTGCAATTTCATTACGGAGCCTGAGGGTACTGCTACCATGTCAACTCCAGGAGGACAATGAGACAAAGGTTAAGGAAGCAGAAGAAACTCACAATTTGCTGGCAGATCAGGCTGAGATAAATAAAGTTATCAGTTTCAAAATTTAGAAAATCACTTAATGAATCAAGCATTTGAAATAAGAAAAAACATGAGAGGTTTGTAGACATAGTTACATCCTTGGAAAGCAGGGATTCCAGTACAGATTAGCAATGACATTTGTAGATTAAAAACATATTAAATGAAATTTCTCAGAATTTGTCATTGACTTTGCTAAGCAGGCCTTCAATAAATCCGGCCAGGTTTATAGTATATAATACACAGTTTACTCCATCTGGTTTCAGCCTTTCCCTTTCTCTCCCTCCCCAGGCCCATCACTTTTTAAATTCCATAATCAGACAATTCATACTTTGGCACCTAAGAAATGGCAACACAGAGAATAAAGCGCTCAGAAACCTTAATGTTAAGAATTGCCTCAGACCAGATAAGAGGTCCTTGTAAATTGATAGTTTGCAGCTGACAGTAGCCATTATCAGATAAGCTTTTAGAGGAGTGTCTCCAACTTTTGTGAAGAAAAATACTTGCACTTACAGACTGCAGGCAACATCATACTTCCCTTTTCCTGTCAACCTCGGTTTTAACTTTCTCATCTCCAGCAGCCACAAGCAAATGTCTGTGATTATATACTCTTCTCTAAAGCACAACCCTTCTTTTAACACTGCAGAAAATAACTTAAAACTCTATTAGCCCTTTTCTTGACCCCATGTCCCTTGGCTTCACTTTTACCAGCATGACTTAAATCTCGGTTTAAAAAAAGCGTTTCGGAAGAAGTCGTGTCATTAAAAGAAGATTGAGGATGAGTGCCACAGAGAACCTTAACAATGCAGACTGCTGTCTGCAAAGCATTAACAGTGAAACAGGGTTTCAACAGTAACAGTGGAAGGCAAGAGGCAATGAGAATAGAGGAAGAGCAGGCACAGAGGACCTAGTTGAAAGTGTGGAAATATTTACTGAAAATAAAGAGTAATTCAAAAAATCATATGAAAGTGATAAAAAACATACAGAATAAAGAAAAAAATAGAAAAATATCATAGGCCTTCTGCCAGAGGTTTAAAGATTTTTTTTTTCAAATTAGCAAAGTGATTAGAGAGCAAAAATACATGTTTTTATTAATTGAAAAATTGGCTTATACATATTCCAAATATTTTGCCTATTCACTTTTTTCTTTCATGTAACTACAGGGTGGTATTTCAGTCACATTTCCCTCAGATCAGATCCTAGTCTCCATGAATTAAAGCTCTTAATTTCAGCTACCACATTGTAATCTGGCTACTGTAGGATGACAAAAAAAAAGTTGTCAAACTTCACAGCTGCTGCAATAATGAAGTGATTTCTACATTTTCCTAAACAATTTATTGACTAAAATTGGAAGAATGATACTTAGAATTTAATTACAACTTTATTTCAAAGTTCTTGCCATAACTCTTTTTTTTTTGTTCATTAAAATTACCAAGATATTAAAAAAGTTTAGGATTTTTCCCTATACAAGTGCATGAGCATAGGCCTCAGAAGAAAAAACTGGATGAGAGAATTGAGTTCAGCACTTCAGTTATGCAATGGTGCAATAGCATTTTAAACTGGAAATAGGCCACAGAGCATCTATCCTGCAATTGCTACTCATTGCAGGTCTCAAATCTCCTCCAAACGTTTTCAAACTATTTTTAGATTTGCAGGGTAAAATAATTCCAAGTAACACAACAGCTATCTTAGAGAAGGTAAGCAAAAGAAATAACAAACTTTGGCAAGGACAAATGTTAGATAAACAGAGTCCAGAAAAACAAAAGGGCAGATCATACAGCATACCAGCCAGAAAAAAAAATGAATTAGTGGCAAAAATACACCCCATGCCAGAACCACTAAGAGCAGTGCAAAATACAGTTATCTTTGAAACAGCATCAGCTTGATAACCTAAGTACCAAAAGAGGTCTACCCAATGCAACACAAGGTCTGTTCTAAATTATCATGCTCTGGCCAGAAGTAAAACCACTTGCAAAACTTGAACTGGTCAAAATTACCTCAGTGCAACCCTGAAGCTGGAACCACCACCACTAAGGTTCTGAAACATCAACTATATACAAACGTATTAAAATGTATACAAACATAAAACTTTAAAACCGTGTAAAGGGCAGACACATGAATGGTTGCACTCAACTCAAAAGATGTTACCTGAAGAATCAGCCTTCCATTTACCAATCACTCTGCTAATATGACAGAAATCACATATAACTGAAGTTGGAAAGGAGTCCTGGAGACCAACCTGCTCCAACCTCACAGATCAAACTGTTGTCCAGGACCATCTCCAGATGGCTCCCAAGGAGGGAGAATCCACAGACACTTTGGACAATCCGTGCCAGTGCTCAGTCACCCTCCCAGTGAAAAAGTGTTCCCTGATTTTCAGAGGGAACCTCCTGTGTTTCAGTTTCGTGCCCATTGCCTCTGGGCCTGTCACTGGCCACCACTGAAAAATCCTGGCTTTGTCTTCTTTGCATCGTCCCTTTAGGGGGACGATGCAAATGATAAATTGGTAAGATGCTCCCTGAGCCTTCTCATCTTCAGATTGAAAAGTTCCAGATGTCTCAGCCTTCCCTCACAGGAGAGGTGCTTCAGGCCCTGAGTTATCTTTGTGGCCTCTCCCTGGACCAGGTGCTCATCTCTAATCTAGAGCAAATGTGTTCTCTGGAGGTGATGCGGTTTTCAGGTACTGCAGATGGGCAGCACAAAGCAAGGTTCCTGGGCAAGAGAAGGGCTTTTTCTGTACCTACTGAACACTCAGAATACCTTTCTGCACTGCTCCCACCTTCTACCTTCATACATAGACAGAACCTTTATCGACATATATGTGTTCTCACACAGAGATGTGTGTAAAATGTACACACATTTATATCTTCGCACGCTTGTCTCTGTCTCACTCCCAACCTCATTAATAGATCATGCAATGCAATGTCATGCAAGCAGTGACTCTGCAAATGGAGGAATAAATGAAGATTCGATTATGGAAAGCAATTATTTTTTTAAAATGTTGTATCTAGCATCTTAATTCTTTACCTTTGGGGACATAAAAGTGTACAACATTAGGTGGTTCATGCTGTTGTGGCTTATGTAGTCAGCAAACTGTGTTATTACACTGGAGGAAGGCATACTCCGAGAACCTCTTGCTGTAGGCTGCTATGGATAGTTCATACCCAACCTACTTCAGAACGTGTGACATCTGTGAATGGCAAATGCTACCACCTTTCTTCTGTGGTATACTCTGAAGGCTGTGTTGCAAGTTATGCTAAGAGTTGCCAAAAGTAAACAACTTTGCTACCTGCTACTACCATTCTGTTTGAGACAGCTGTGTAATTTTCTAACTAGGGTGTGATCAGCTTAGAAATGGAAGTACCCTTAAGAAGAAGAAAAATATGGTTGTACATTAGAAACAGTTGCTTAAAAGTATCAAGGATGAAGTTCGCCATAAAAAGAGCTGAAGCCAGCAGGCTAGAAACATGTTCAAAAGCTCATGAAAAGACATGACACAACAATCACACTTTATCTGGTCTACTCCACTTTTTCTGGGTTTCCCTCCTCTTGCTTAGCATTTTGCCTTAAAACTAGATTTAATGTCTACCTCTTCCACAGAAGCAAGTGAGCCAAGCAGCCTGGGACTATGGAGATAGTATGTTTAAATCTCAGGGGCTTTTAGAAAAAAAATGGACAAAGTGTTTCTAAGCAGCCAAAATTAGCTTGAGGCAGCTGTATCTCAGTGCAAAGCTGTGGAGCCTGGAAACAACTCCTCTCTTTCCTATCAAAGAAAGCAGAGACGAAGGAAATATCTAATCTGTGCACCTCTCGAACACAAAAGTGTGAACAAAAAGTCTGCTGCAAAATAGAAAAGAAACCTAGAGAGGATTTATGCTTAGATATCAGAAGTGTGCTTCACATTTAAACACAAATGTTTATTTGAGAGGGAAATCTTTCATGTGAGGATTACACCTAACTTTGTACTTGAAGAGCAACTTATTCCAATGAGGGCCTGTGAAGATTAGGCTTTTGTGCACTATACTAATACAGATAAGTAATTTTTACAGGAAAGCTTGTATTGAAATTACTTAAGTTAATGAACAGGTGTTAAAACACATTTTACAAAATGAAGTGTATGTAAATTAATCATAGGGCAAAGACCTTGGGATGTTCTGCAACTACTTTCTCTGCAGAGCTGGAACTAAGCAACCCTGAAGTGAGAATTTATTGGTGACCCTGGAAGACGACAAGGGCATCTGTGCACATCCCTTGAAATTCATGGGGCCTGAGAAAAACTATATAAGCTAATAAGGGACCTAAAAAACATAGCAGTGTCTTGAAGTGCCTCTTAACTGTCTATCCTCTTCTGCGTGCTATGATCCCTCCAGCTGCAGCTAAGGAGGTGAGACAACAGCAATTAAGCCCTTCCCTAATCCACAGAAATGGAGATCCTTCCCACTAGTTTCTTAAATGTTCTTTCTTCGACCCTTACGGAAAACTTGGCAAACAGGTATGGCTTTGCAGCATATCCTGAAGGTCAGCAGTGAAGAGGGAAAAAAAAAGTAAAACTTGGCATTAAAATAGCTAAATAAAGGACTGACATCTTGCCACTATTATCTATTTCCATGAGAGGTAAATGAGGTCATGCCTAACTGCATTTACATCAAGCTAAGTAGCCCAAAAGAACAGCTCAAAAACCCTTTAGGCTTGCCAAGGTCCTAAACGGTCATTATCTTACATAGGACAAATTAAGGTACATTTATTGAGGGACTAGGAGAATCTTTAATTAAGGTGAAGAATAAATCCTGAATTGCAATCCTTCTACTTGTTTGGTTCCAAATTGGAGCATAAGTAAAATGGGTAGGTTAAAAGAAGAAGAAAATAATTTCTTACATAGGAACCTGCATGTCTGTGAAGCTCAAAAAGATGTAAAAACAGTGAAACCCTCCAAAATAACTACATTGATTACTTAAATCAAACAAATAGAAAAGAAAAATATCTTCTATTTAATGTTGTCCTAATTAATTCTGCAAGCATTATTCTTGTGCTCCTGTGGAGTTAATTACAAATCAGTTTAGTATAATTAGATATTAATATCCTCAGCAATATTTTCTAATAACTCTTAACAGTATCATTGCTCGACAGAGATGTTTTATAAGTGTGGGCCAGGTCCTACGATCCTGCAATCACCAGCTGATTGTTTGCTGAAGACACGTTAGACAGAATTGCAGAATCTGGCCTTAACATTTAAAATTTTAATGTTACAAGAGGATTCATCACATTGTTTGGAAGCTATCTCAAGAATTCAGGTGCACAGTATTCATGCAGAATAATGCCAATCTTCTGTTTCAAAATTCAGAGCACAGTACGAATTTTCAATTTAGCATTTAGAAACACATGGGAAAAGATAAACTGCAGACTGATGTTATCTAAAGCAAGATTACTGACCATAACTTGAGTTGTTTGGGATATGTGATTGACAGGTAGATTTGTCCCAGCCCTTATGGCCGTCTCTGGAAGCATACAGATACTAGAAAAAAAGTATGGCCACTACCACTTCAGTTTCCTCTCAAATGCATGATGCAAGAGAGAAATTCTAACCAGAACTCTAAAAGAATGGGAAGAAGATTATGAGGAATTAATCAACACATGAACAACATATCTTTCAGATGAATGCAATGTCTTTTCTGTCTTTTAGCCACCACCATCCCACAGCTCTTTGAAATTCCCAGCAGTACTTCCCATATATTCAGTAATTATGAAGTTTCTTACTCCATAATTAGTTCTTTCTTCTAATTCTTCATATAAGTCACAACTACAGGATCAATTTATCAAGTACTGCATCAGCTCTGTATATCATAGATTGACATAACTCAAGGCTGAGATATAGAGAGAGTTCCGAGGATCTACTAGACAAATACCAGTCTTCAAAACATTTTTAGGAAAGCCATTGCCATAGTTGGAAATAAAAAGAGATAACTAAATTTTTTTCTTACTATATACATTTCATTACAGACTTCAGTCCATACTTGATCTATAAATGTTATAGACACATCAAGAATCACTTTACTTTGAGGATGTGAACCGTCATAGCTGAAGAAGTTCAATGAAAAAAACAAGTATGTTGACATCTTGCTTAATGTAGAATTCAAAAATCTCCCTCCTGAAAAATTTTGGATGATTTTTTAGGAATTTCCTGTCTTTAGATAACTGTTTTCAGCAAGGTTCAGGCATAGAATTGGTATTTCTGTCATCTTTTTGACAGCAGTAACTGCAACCAGAAAGGAGACCATTGGTGGGAAGACTAACAAGCACCAAGCACCAAGCACCAGCAACCCAAAGAGGGAGATGCTGGGAGTTCTGGAGGTAGATGCTGCCTGAAAACAGAGTTGCTATTGGGACAAGAAGTTAGCCAGTACCTTTCGACACTTCAAGATAGAAATTACAACTACAGGTTCATTACAGGTGGATATATGGAACTTTGTAAAGTGAAGAGAATCTGCATTACTTTAGTGGAGAACACCAATAACTTATGGCTGTTGGGAAAGCAGTGTGTGGGAAGATAAGGCAAAGAACACGGCTTATTTAGCCCAGTAAACGTATGACTCTTGCTGAGGCTAATAGGCACCTTTCTGCAAGAGATGGATATTCTCCCTTAGTAAGATCCATCTATATATCTACATCTGTCCTGTGCTGTGGAACAAGATTAATTTGGGTAATGAAGTAGCCTGCATTAGAAGATGTGGGAAATCGAGCTGGGTCCCTTGACTCTTGATTGATTGTCAATGGCTCAGATAGAAAAATTCTTTCAGCTACATAGGACTGTCTGTGCCATTTCCTGACATACTGTGACCAGGGCCTTCCGACCCAGAGGTGTCAAAGGGAAATTAGAATTATTTGCTTCATCACAAAGCCAGGATCATAACTGACAAGGGCTCTCAGCACTATTTTGTGTTTGAATGGCCACCATGGTCTGAGAAAATCTCAGGTTATTTTCAAGTGCTATTTTTTAGGACTCTAAAGCTTTATCTTGTGATTCTTTTATTTGAAGACAGGGTACACTGCAGAGGAGAAATATGGACAAAAAAACCTGAAAGGCTGTAGCAATGGATAATAAAAAGAACAGAAAAACAAAAGAAAAACAGGAGGAGAGAAGAATAGCAAAGGACCATGTAACAAGATTTTTTATATGAAAAAGCAACCCTACCATGAAATATTTTTGGGTCCTCACAAGGACTGATCATGCAGAATTCTGCTTCAACCAAGTGGTTGATAGGATCTGTCATTGCACTTCGTGTTCTTGGCTTAAATTGTTCAGGCTGCAAGCTTGAGGAAGTAAGGGATCCTCTACATATATCAGAGTTAAAATATAAAACTTTGCATTTGCATGACAAGGCAAATGAGCAGCCTCTCTGTGAATGTGTATGTGAACTTCCATGACAGAAAAATAACAGAATTTGTCACAGCTCTAAACTGAAAAAAATATCTGGGATGAAAAATGGTAAAATATCAATACTCAAATTTTCATTCTAAATCATACAGAAAATTGCCAGATTCCTTCATGGAGTGTAAATAGTGTTATCTGTGACCCAATACAATCATAAAAACATTTATCTAATTTACAAAGCATGAAAGAATTGAGTCATACTGCAAAGCAAGCACAAGTTTTAGTTATGCCAGGAAGACAGAGATATCCTTGATCTGAAACACAAGAAAAGGGCAAAGAATATATGGAAACAGAAACTGTAGGTACACCAGTTAGATGACTTACTGTCTGCACAAACATTCGTAAGAGTGTAAGCAATGAATATAATCATCACGGAAAATCACTGTACATAAATGATAAAACATATAAAATAATAAAATACTTGAGTGTTCATAAGTAAGTGTAATTCCATGAAAAGACTCAAATAAGTGATAACCACCAACCTCCTCCCTCCAGCTTTTTACCTTTATCTTAATATCAGACAAAACCACTCAGAATAATAGAACTGAAATAGAAATCTCCTGGAGTCATTTAGACTTACCTCTTACACAACACATTTCTAGTTCATAAATTTTGCATAGACGGGAAATACTCTACTACATAAGTAAATACTATCAAGCTCAGCATCTTGGGGGATAGTTTTAGAAATAAATTGTGTTATTGGTAAAGACTCCAAGTGATGAATTTACTACTTTATTCAATAAACCATTACAATGATTAATTACTCTCACTCTAAGAAGGTGTGATTTATTACTAATTTCGCTTCAGCTAAACTCTATCATCAGACATTAGAACTCATGCTTCATTCATGCAGCTCCATCTCCAATGACCAAATTTCTGCTCTTTCTTTTTAATTTTTCACAATGGTTTTTCATTTGCTATACATTATTTTTAAGGTGTTCAAAGATCCTGTAGCAGCTTTCCAACGTTAAAATAGCCATCATCAGCTTCTTTCTCACAATATAATTTAAACATTTTACACTTCACATTGCCTAGCATAGCTGTGTATTCTTGAAAAATATTTTGCTTCACCATCAGCTTATCTCTAAAGTAAGTGATGTGGTCCTTTCATGTGCAGGCAGCATATAAATATGAGAAACACAAAAGTAAGTATCAATTTGGAATATTATTTTATTTTATATACTATATTTGAAAAACTAAGTAAGAGTAAAATTTCTGCAAAATCTACCGAAAATATTTATCTTCTAACTCCAAAAAAATTGTTCTGCTTTTTCTTCACTCTTTTTACACTGATTTATGTCTACTGCTGTCTGTGGAATCTTTTCTGATTTACATCAGACAGCTACAATACACTTCAACATTTTTATTTTTTACAGGTTTGTACATAATTTACACTTCTACATTTAATACCATTAAGTGCAGACTCAAAATACTGTCTGAGATCCTACCTTTAAGGTATTTTACTACATCAAAGTTTAAGCAGGAAATTTGCTCAGGGCATTTTTTCTGCCACTAAGTTCAATATAAATATTAATATCCTACTAGCTTTATTTTTAGATTTTAATTTTTAGCTTGCAGATATACAGTTTTAAACTTTACTACTTTAGCCTAGCAAAATCCACTTTGCTATTTATCATAATGTGTTTTATGATTTTTTATTACAATTGCAGAAACCTGAATTTCAGAGATCTAAATACTGCATTATTTTTACTTCAATCTTTCTATGGCTTAGCCACAGATATATTTTCAGAGTCTTACATATGTTTATGAAATTACATTTAATCTGCTCCTATTTTAAAAAAAACATACTCTGACACCCAAAAGGGAATTCAATCCAAAATAAAGACATAATCTTGGTAACTTTTTAGTAAAAAGTCACAAATTTAAGCATCATTTTTCAGTGAAGGGTGGAGATTCTTCACAGTCAATTTTTTTTTTTTGCATTATTATTTTTCAGTCAAGCTTTTACTTATATCTTTGTATAGGAAGGAACAAAAATATTGTTCAGCTTGTCAAACATTCTGGGTTTATACAATGGGAGGGACACCTAAACTATAAAATGTGGATTTAGGGGGTTTTACAATACAATTCCATTGTAGCATAAAGAAATGTGATTGTTTTTATTTCAGTGTGTCCTTCCTGCTAGCAAAAATGCCAGTACTTCCAGAGATAGTTGCCTATGACTTTCCAAAACATAGTAAGGAGGCTGCTGGAGCCAAACTCATTTTGATGCCAGGGGGATAATGCCAAAAAATGGGTGCCTAGGAGTCTCAGGTTGGCCATTAGGAGGTAACACACACTCCCATAAATACACATGTACACACAAATATGTGGAACAGACAGCCCAGAGAAAGGCTGTGGAACCTCCATCTTCGGAGTTTCCAAGACTTAGGCAGATAAAGCCATAACTGATGTGACCTAGTGCGGGGACACTCCTGCTTGGAGAAGATACATGAGGTGATCTTCAGAGGTCTCTTCCCAACAGCTTTTCTATGACAGAGAGGTTCTACAGCTCCATATTGCCCGAGTGTACTATGAGTGCACAGAATGTGTACCTACAACTTATAACTTCTAACTCATTTATAATATGATATATTGTCCCCTCAGTCTTTAAAGTAAAAGGTTCATGGACTTGGAAATGGACCCAGAATAAAGAAAGAAGGGGACATAATCAGAGACTTTGTCAAGAAGACAGCAGTGATAAATCTGATGCTTTAGATGTCGGCATGCAAATGCAGAATAATTAAGGTAATGACTTGATGAAATTACAGATACTCATTTTAAAAAAGTATATATAGAATATGAATGAATTAATGTTTGATAGGAAAGAGACAAAAAATAAGGTAGCTGTATGGGTGGATGTAAAGCTGACAAGATAACCATAATCACTAAGTATCAGCGGTCTATTATGAATGTGGAAGGATATATCATAGCCTTGCTGACACACTTCAGTGTCAATTTAGGTCTACTTTTTAAAATACTTTCATGAACAACATTTGTGATAGGAAATTGAAAGTTCATATTAACACAGCAGATGGAAACCAGGAGCACAGAGATTTCAAATACACTGGAATATAGGATTAGACCTCAAGAGTATATTGAAAATCGGAAGAATTTTTAAAAAGAGAGAAATGCATTCAAAAGAGAAAATGCAAGATGATCTACATGGAAAAAATTAACTATGTCACCATAAGATGCAGTAAAAGAAATGGCTAAGTAGGTCTTCTGCTGGGTAAAAATATCACACATCTGTGAAGAATGCATACCCATACTGGGCTGGCTAGACAGGAATGCATCTTGCACACCACACAAATTCATCTTATTGATAGTCTTAAGATGGGTGAGACCTCAAATGCAGCACAGTTTTAGGCACTGCAATTCAAGAAAGACATAGGTACCAGCTAAAGGATGATAATAAGAATGATCAAACCAAATGTCTAATCTGCTAACCAAGTCTGAAACAAATGAATTTGCTCAGCTGCAGAAAGAGGAGGATAGGATAGTAATGCTCAAGGACGTAGAAAATTCTTGCCATAAATAAGGAAATATTTCTCCTATATCTATTGCTGATAGAAGAAGGAACAGCTACAGTAATAAGAAACTGAGTGGCAGTAAGGATTCAAACAAAAACTAGTAAAACCTTTCCGATGACAAGAGCTGTGTAGCATTGGAATATATTGCCCATGAACACTTAAAAGGGATTTTGGTGGTGATGGTGCTGTCACTAAGGACAGGTTCAGGAAACCTGTCAAGCACAGGTGTCACAGCAGACTCTAGCCTGGAGCACAGAAGCAGACTAGATGACTTTGTATGGTCTGTTCCAGCCCTCATATTACGCATCTATGAGGTTAATTTCTTTATTGTTTTGGTTTGGGAGTTGTTTTTTTTTTTCCTTTTATACAAAACTTCAAAGACTTCAAGGATTTCTTTTCCCCGAAGCTTTATTTTTAAAGTTTGCTGGTAGGCTAAAATTGTCAATTGAATTCTTCAGCTGTAACTAAAAATAATTTCCCAGATACAAGCATGCATGCAGTTTAGAATTTCAAAACCTACTTATGTAAGTTTTCTCTACTTATGTAGGGAAAGTAAAATTGTAATTTTTAATTTCATATTTTTTTAAGAAAGAAAGAAGTTGGAATATGGCTAAGACCATTTCCTGATGGAAACAATAGAAAGGACATTTTCTCTGCAATCTTTCAGTGATCCTTCCCTTCATTTTTCTGCTTCTCTTCTTCCAGAAAGACTTACAGTGCTTTTACAACAGACTTTAAAATTTCTGAACAATTTAAAAACACTTAAAAATGTAGTTGCCAATTCACTTGGTTGATATAAGTTGCAAGAAGACAGTACATGGATATTGACAGAGAATAATGGAAGAAAAGTTGTGTTTCTGAAAAAACCCATGTTGAATGGCAAAAGTCTTGAAACTAATGTCTGGAAGGAAGTGAAATCTCCTATGGCATGTGTTAATGATGACCAGACAAAATGCCCATATTCGAATGCTTCAGGCACACTACTATAAAAGAACTGAACTTTTCACTAAATAATTTATGCTAAAATATGTATTTTCTGACATTAGTTTTCACTGCTTGGAAAGAATTGACCTGATTTACATAATATTCTTATGCTGAGGATCTGACTTTAAAAAAGTCCTAGCTTAATAAAATGTTTTTTAACACAATTTGCCATTGAATATGTCAAGTTAAGTTTCTTCCTAGAGTATTCTTCATCAACCAGTAACTATGGACATAAGTATTAAATTATGTATGCCCAGACAAATTGCAGAATTATGACAGTCATTTGAGATAATTAATACTAATATAATAAAAACAATTATTTTTTTCTAAATGAATTTGTCAACATTTCAAACAAGGGAATCAGGAGAACAGGCTGGATTTTACTGCCAGACTTTCAGAAACTCAGTAACAGTTATCGCTTGAGAAAGTAAGATACGAAAGAGTAAGGAAAAAACCTCCATCCAAGTGACCAAAAACTTCTACATTTCAGAAGTCTGCATTGAAGCATTTTACTTAAAACAATATTCTAACTAAGTGTTTGCCCCGGTCTCGTTTTCATGAGGTGAAACTGTGCCTAATATCTAGCACTTCTACGGAAGATCCAATCCACAGGCTCTAAATTACTGTAGCAAATGTTTTCCAAAATTATTCTCATTTTTTAAGGATGGGAAGGTGAAATATTCAGTAGTTCAGTTCTATATCTAAAGTGCCCATGTGAATCAGAGATGAAGGCAGAAATAGAAATAGAGCTTCCTGGATATTAATCCAGTATATATGACGACATGTACTAAACACCGTTTGGAAGCTGAACAGTCCACATACTATTCAAATATATTTTTAAAGTATATAGAAAGTGTAAATACAGGTTCTGTGGTATCATAAAAGCAAGGGCTTTATCTGACTCCTTAATCTAGGGTATGTAGGCACTGGACTGAGAGCAGACAAGCTAGCAGCACATAAAATAGATTATGCTTCCACTTGGTATCCACTGACAAGTTGATGGATGATGGTATCTGGCTGTTCTCTGGTTCATAATCTAATTATACTTTTGATACATCTGAAAACCTGAGAAAGAAATCTAAGGAATAAGAAACACTAATGTTTAGCCATTTCCATACAGACCTTAAAAAAGAAAAAAAGATCAACTTTAGATTTCAAAGTTGTACATAAACCTTGATAAACCTATTATATTTATGCCCATTTTTGGAAAAAAAAAAAAAGTGCTGAGAAGAACAATTGGAATAAAACCACAGGAGTATAAAAATCTTAGAAGTCTGTCAGTATTCTCTAAAGTGAATCTTTTTTTGTTGATCTTCAAAGAGAGCTTCTAACATCTTCCCCCAGCTGCCTGAGCATTTTGTCTGGGCTTAAAATGTCTGATTACCAAGGTGTCGAAGTATACAACTTTTTCAAGTATAAAAGTCAGAAATCAGTTCTGTTGAATGAAATCTTTGTCAATACAGATAAAAGGTCAGTGCAATTTTATCTACAGTATAGGCTAAGGTTGACCCATGAAGAAATGCTTTGTTGCTTTATGGGCTGCAAAACATAGTCTTTTGACACATTAATTCTTTTCTCAGCCTTTTATCTGAAAAGACATTGGGGGATGTTATAAAAATAAGGCATTCAGTGTTATGTACCCCTTCTCTTAGGAAAGCTCAGTACCATCATTTATAATTTTACTGACTGGTTAACTTTCAGTTGGATGTTCTCCATTTCATAATCATCACTACTTCGCACATCTATATAAAAATTGTAAGCTGTGAAAAGGTAGGTCAGTATTATGATACAGGAGTTAATTTCAAATGCTTGTAACAATCTGTGGAATTCATTTAACAAGAAAAGTTTTCAGGCATATTTAAACATATAAATTGCGCTATGGAACATAGAAGGCTAAGGTCCATGGGTGAAGTTCTTTGGCAAAGCAATTATTACTTTCCCCTGCATCTAAAGCAATCCATGCAATGAAGACTGCAGTCACTTATCTAAGCAAGGTTGCTGTCAAATTGCCTACATACAAAAAATATGACTAGCTCTAGGTAGGCATGTCTGAAAACACTTGCCTAAAGCGGTCTCATAAATAATAGGTGACTAAATGAGACTGTATTAGATCTGTAAGTACTCCTTCCTCTTCCAGATAGGATAAGTATTTTTCAAACGCATAGCTGAAGGCAAGGGGATATAGATATCATACATGTATACCTCTCTGTGCACACTGAGGTTTACAATTGCACTTCAGAGATGTTAGTCTTTGTGTTGCATGAAACAGAATTTTAAATGATAAAAAGTTTAGAAAAAATTTAGAAGAAAACAGATTATAACAAATTAATTCGTGCTTAAGGTGCAAGAAAGGTAACTAAAGCTTTGGTACATAGCCACATTCTAAATCAGCCTTTACATTATCCATTTGCAGTACCTAAAGCTATAATTTAATGCCAGTCAAGAAAAAAATTCTAAATTACATAATCTGTGGGCGAATTATTTTTTAAAGTACAGGACTTAATAGGTGTAAAGGGTTTATAGGTTCGGAGAGCATTTTATAATTAAAGAAAGAGGAGGCTACACAAAACCCATGCCTTAGCACTAAAGAGTGTACACTAACCAGAACTGTTAATGAGAAATTAGACACACAGCTTCTATTACTGTTAATGGAATTTTCGTGCTCCATTCTCTATGTGCCAAGTAAAAGATATAACCCTTAAAATATTTCTTAAAAAGGTGCTGCCAAATTGTATACTGCAGAACAACATATAATTTTTGAGAGGTTATGTGTGTTCTGTAAACATCAGCAACTAATCTCATGTATTATTACTTTAATGAACTTTAACGAAGTTGCATATATTTCACACGTCTTTAAAGTCCTTGTGCAGTTCTTGGGTTGTCTCAGCTTGTAATTCAGCATCTGGAAAGCACTGCTGCATTTAGAAAGCCTTTGTGAACATTTTTTTCCAGAAGACTTTTACTGTATGAATACAGAGGAGAGATTCTTTCTTACCGGAAAGCTGAGATACTATGGTGCTTACTTTAGGCACCTAAATCATTTAAGGAGATCTCCCCTCTTCCACATGCTCCTCAAAAGGCAAGATCCTAGATAACTGTCACCCTCTTAAATTCACCGAGGGACCATTTGATCTGTCCTACAGATACAACCCACAGTGCTCATCTGCCTCTCCATCGTCGCTCATTTGTCCATTGTAAAGACTGAGGTCTTACTAACAGGTACTGCAACTCCTAACTAGCTGGCATGGGCTCTTTGGGCTTCTACCTATCTATGAAATCTATGCAAAGTTCAGGCCTTCAGCAATCACATTTGCTGCATACCCTTAAACAGATTTAACATCTGTTTTTAGTCCCATGCTACAGCATTTAGCTGCATTGGCATTCAGAAAAAAATTACCGTGGCAATAAATCCCAGTCTTCCTTAAGCTTTGGCTATAGAAGAGAAGAAGTAGGGTTTATTTCATCTGCGAGTCATGTTTTGAGGCTTTTTACCCATGCAGCACCTTTTTTTTTTTTTAAATTTTGTCTCAGACTATCACACTGTAACACTGATTATTTTCACAGCTATACCCATATTCTGGCCTTAAATCCAGCTCATCATGGATTTTTTGCAGGATGTATTAATGATAGGCGTAACAGTTCCATGGCTGTAATTTCCCTGGTACCACAACGTTGTAAGTACTGGAAAATATTGAATTTTACATGAAAATTCATTTGTCTTTGCACTAACCATATATTTCATTTATCCTAAATGCAGAAAGCTCCTAATCTCTTTTTCATGTAGTTTGAAGTATATTGAGGCAGAATCATACTTTAAAATCATTTTTTTAGCACTTAAATACAAGCTGTCCAAATACAGTCAAATCTTTCAGTAAAACATTTTCACAGCTGGTAAATTACGTGGTTTAACTCCATAGCTTCTGTGCAATACACTGCCAAACCATGCATTTAAAGAAGACAGTGCTGCTGAAAAAAAGCAGGCTTAGCACACTACAACCACCATCTCAGCAAAGAAAGAGGGTTTTGCTGACTTTATGCAGGATTTTTTCTCATACAAGCTGCTTAAGTGGGTCACTATATCTTATTAGTTTACTGGCCCAAGGGCAATTTAAAAATTTGACTGAATTTTATCAGTGTATGTAGTGCTTTAATCTTATTCCCACATATTTATGTTAGTCACAGAGGCAAGCTGAGTAATTTCTTTGTGATTAGAAACTATTGAAATTCACGAGGAAATCAATGTACCTCTGAGAGCTCTGGCACTGAGCGTAACTTTTATAAATGGCATATGCACTTCGTAGGGGAGCTCTCACTGCCTCATTGGATCATGCTTATCCGTGTTTCTTTTTCTTCCTTCATTCTTTCCAATTACTCCTGATAATTTAACCACAGCCGTTTAGTCAGCAGTGTCATTATGGCAGCAAGTTAACTCCTTCTCAATCAATACGAGCTTTTCTGTACTTTTTCGTGACAGCAGGATCAGACCACAAAAACGAACACGACTAACAGACCCTCTGGCCAGGTGACACACCATTATAAATATGTAACTTTACAAAAACCTCTGTTTCCTGAAACTACAGCTGCCAGGGACGATTTGCTTTCGTCTTTCTTCTACAGTGTTCAAAGGAATAAATGCAGGATCTATTTCTATCTCCAGATTGGGGATGTGACCAACGAATGCTCTCATACTCGAAAATAAGAACAGGGATCTGCATGAAGAGTGCAATTCTTGTCAGAAGGAGTAAAATCTTAATCCAACGGAAGTTAGTTGTAAATGACACTAAAGAATTTTTGGATTAAATGAAAAGTACAGTGGCATATATGTAATTAAAACTGTAGCTATTACCTGGCATAAACACCTGTGTTATACAATTGTTTTTGTGCTTTTTACTTAAAAAATGAAGTGAGACATCACTGCTGTAAGGAAAGACCAAATTTCTTCTGAAACTGTAAGGTACCTGTAAAGAGACTGCACTTGCTTGCATTAGCATTGAGAGGACAGTTTTCTAATCCTAGGTAATATGCACACATAGATTTTTGTGTTAGAAGAATAAGACAGCAACAGAAATCTGTCAGACTCAGCTATTTACTGAATTAAAGAACAATACTGAATAAAGGTGAAGGAAGAGTGGGGCTGAAATTGAGCTACAGTGTTGTCTGAGAGTCTATATGTCCGTGGATCTGAACTAAACTAGATCCTTCTCTAAACTAGTGCAGAGGAGAAGCACAGCTTTGAGGTTTCAACCATAATATTTTTAATAACAGAAAGAACAGAAAGCACTTTTTTTTTTTTTTTTTAATTAGGAAAAATGTTATATTTTACACTGAGGTTCCACAATCAAAATGCCACTGCCAAAAGCTGTTAGTATTTACTTATCTTTCTCAGAAACTACTGATAAACAACAAAGTTTATAGACCAAATAAGAACTAGTCACTAAGATAAAGCAATGTAAAACTTCAGGATCCAAATATTTCCACTCAAAAATAAATCTTCAAGACTATCCTGTTCAAAACAAGAGGAGGAGCAGAGGGAGGGAAAGATGAAAAGCACAAAATTTTTGTGTAGCAACATATAATGTTTGCACTGAGGGAAAAAAGGAAAAAAATAAGAGGAAGATACAGTGTTCAATGAACATGATAGTGAGATAATAAAATGCACTAGAGATGATCACATCAAGACCTACAGTATTGCTACATGAAGGTAGCTATTTCACTTTGTGCATGGATATTTTTGAATTGCAAGATCAACCAGTCAAGCAATATAAGCGCTTGTCATAGCCTCCATTCAGCCCTCAAAAACTGATACTGGCATTCAGTTGTGAATTGCATCCTTTCTAAGAGTTATTGAGCAAAATGTCCAAATAAATGACATGGTAGGAATATACTTTAGACAGAACATTAAATACAAGTTCTGTCTTCTTTCACCCTTCAGGAACTAAATGATAATGTGCAAACTTGAAGGTGTCAGCTACATCTTCAAGAAATTTGTACATGTTACCTGTTACCCTTTTCCACTATGCTTCAATGTGGAACTGGCATTAAATGACATAAAATCCCAAGCAGGTGTCAAGGGCTTCCATTAAAAGTAACATAAATCAATTCCAAAATCTCTAGCACCAAACACTCAGCAAAAGAAATAAATTTATACGAAAATTGAACAGAATTTCTGACAGAAAGCCTAAGGTTCCTACGTCTTCTATTCACTCTGAAACAAACCTGTGGGTTTATGTAATGGCACTGATTCTCTTGGGATGGAACTCATCAGGCTAAATTTAGATATCTCTAGGGGTTTATAGTTGAGAATATCTCCATAAGATTCAAATCCAGCAGTATTATGAAGTTCTTCTGACTGATTGAAAAGTCCAATCATTGTGAATAGAATCCCTAATTGCTCAGATACAGAAATGTTGCACACTCCTATGAAGTATATTAGAAATTGGCAGTTTATGGCAGTACTCTTGATTCTAATCAATCTGTCCAAGAAACTGTATCAAAATAAATACTTCTAGAAGTCCTGAAAGAGGCCAGTTAGGCTGCATAATGGAAGCCTGATGCAGATGCTATTCCATGGATGCGATATATATCTCTAATTTAGGATTTTCTCCAGTTGTAGACAAAATTCCTGCAATCAGAAACCAAATGGTTTCTCAAGCCACTGAATATTTCAATCAGTTCAAAATTTAAGAACCTAATGAGTACAATCTTCCAATTCTACAAAAGCTTAAGAGCTTGATTTCCAGCCTCCTGTCTAGATGTAAGCAATTTGTGTGTTCCCATTTTCATGTTTTTAAAATCTTGTATGAAGCAAGAGCTATTGTGCTGCTCTTGAAGAATAAAACATTACTCATTTCTTATATGCTGGTAGTTTTGAAACAAATTGAAAATAATTTTATCTGTAGGTTTTAGTGATAGAAAACACCTGGATTTCAGGGAGAAAAAAGAATGAATGAAAAAGATAAAATCAGTGATTCCCCATGTATTTGACAAGAATAAAACAGCTCAGAAACTCATGTTGCCTGATTCTTAGCAGTTTTCACTGTTTTGGTCTAGATCTAAAGGGATTTTTGACTTCTGGAGAATGAATATTCAGGATAACTCATAAATATGCTGTAAAAGTATAGAAAGCATGTGTACATATATGCACTAGAATCTCCTGCTTTCAAACAAATTATTTTTTCTTGTGTATTCTTTTATAATCAAGTGTCATGGTTTAACTCCAGCTGGCAACTAAGTCTCATGCAGCTGCTTGCTCACCCCCTGCCCCCAGCAGTGGGATGGGGAGAAAAATTGGAAAAATCCCTCAGACATGTGGTTTGACAGAAGAACAGTCTAATAATTGAAATAAAATATACAACAATAATAATAATAGTACTAGTATAGTAATAATGAAAAGGGGAACAACAAAGAGAAAGAGAGAAATAAAAGCCAAGAAGGACAAGTGATGCACAAAACAAACATCACCCTTTGACTGATGCCCAGCCTGTCCCCAGGCAGTGTCCGATGCCTCCTGGCCAGCTCACCCCAGTTTATATATTGGGCATGACATTCTAAGCTATTCAATATCCCTTTAGGTAGTTTGGTCAGCTGTCCAATCTCCTTCCCTGCCTCTTGAACACTGCCTCGCTGGCAGAGCACTGGAAATGGAAAAATCCTTGACTTGGAGTAAGCACGACTTAGCAAGAACTGAAACATCAGCGTGTTATCAACATTATTGTCACTGAATCCAAACCACAGCACTGTACCAGCTACTAGGCAGAATATTAATGCTGTCCCAGCCAAAACTGGGACATCAGGGGAACAAGCTGCAATTTATAGTGCCACATATTACATATCTCTATTTTGTCATATGTTAAAAGAAAACATGGGTAGAAATCAAGGATTGATGGCATGATAGATAAAGGGGAGGAAAGCACCCAAGGATGCCATCTTCAAACAGACATAATTAAGCATTTTAGAGGTCTGTGAATCTGCTTCTGAAGGCACATAAAATATGTCATGTGAATGTTTCCTATATTTGACAGATGTCCTACCTGCAACATTCTCATGCTAAAACTAAACATATTTTTTTCTGCATGTCCACCCATACACACTGTATTTGCTTTATATCTTCAGAAGAAAAACCTTGCCTTTGCCTGCTATGACTTTGAATGAAAAGATCTACAGTGTCTCTTTGTTTTCCTTCTGTGATATCTTACACATGGTGGAGAAAGGAAGAAGAAATACAAAATTTCCAGGGCAATAGACAAGCAGGCAAAACACTTTTAGGTAACAGCTGTTTACGTCCTGATAATGCACTCATGACATTTCAGCTTTCCCATTTTTTGCAAGGGGTATGGTTTACTGTTTTACTGCTGGTTTCTTCCCAGTTATAACAGAGAACTGAAGCTTGAGAAAAAACGTTCTCCATTTTTGAAGTGACCTTCCTCATTATAAGGTGGATACTTGGTAACTGTGAGTGCCACTTCGAATTTTTTTTTTTATTTTTGATTTTATCTCACTGAGGAATTGTCTCAGTTATCACTCATACAGATTCGTGACTTACAAGACTTGATCTCTTTTTTTGTGTGTTGTGCAATACAGAAAAAAGTGGACTTAAAAAAAATCAAGTATTCTACCTAGAGATGGTCACTTTCCATATTTTACTTAATCAGAAGTAACAGCTTATTATCTCAGATGGCTGATGGCTGCTGAGAGAGACAGCAACTGATGTGCTCAACAATTCGATTTTCAATCATTCCACACAACAGAGTTGGAGGGTGTTATTTTCCTTTAAATTTGCTATTTCACACTTAATCTATTTATCTTTTAAAAGTATTTTAAAAGTATATACTCCTTCAGGTTCTAGAGTTTCACTACAGTATTTCACTATAGCATAGTGACGTAATTTTCAAGATAAGAAAAACATATAGGCAGGTAAATAAAGGTACCAACTCATTCTTAGAATCACAATGTCAATTTAAAAAAGAGAGATGAAGTAACAGAAAGAAATGACAAATAAAATCTAATTGTCTAACAACACAGGATTCTGATCATATCTCCCAATCCCTTCCTTCCTCATCTAAAGCTATATAATCATACAAAATCCTTGTGGGAGGGTTTACAGCTACATATGGTAATTTTTTCACATGTTAAATCTATTCTTTAGAAAAATTTGAATTAAAGCCTTAGAAACATGTAAGCAATTGTGGAAACAAGTCAAAACAGTGCAATATTATTGTCAAAATTAATGGCACTGAGTCACTAAATTCAAGAACAGGTTTTTTTTTGCATATTTTTGTTATGCTTCATTGTGTTTGCAGCTATATCAATATGATGACAAATTAAATACAAATACAGGTATAATAAATAAGTAATAACTTTGTCAGGATATCTTACTTGACTATTTATACTCCAACATAGAGTGCAAAAGACTATAGTAATGCCAAGCACTTAAAACTTTTTCCTACAAAATACACATATACTAGAAATCAAAGTTCCATTTTGACCAAAATGGTAAACAGAAAAAAATAATATACCAATATATGCAGCCTTTCGGTACTAAAAGGAGGCCTATAAGACAAATGGGGATAAACTTTTTAGCAGGGTCTGTTGCAGTAGGAAAAGGGGCAGTGGTTTTAAACTAAAAGAGAGTCGATTCGAATTAGATGCATGAAGCAAAGTTGCACAATGAGGATGATGAAACACAGAACAGGTTTCCTAGAGAGGTGGTTTATGCCCCATCTCCAGAAATATTCAAGGTCAGGCTGGACAGAGCTCTGAGCAACCTGACTGAATTGATGGCATCCCCGCTCGTGGCAGGGGGGTTGGACTAACTGTCCTTCAAAGGCCCCTTCCAACCCAAACTATTCTATGATTCTACAATATGTTGCTTTCCTTATTTACTTTTCAGTTTAATATTTTTTGTGTTGCTAAGAAGAAACTGCCTTATCTCTGTGGAGTGATTTATTAATCACTTTATCCATAAATCTGAAGATATAACAGATCCAGTGATACCTGTGGGAATACAGTGCACTTAGGCATTTTCACAAGAACTGTTTTTATGTGCATAAATATTACTGAGAAAGGAGAAGAAAAAGACTGAAGCTATCTCCCTTGTTAAAGACAAACAAGTGAGTCTGCTAAAACTGAAGCTGCATTTCTCAGCTTCCTTTTCATCCTTGTTTTATATAATGAACACCATTTTTATGCTGATCCAAATTCACCATCCTTCCCTTTCTCCCTCTCATTCCATCTCTCAATTTTTGCACCATCCTACATGTCGGAGGTTTAGCTGTTTAGCTGCCTGCAAACAAGAGAGCACAAGTTTGTCTCAACAAGAAAATCACTTGCTGAGAAAGTGGCTAACTGGCGGTGGGAACAATTCAGCTTACTCTTCTGCCCTTCCCTAAGAACAATGAAAAAGTCAAAGAAAGGACAGAGATCTACGGTTGGTAGTGTATACAGACATTTTCTTTATTATCTGTTCATAAACATCTAATGCTTTGGCAGTCTTCCAAATATGCATATATAATACAGGGAACCACTTTTCTTGTAAAAAAGAAGCATTTGCTGGCACAAGTTCCAGACTTAGCTGAAAAAATCAGCAACTGAAGCTCAGCCCCATCCCCATAATCAGGGATAAAGTGGTCTTTGTTAATCTGGCAGAGCTGAAAGGAAGAATTGAAACTTGCTCTCTCCTCCCCCTTGGCTTTGCTTACATCAGAACTCCCTTATTAGACTTCATTTTCATTCTCCATGTATTCTTTTCTGAATTATGAGCTTTCTTACTTTAACGATATTAGTTTGCCTAATTTTATGTCTGAAAAAAAAGTAAAAACTAATGCTTCACACAGATTTCTCAGATTTGGGTTTTGAGTAATATGGTTTCATGAGTAATAATCAAAAGTTTTTGCTTATTAGAAGGCAATTCAGTTGTGAACTCTGATTGTGGTCTCAGGCCCTAGGAAGCAGGTTTTCCCAAATTACATGCAAATCCCTTGCAAGTGGTACTTGTTAGCTTCTTTCAGTTGAGAGGGTGAATGGATATGGAGATGATCAGGCTGAGGCAACGCAGTCCTGTGAAAAGTTCATGCATTTATAAATATCAGATAGCCAGTGACCAAAAAATGGTCTTCCAGCCTGACATGTATTTTCCTTGATATCAAGCTAAACAAAACACAATGCCCGTAGAAACATGAGTCACATGGATTATTAGTGATTTTTTAATCAGGTTTTCTGTTGCTTTTTCGCATCAATTATTCTTAATTCAAATTACTCCCTAATCTAATCTAAATAAAATTGCCTACCCCTGGAGTCCTCCAAATATGATAACTGTCTTTGGGAAAAGTACCTCAGGCAAGGAGTGGTTCCAGGTACTAAAGGTGACAAATGTGGAGGTCAGCTGCATAAACATATGCTCAGCTCTTTAACTGCATATAAGTTTAATTGAGGCTTGCTTTTGAAACAGAAATGGCTCCAAAACTAGATTGTATGATCACATTAGTTCCACTCCCTGTTACCTTGGCCACGGTGAAGAGCAGCAATGGACAGCACCCTGTTGCAAACAGCAGCTTCTGCCTGGACTGCTCAGTCAGTCCTTCCTCATGTTGCCCACTCTCCAGTTTGGACTAAAATTAATACACAGTCTCATACAGGGCTAACAAAGGGAAGGCATTGACTTATGTGTTAGGCCACTGAAATATAACCACCTCAGATAGTGAGGAAGCCTCAGCCATGGAGAGCTGGTTTATGAGCACAGGGGTTGCCTGGTAACAGGCGTCTGTCAAGTGCCCGTTATCATTTGATGAAAGCTGATCAGGGAGACGTGCTGAAGGAGATTGGTTCATTATAGAGAACAGTAATTTGCCCTTATGCCTCAAGTTGAGGGATCTGATGCAGCAAGTGTCTACACAGATAAGAGGCAACTTTTTTTTTTTCCTCAGTGTAGAGGGAGAAAATTATCTTTTTATCTCTCCTTGTAGGGAAAAGATTGAGCTAGAGCACTCTGGAGGGCTGTGCTGATCCTCCAAGGGGCTGTCAGAGTGCCTCCTGGGCTGCTCTAGGCACTGCATTGAGGCATGTTCAGTTTTCTGCTGCTCTGTGTCCTCTTCCGCTTTTTTCTCAAGCAAAAGCAATTATGATTTCAGAAGCTCTGCACCATACCTGAGGTGCTCACCTTAATGATAAACCATTACTCAAAAGGCTCTGAACTTCACTGCAATTCAAAGGAGAGAGGGTTTGAAAGTGTGGGAGATACTAGGCTGAGCTTTATACACCTGAAACTGTAGGTTCCTGTATCCAGAAATCTGACTGAGTATTTCAGAATTAAAGGCAATCTTGCTCAAACAAGGAAACTCCCAGGTGACCAGTGGCTAGGTCCCCCAGCAGCTATTTAACAGATAGGGTGCAGGAACTGCTCAGTCAGTTGCTAACATCAGATCCCACGTTCTAGGCTAGAGGGATGCCTTCTAAACACTGGGAACTGTGCTGTCATCTTGCAACGGCCTCTGCAGTATGATTTATATTTTGTTACACTGTAATTCAGGGGAGCTGAAAACAGAGCAAAGGGCAAGACCCAAATAGTGGAGGAAGCTAAACTTAAATTTAGGAAGAATGCTTAAGAAAATAATTAAAAAAAAAAAAAAAGGAGGAGAGGAGAGAAAAAAAGCTCATAAATTTCTTAGGAACCTGAAATCCTTTGGCATGTGACATTAGGCACTGTCTTTTGCAAGAAGATAAAACTATATTGCTTTCTGGAAGTACTGCAACCTGGAAATCTATAAAAAAAAACAAAACGGTCAAGGTTGTGCAAGTAGGTATTCCTGTGTCTGGTTAGAGTTGACTTACCCAACTACATCAAGACCACAGCTGCTCTCTCCTCTTCCTTGGCTGTATTTCAAGAGAAAAATAAAACTGATACAGTAACTAAGCCCTGGACAGGTTTTGACAAAAACAAGTGGATGCAGCCCTGACAGGGAAACTCCAGCTGTGAAAGACAGCATTGTGTCTCCATGACTCACTTTGGCAGCGTGACCAGGAGCAGAGCAGGAGGAGTAGGAAGACAAGCTGGTGTGTGTTGGGAATAGCCAGACTTCCTCCCTCACAATGGCCTTGGATTTCACTAAAGTCCATCGTTTGTTACTTCAGCTCACTGAATTCAAGGAAAACTGTCCTTCTTTTCTTGCTGGTTTAGTTTTCTTACAGAATAGTGAAACAAATTAGCTCCAGAGGAGCCTGAAGAGCTACAGAGCAGATGGAAAGTGCATGTCAGGAGTGGAGAAAAGACCAGGAAAACAGAAAAATTTCCCTTTTGCCAGAAATGCACTGTTTTGACTGCCTTACCTCATGTCAGGTAACTTCATTTGTAATATTTTGACTAACAGGTCAACTCCTCAAGCTGAGTGTACTCAACTTCTACTTAGAGTCCTCCTTAATCAGTACTCTGATTCTCATTTAAAAGGTAGATGCCTGACTTCTAAGCATATACTTGCAACAAAACACCTTCATTACAGCTTAAAATGAATATCAGAAAGCCCCCAACAAAAATTTCTAGAGATATTCACTCATGTAATTCTGCAGTGTTGTTCAAGTTTTGAGCAAATGAATTTTAGTTATAGAGATGTCAAAGAAATCACATTTGATTTGGAACTTGAGTTGTTGCACTGAATGGTGATATATTTCATATAGGACAGAAAGCAACTTGATGACAGGGTTACCAAAAGTCCTTGATGCAGAGGCACTTAAATGAGACAGTCAAGGCTCTGCCAACACCCTTTGCAGTAAGAACCACTCACCCCCACACAATACTTTGTGTGAATGTCACGACAGAAAATTAATTTCAAAGTTTTCATCCAGCCGATAACTCTTGTGGCAGCTTAGTTTTTTCCTGGGAATGTCACTTCAGGAAAGACTTCTACAGTAAAAAGGAAGTATTTAAGTTGCGCTTTTTTTTCCTGAAAGTATATTTATTCCATCTTATGATGCTCTTCAAAGAATTTCAAAGACCCAGTGAGTCGTCCTACCTAATTTGAGGCATATATCTTACTTAAATTTGAGAAAAGTATTGATTTGTCTGCTTTCTGTGAGCCAAGGGAGAGATTCAATTTTATTTGAAATATTCTTCTCATATTATTCTCTCTCTAAAAATCTTTCATTTCAGTGACTGGAATGTGTCTGGTGGGTACTTAGTAAAGTCTGGAGCAGAAATCTTCCTAAATTTCTATTTTATTAACACAATAGCTTTACTTATTCTGGAATTGGTTTTTAAAGTTATTGAGGCATTTGAAAATGAAGATCAACCGCAGTAGGACTGACAAATGTCCTTGAACATTCTGAATTTCTTCATTGCTGCTGAGAAATGTCTGAGAAACATGTTTATCTGAATCCTTAAGCATCTGACGCAGGGAGTTGAACTTGATGATCCTAATGGCTCCCTTTCAACACAGCATATTTTGTGATTCTGTGACTTCTGTATTTCTGTAAACTAGCCCTCCATTTTAGACTTGAAGCCTATTTTAAATGTATTTTGCTTCATGTGTTTCTCAGGTAGCTGGGCAGTGCCATGCCATGGTACCTTTTACAAGTCTACTTGTAAATGGCTCAAACAACAGAAACTAGGGCTCATTTTGACCATAGCTCTTATGAGTGGTTGTGCTCTCTTTTTGCCAAGTTTCTGTACTGTTTTGAGTAAAAATTATTGAAAACTATATAATCAAATTATATTTGGTGTTTTTTTACTTGGATATTCCACAAAAAACCCCAAAACCAAACAAAACCAAAACCAAAACCATTATTTAAACAACATGTTTATAAGATTTATGTGGATAAACTACTCCTTTTAGGAGAGAATAAAAATTCAAACATACTTTTTTGTGCCCAAAGCTACAAATTTAGGATCACCTGTTCCTATAAGTCTTCTGATATTGAGTGGATACAGATGATGAATTGTTCAGTATGATGAGCTGTTTAACTATTTGTTGCTCCTTGAAGAAAAATATCTTTGCAAGTTTTCTTTGGAAGGATGTTTTCTGTAATCAGGTCTGACTTTCCAAATCCCACAGACAACCCTACCAAGCCAAGAGGCTTCTTAAAGTGCTGTGTTCTTCAACCACTCCTCAAGACAACTCTCTATACATGTAGCTGAGGAAAAGGGGCATATACTCTCTTTTTGTCACGAGAGCTCCATCATACACTGGAAAACTGTCAGCCAGGTTCTTCAGGAGAACCTCAAGGTTTAGGCATGCTGTTAATCAAGCTCCTCCCTTGTTTGTAAAAATGAGATTTGCTCCTTGCCTTTGTTTGCAATAGCTGTGTATCCAAAAGATGAGCAGAACAGCTATTGTCAACAGCAGTTCCTGCATTTGTTTTAGGTGCTTATCTGTTTGTGTAGAAAGCATCGCTTTGTGTGAAACTGAAGCTGAAAGAGCAAAGGCAATAAACAGAGAGGAGACTACTGTAAGCTCATATCTGGTATACTGTGTGCTGCTCTGAGGTCTGATCTGCTGAAAAATATTGAAAGATTAGTCAGGTTTCAGAGAAATGCCAGAAAAAATGACTTCAAATGAAAATATTGAGGAACACCACCTAAAGATTCTTCAATCATTTTCTATAAAAGGATAAACTAGAGGTCTCTGTGGTCTTTAAAGGTCATGAGAGACAAATTTTGTCTCGAAATCAAGTGAATACCTGGAATAGAGATTGCAGTTTATCACCTCACCATGTGATGAAGTGGGTTTTTATATGCTGAGGGATTATTAAATGAAGATGATGTTGTATCTTTTTTGTTTGTTTGTTTTGTTTTGTTTTGTTTTTATCCCCTCCAAAGCATCCTCTAGGTAAACAGCTAATTATTAGATTCTGTGGAGGAACAACAAGTAAATACTATGCCCTTTACTCTGCAAAAGTTATGCAAAATGAACATGTGGACCTCTTCTGAATTTGTATCAAACACTGAGAGAAATTCAGATCAACATCAGCCAAGTAGCAGGGTGTGGTGCATATATTATTACTAAGATAAAGAATACTGTATGTTGTTATCTTTTCAATAATTGAGAGACAAATTCTCTAATGATTTGTCAACATTCTTTTGAAAAAGAAATCCATTTGTCCACTTCGGATTCACTGAATCAGTTTTTTTCTATTCAGTGGCAAAAGAAATCCTGTTTCTTTAGTATTTTATAATCTTTTCATTTTAGAATGGCTATAAATATGCTAATTTTAACCAATAATGATGAGGTTTTGATTTCTATACTTTTAAGTCTGAAACAAGTAATTTTTCTATTTTTTCACATAGCTTATTGTCAATATACTGAAATATATACAGGTAAAGTTCAGCAATGTACATAAAAAAGCTAAAATGCTTCACAGCACAAAGAAAAGGAATTGGAATAGGAGAAATCCCCCTAAGAAGCTCCCTCATCTCATCTTATCTGTCTCATATGTTATCAAAGTAGCTACACAACTTCCTCAAGGATCTTTAGACGTGAAAGAATTTTCAGAGAGCTCAAAATTGCCTATACCTGAGGCTCTGGTCCAACAACTTCAGAGAATTTCATGTATGTTTTCTGGTAAAAGAGAATACCTCCACTTAGGGTCTTCATGAAATACAGTTTTGAATTTCCCTCCTAAGGCACATACTCATCTATTGGTCCAGCCATCCTTTTTGGTGTCCAAGAAAATGCCTTGAACTTCATTATTTGGGAGGTGGAATCAAAATCAGACACGTGAGAGACGTTTTCGTCTGAGTAGATAGAGGAGACCTGAAATAATTCCGAGCCATTACAGCATCCTCCTCTGCCTGTTCAGCAATACTGCGTCATAAAGCTGTGTGCTGTAAAGCCCGTCCCGTTCTCTACTAAGAGAGGCGTCTGCGTTTCAGTGATGCATGAAGTACCTCATCTACATAGCTTATAAAGCACTTAGAGCTCCTCTGGGATAAAAAGCACTTAAAAATGTAAGGTATTAGTATTTCCTATGTGTTTAAGTTGTCAAATCTTACTTTCTTATCACTCAGATCAGCTTTAAAATTCACTTTTGCAGTGAAACGTACAAATGCTAATTCACTTCAATTAAAAATCTATTGCCTGCACTTCATTTTTAATGGAGGCATGTGCTCGGGAGAAATAGCCCCTCGAATTTACTCATGCAATAGGCTATAGAAGGACAGCTTTCCCTGGCATTTCTGTCCATGTGCAGGAGCAAGCAGTTCTTTTGACTGTCTATGATCTAAAAATCCTTTTTGCTGGGGTCCTGAAACCATTGGGATTTGTCTCCTTTTTAGGGATTTGCTACTAGAATGATAAGGACCATATGCAAGGGTTTGCTACACACATAGTTTCTTCCCCCTGTTCCTCTTCACTCTCCTCCCACTCTGCAAGGCTTCACTAAGCACAGGATGCCACAAATGCCAGTTTCTAATCTCTCACCCAAATGTCATTTCAGTAATTCTTACATTGCTGAAGAAAGCTTGTACAAGAATTTCTAGTGAAGTGCTTTAGTTTGATGGGGCTGTGGCTGACATTCATATCAGCAATTACTGTGATTTAGAAGGGGGCAGAAGTGCTTGGGGTGGGGGGACATTAGCATATGTGCCTTCACTGCAGATGTAGTGATGAAGTTGGAATGGAGCTGGATATTAGTAGAGGTTGGAGCATCACAATGAAAATTATTTTCTAGACAATATTGTATGATTTTACAAAATATTGTTCACTTTAAATTATTCTGTAAAGTCAGACTGAAAGAAGCTTATTATTACACAAAAAAAGTCAAAACAAATTACAATCATTAATTTTTTAATTTAGAAATGTGACATTCAAAACACTATGCTTCAGAAAACAAGTATTACAGCCTAATAGCTTTTTTGACTGCTAAAACTGCAAGTCACTGTGCCTTGGAAAGCAGCTGTAACAGCATGATCTGAAGAAAGATTTCTCAGATCTAGCCAATAATTTGCATGTTAAGCATCCTAAGAACGTGAAATCATTTGGTCAATAATCTATATTCTTTAAGATTTATTTCTCTTTTAATTAATACAGAAGCCTCAGTCGTAGAAAAAGAATGCCTAATCATGTACTCTGAGTCTTCTTAATGGAGGACCATCATGTGCATTACTCCAGCATAAAAAAGTGAGTTAGCAGCAGAGATTTAGCTTTAACTCTGAATTTCCTGGGTTTTTCAAGCTCAAACAAGACCCTTAATGTTGCTTTAATGTAGTTTTTGGTGGTATAATTCTTCTTAATTCTGTCCATTGCAGTCCTTTGATACTTTATGAATTACTTATCTCACATTAATAAGGCTTAACATGGAGTATTAACCTCCTATACATTCCTAATTAGTTTTTAATGAATTTTAGTTTCCGTGTTAGAAAAAGAGCTAGCTAGCTAACTACCACAAATTTAATCTCCATTACTGGAGCATAAGACAACCACCCCTGGGGATGCATGTCCTTGAGATTTTCACGTTAAACAAGAAGCTTTATAAAAGAGTCAAAGAAGCTTAGTATGTGTGTCTCGGCTTATTGCTCAGCTTTGATGGTGTAACAAGTCTTGGACTATTTATAACTAGTGACAAAATACACTATATAAACTTTCAGAGATTTCTGTAATATGTTAAGATACTACAAAAAATTTAACAGGCCAAATTGCTAGTCACCTGACAGCTGCAGTAGAATGGGAAGGTGAATTAGTGTATTTTCTAATACATGATTTAGTTCAATGATAGCAACAGTTGTGATATGATATGTAATGGAGATAGAATTTCCTTTTTTTTGACAGGATAATCACATTTTTTCCGCCTGAATAGTTTCTTTAATGTGGATGAATTTTACGAAATGTATGTACGAGCTGTAATTATTTTTCGTGTGTAGTACAAAGAAATATGTTGTAAGTAATTATTCTGCAATGGAGCCACTGGAGCACAAGTTACAAAAGCTTTTTTTTCTGTTTTTGCAGTGCTTTAAATAAATATAAATGTGGATCAAATTTAAGAACTAGTACATATGGATTAGTAAAACAAAAAGAACAGCATCTTGTTATGAACTGCAGCAGTAGGTTAGGAATGAATTAGAGAAGTTTTCACTGAGAGTGCGCAGGATGTTGCTGAAGCAGCACTCAGTGCTGGCATCAAGTCAGAGAAGCACAAACCTTCTAAGCCCTTTAGCTCTGTTGGGAAAGTGCTACAAGGAGGATGTTCTTCATCCTGGTTCTTCAATTTTGGGATCTGATTTCCTTGTTGACTTACCAAAGCCCTACAATTTTGCATTTAGAATATACTGCAGGAGCTATGTGTCAGTCCCCTGGGCACGTCCTGGGGAACTTGAAGAAGGTGTGGCTCTCTGGAGTTTGTGTAGGAGGTCTGCAGAGGAGAGTTCAGTGTCTCACACACTTGTCTGCTCTGACATCGTTCTATCAAGTACACAGGCCTTCTTGTATGTATGATACTTTGGAATAGGCAGGCAGCTTTCAAGCTATAATTGAATGAACATCTATGTTACAGTAGGCTGCATCTGCGTATGTTGGACAAGTAGATATTTCTTTCACTAACACAAATTATATTTGATTAAGTTCTTTTTGTCAGTAGTCAGGAGAAAAAAAGATATGGCAGTGTCCCGGACAGTGAAAACATATACATGTAAAAATACACATTATTGCAGTATTTTAAATGCAGAGATCTAGTATGAAATGCAGAAATCCAGTATGAAATCCAACTTAATTTAAACAGTATTTTTCTCAATCCTGAAGTCATTTCCGTAGTGTTTTTCCATATTTTCAATTGGAGAAGTTTATAAATATGTAATGGTCATCATTCACGATGGGGGATAATCACCATTCTACGAAAAAACAGAGAGCTGAGTGTTTTAACAGCTGAATTTCCAAACCAAAAGCATAGATGCTTGAAACTCTGTATATGCCATAGATCTTACTGGGACAGAGGCCTGGCACTGTGTCTCTGCATCACTACTGAATTTCACTCATTAATCTTTTACTTACAAATAATGGTAATAAATACATGTTTATCATGCATTCATTAATTAGACTGCACATTGCATGTTTCATGTTGAGACCCATCACTGTGTAGCAGCTGATGGGAAACAGAACAGCTGAAAATGAAAGGCTATCCAAATCTATGAAATGCTAGAGGCAACTTAATCACTGAGCCTGACATACAAAGTACAGACACCATATCCAGATGTGGTTTAGCTGAGTTCACAACCTTATTAACTTAATTCTAGGGGTTAGTAAGCAATAACTTGCACAGTGCACATCATCAATCCTCTCCATTAGAGACTGTCATCAGCCCATGACCCATCCACGACTGGCCTCATAAGCTTTTCCTGCTTTCACTTTGTGTGATGGTTCAGGGGCAAGGGAGTATCCTCTTCATTAAACAAACAAACAAAGAAAAGAAAGCAAAAAACAAAAACAACAACAACCAACCAACCAAACAAACAAACCCCAGCAGCTATTGTAAAGTGCTCCTTTTGCCTAAATCCAGCATCAGGTGATCAGAGTGTAAGAAGCAAGCCAGTGCATTAGACAGCTGCTGTTGGATAGAACTATTCATTCACTTACCTGCCTTCATCAACACTGCAGTTTTCTAGAGAGTTAAACCACCCTTATCTATCTGCTTCTCAGTTTGAGAGAAATATCACTTTTTCCTCACACGGTTCTGGCAATTAATGTAGAACTTGGACTATCACAAGGGCTTACATGTGCTGCCTTCTGTATGCAGAAGATTGTTACTGCTCCCTCTCTCTTCTTTTCTCCCACCTACTATATTCCACTTTACTTGAAGAAACCATTCCTGACGTAAAAAAACATGTTCACTCCAGCCAGTAATACTTCTTCCTATATTTTTTTAAATACTCAATTTCCTGCTTCAGAATACTCATGCCTTCTGCTAAAGACAGAAGATACATACAGACCTGCCTAGGATAAAGTTGGAAGCCAATGAACTTTTTCAAACTATCCTTTGCTAAGCCTCTCATCTCATCTCAGGTCTGTGCTGGCAGGGACAGACAGTATCTTCAATCACAGCAACAATATATGAGGCAAAATCTGAACCTCTTCAAAGACCCTATTTATTTTCTGTAACAGAAACATATAAATGCCAAGGCTAGCTTTGCATACATAAAACTACAATGGACTGAGCAGCAAACAGATTTTTTTTGACAGGAAGAATGGGAACTGCAAAAAATTCTTTCCTCCAGCTACACAGGTAGATGCCTATCCCTCATTCCTGTTGCTGATCACTTTCAGGGAGTTCCTCCTGGAACTGAGTACTAGCTTTATCGGTGGATGAACATCTTGGGTTTCAGTCATTATGAATATTGTATATACATACTAACTTTTGATCTGCAAGCACATCGTTCTACTGAGAGAAACCAAGTTGATCCACCACTCAGTTTAATGTAACACTGCTATGTTTACTCATGACTCCTTAAGGTATATGCTTTATTACATTTCAAATAAATCTTGGCAGGAATTTTGACTAGTCTTTAACATTCTATCTCTATAAAGCACACAGAAGCTTCTACAAAAGACTGTGTTACCTTCTTGCAATGATTACTACAGTGAATTCTGGTACTTCTGTGATACAATTTCTTTCCTTGACTATCACAGCTGAACTGGCCAAAGGTGCAATCTTTCAGGCCATACCACATGCTCCTTCTAAAAGACTAACCTAACACTACAACTGTTCACAAATTTGGGTACAACAGCACCAATAAAAATGTAACAATGAAAAATGCAATTTTAAAGAAATAGTAGCAATAGCCTTAAGTTTTCAAATTGTCACTGCAGCTTTTTGCAAGTCTTTCAGCAAAGATTGACCTTTTAAGATTTTTAAAAGCTTTGAAATATGTGACAAAATCTTTCACATTCAGACCAATCAAACTTTCTTCTATTGAGTATGTTTCCTACTGAAAAACTAGAGAAAATTAGTTAGAGATAATAACTGTTACATGAAACAGTAAGAAGCAAAACAAACATAAGTTCACATTGCCACATGAATACTCATGCCTTTTAAATATAATAACACAATTTCCTATGAGACAGGAGGGCTCAGGGTACTTCTGCAGTCCACTAGGTGTGGACTATCCATCAAAGCTCATACTTGAGGACAGACTTAATTAAAAGTTGTATTGGAGTTGATTCATTTAACTTCGATCTTAGCCTTGCTTTGAGCAGGGATATGTGTATGTGTGTGTAATGGACAACCTTCACAAGTGCTTTTTGACCAAAATAATTCCATGTTTCTGAAAGACTTCAAGGAGGTAGATGAAAGGAATGAGGAAGAAAAGAAGAAAAAGTAGAATATAAAATGAGGTGTTAGTTTGGGGTAACAAACTTCTCCATCAGAATGAATAGGTAGTGGGCAGGTGACAAGCATGTTCAGGGGGAAAGAATCAAAAGAAAATAGCTTGACATCAATTATTTCCAAGGTGTTTATAGCAGTTCCTTCAGTGTCTGCTTCTGTTAGTGGAGTCTCAGCTCCAACCTTGCTTCCCACCCTAAATTTCTTTCTTCCTTGAGTTCTCAGCGTCTTCAGGGGATTTTTCTCTCATTGAGATGATTACTGTTTGCAGATTCTTCTCTCAACAGTTTCAGGATGACAGGAACTATATAATGTTTTGAATGTTATTCAAATGAGTTCTTGACATGACACTGAGTCCTCAGGAGATTATTGAGGTGAAGGTTAGTGATTCAATGCTAAAATCAGCAACACTGATTCTATCCTTCATGCTGAAGACACAATTCAACCTTTTGAAAAGTTTGTGGTTTTCTTTTTATTTTCTCTGTAGCATGTTACGCCTTTATTTTCTCCAGCTGGTATTTTTCTCATCTTGATCCATGCAATCCTGTGCTGAGTTTAGCTGCATATTTGTGATTATGGCCAGACTTGTGTTCTTTGGTGAATCTGAATTACCCAAAGGTGTCATGCCCCTTTTTGTTTTGCTCTGTCACAATCACTAACACATAATTTCTGAACCACAAGTAAGAAAGGTTGTAGATTCATGAGAAAGGTCATGACATATCCAAGATCCATAAATGCTGATGTTGATCTCAGGGGTGGAAGAGATAGGTGCATACTTCCAATGGTGCTTAATCTACTTCCCTGTTCACAGTCTTCACAGTACTACCACAACATTATTATCTAACAGATTGGAGATAGACTTCACACTCCTGAATATTCCAGTGATCTGTTTCCAAAAGTGATGAACGGAATGGAATGGTTGGAAAGGCATCTGTGCGCAATCCCAATGCGTACACTGCTCAGTTTTTTGCCAATTTTGCCAGTAGGCTCCTAAACTTTCACTTCTAAAATGTTTAAGGAAGATCTCAATTCATGTTTATTCATGCATCACTTTCAAATGATTTTGGATAGCATGGTCTGAAATCATAGATTCAAAACAAATGTGGATACAGGAGTTTAGAACTTCTGGAGTTTGGTTTGGTTTATTTCATACCGATAAAAAATAAGAAAACACTAGAAATGCAAAAGCAGAACATCTGCCTAAAGAAAACAGTATGTGGATCTGTTACTAAAGCTGAATGGTTCAGTGATTGAAACCTTATAAAGACACTTTGCTATTGAAAAGTCTTCTTAAAGAGTTCCAGCTCATTTCAGAATTAAAGTGTAGGCCAACAACATTATTAAAACAGAGAAAGAGAGGAAGGAAGAGAGGAACCAGTACAGAAAACATTGAAAATTAATCAATAAAAGCGCATTTAAAAAAACCCTACAAAACCAAAACACAGAAAAACAACAGCAACAACAACAACAGCAACAGCAACAACAGCAACAAACTGTCTGAAAAAAATCAGGCAAAGGCTTTCCTTTTTATTTAGCATATCCAGCTTCCTGGAAAAACATTTATACAATAATCTGCATTTTTAATACAGAAAGCAGAGAAGTATCTTCCTATATTGCTATAAAGATTTCCTAAATAGAGAGGCAGTTTTCCTCCTCCCCACCTTGGCCAAATAAATTAAAGTTTAAGCAGTGTACTCACTGTCCACAGAAACATCTTCATACTGGAAAACTACTGGACAATATATCATTGTTGCTGAACTTCCAAACAGTTATTTGGTTGCTATTAACAGTTATTTGGTATTTAACATTCTAATTTACTTGAAATCTTGTAATATGAAAAAAGGCTCTGACAATTTGTAGAGCAGAGCAATTTATGAATAAACTGATAGTCCCAGTAACAAACAGCCACTGGAATCTGATCCATATGTAGTAAATCATAGAACAAGTCTGCATGTTCCATACAGCTCTTTTATTCTGCAAACAAGAATGGTAATTGATCTGTAAAATGCAATTTTTTTTTTTACCCAGTAATAACACAAAAAACATGTCACATTAAATTCTTATTCAGGTCTATGTGTTGCTCTCTCTATATTTTAAACAATTCTCACATTATCTCTTGAATATGTATCTCTTGCCTTGTTGAAGTTACTACCTGTAGTATTTATTCTCAGAAAGACCAAGAATCTGAGTCAGAGAAAAGGAATGCTCCACATGATTCACTGCTCTGATTAATTTTTTTTCAGCTAGTGGTCTCCACTTACTGAGATACTCATTTAGCCTAAAAAGCTTCTTCCCCTTAAAAAAATGTTAAAGTTCTTTACAAACCATTGCCATTATACCACAACTTGTACTGATTTTCTTCCTGTTCAGCTGCATGACAAAGTATATTTTAAGTACAACAGGCAATCAAAGTTTGAGGTGCAATCCATCCCCGTACTTATGGGATTTTCAGATCTTTAGTGAAAAGTTAGTTCCACATCAAGCTGACCTATTGAGTCAAACTGTCAGTATGATTCTTCAAAGGAAGGAAAAAGAAAGAATAGCTCAAAGCAAGTGATTTCTATTCCATGAGATCTCATTTACTCAGCTTTTTCTACCAAGGGTGTCAGGCAGTACTGTAGACCACTGCAGCTATTAAAACTTTCCTTAATTGCTGAATTGCGGGGTAATTTAAAGGTAAACCAATATGGGCTGAATGGAATTGTAACCTAACCTAACTCCTTTAAAAATTATTACTTGAACAAACAATCAGGCAAGAACAGTTTTTCTCACCATTTTTAGTTCAGAAGAGACTGAATTATTTGTTAATTTCACATGAAACTATATTAATTTTATTATTTTTGGAACCCAAAAATTTTCCTATCTCAATATAACAATGTCAACCTTACGGACCAAGTCCTACACTCCTTTGAAACATTCCCTGAAAAAATTAGGTGGTATCTAATTTAGCTGGCATTTCAGCTATATCTTTTATTATTTGACTTGCAGTTACAAAACGAGGTATTCTGTTTTCCTCATTCAGTGGCCTAAATCTAGGCAGTCAGAGAACAAATTCAAAAACGTTACAATTCTAGATTTTGTCCAGATGCTATTCATCAATCTCCACAGATAAGCCCGTCCCACTGAAGTGAGGGGCAAGCTTAGTCAAGCATACAAATAATCAACAGGAGGTTTTCCAGCCTTCTGAAGCCAAATCTGTCTGATCCAAGCCTGACCTGTGGATCTAGATGCACTGGGGTCTGTCTATAATTGCAGATTAAACAGACATCTTCAGTTTTTCTTAAGTTCCTAAACACAAACCCACGGTACACCACAACTGGCCGCATCTTAATCTAGTGGTAAGAGTAATCACCAAGGGAGCACACAGTGTTCGTATCACCCATTTTCTGGAAGGTTATACATTTTGCAACAATAAATAAAAAACAAAAACAGGCCTGGGAGAATAATTTTCTCAGGGAATGGAGGTATCAATCAAATCTTGGGATACATTCAACTCATAGCCCTGAAGATATCAGGATATATAGGCTGATATCTTGGATTTTGAAGTTGCGACCAGTATTTAGGTAGAGTGCATGCCAGCTAAAGTCAATACAAGCTGCAAGACAAGACTAATTCAAGATCATATATTCACATTAATATAACAGATTTTTTTTTTTTAATACCAAAACAAATATTCTATCTTCTGTGTTACAGACAATGAAAAAAAACTACATGCTGCCCAAAGGGAACCTGATGGAAGAACTGAGATAAGGATAATAGAAAGGATTAGAGAGTAATATCATATCATTAGCTGATTAAAAAGTTGAAAGAACAGGGGAAAGGGTTTAGATTTCAGGTCATGGAGAAGGAGGTTAGTAAAGGGAGTAATTGTTGACCTTCATTCATAAGTAATGCCCCTTTTTTGAGGAAAAAAAATCCATACAGGCAGCAGTACTTGTAACCATAAAAAAGGATACTAATGCTGTTATTTTCTGCACCTGATGGTAAGCATGCACCAATAAAGCATGAAAGACTGAGTGAGACTATCTATTGAGGATCCAATCTAGTACCCGTATGGTAGTGAATAGCTGAGTTTGTGATCAATCTCCCAAGTGAAATAAAATTTAGAAAAGCATAACAAAGAACTTTGCTTATCACTGCAAGAAGACTTAATTTTCATTATTTATAAGCTGTTTTAAAGAGAAAAGTTTAAATCCTATGGTATAAGAAAATGATAATATTAAGGGCAACTATGTAAAAGAGTAATTTTGTATTTGAACCAATTAAAAACATAGCATACAGTCAATCCACAATTACAAATGCGGTTAATTATGCATGGTAAGAGCACTTTTTTTCCATGTGATCTAAAGAAGGAGCTTATTTAGTTGACATGATATAGCTTACACTGACATGAATCCATATTCATTACTTCCCTTATTCAGGATAAGACCATGGTAACAAAAGTAAGTCTTGAGCCTCACTGTCTAATTCAGTAGGAGAAAGAAAATCTGTGCTTTGAACTTGATACTTGTGGGGTTTAATGCTGTCAGTAGCAATGATTTCTCTTTGACTGGAAAGAGGCTAATCACAATAAAAAAAGGTGCCACAAGACAGCAGAGGAGTGGCCATTGCTGTGTAAAGAACTGGGGCTACTTTGGACCCCTAGAAAGAATCTCCAATAATGAACTAAACAGAAATAGTACCATCTAAAAAACCACATTTCCGTGATTATCCATAACATCATGATTATCCACACTGTCCTACTGACAGCACCAAGCCTGGTACTGTTTTGGTTCAACCCAAAGAACAGTCTGTCTTGGGAGAACAAGCATTCCCATTGCGTATTGTTGATGCATCCAATACATTTTGCAGAGTAAGAGATTTACACAAACATGGGCAGTGCCATACGAGTCAGCCTCGGGGTCAGAGAACGGCTCCTGCTACACTTGATGGTATAGATCCAGCCCTAGGAAGGAACTTTCCCTCACAGTTCATGGAACAACAGCTCCAACAAGTGTTATGAAGATGAACAAGTAGGCAGCATGATGCATGGTTAGTATAGTTCCTCTGCATCTACTGACCTTGGTAACTTTGGTCTTCAGATGCAGCAAAGCCTGATACGCCATCTAACACTTCAGTAGTTATCTTTAAGTTGCACAAAGTGCCAAATTCGTATATATTCAATATAAAGGAAAAGGCATTTGCCTCCATCCGTCGTGCTATAAAAATATCAGAGGGACCTCAGATAGCCACAGAAGTCTAATGAAAAGCTGTAACTCCTCTAGCCTGTGTTTCAGGATAATTTTGCCCCGCCGTGATCTTTTTGGTGTCTGTGAGCACATCACAGTTGAGTTGAACACACTGTGGTGGAATAGCAGCTTTGCTTCTTCTATTGGACACTGAGCACCCATTTAAATTGAAATTAGAAATTTCAAAAAGAAATTTTAAGTCAGAAGATAATATTAAAATAAAAAACAATTTAAAAATCTTAACAATCATCCCTTTTTACAACTTTATAATTCTTTAGCTTTTTTAAGTTTCTTAAAAAGCTGCAAAATATTAAACAATTTTTTAAAAAATTAATTATAATTTACATACCTATCTTCTATTTTTAAGAATACATACCTATCTTTTATTTTTCTTAACTTCTTTTAAATTTGGAGGGGAATTACAAAAATACTTTTATAAACAATCTGACATATAAAAATATCGTTATTTATGTGAGCTTGTCAAAGTATGAACAATCACATAGGAATATGTATTCTTTAGTTTGGCGCATTTGCAGTTAAGCTAAAACCCTGAGTAGTTATTGCTCCAAAGTTGTTTCTGTTAATCGATCTCATAACTTAATCTGAGGAAAAATCCAATGAAGCAGTGGATTTTTAACATCAGAGGCTCAGATGGATTGATTTCCCTACTGTTTAACCATTTTCAAGAGTAAACATCTAAACTTATGCTCTGGAATAATTAGCTTCTTTTTTAGCATCTTGATTCGATTTGGACTGACAGTAATTTGAAAAAATGTTCCTTATTCCCTTATCTTTCATATTGGACATTTATTTTGCTATTTAATTGGTTTCAAAAAAACATTATATGACATGGTTCAAATATTACTATCGATGTCTTTAAACTGTTCTTCTATTTTAAGACGCTTTTGTTCCCACTAAATTTACTTCATTCTATAAACTTCCTAACAGAAAATATTATCTGTAATACCATCCTTTGCACCTCTGCTGGTCCAGGTGATGGGACCCATCAATAATACAGCTGTGACACATCAAATTAACTAAGTCACACCTGAAGAACCCTGAATGAGATAGCAACCCGCTTTATACTTATTATGATGTCATTTGGCTTGTTAGTCATGCTTTAATTACTATATTTATGTGTTCCTGAATAAGAAAAGTTATGTCTTCTTATTTTTAATACGTATTATTAAATACTAACAACTTATTGAGCATTTTAGCAGGCTAAGAATATTCTTTCTAAATAATACACTGAGAGAATTTGGTAGATCCTAGCTGAAAAAAAAATAGGAATCCAAAAGTAACTGCAAGGAAAGGAAGACCAATTTCAGAAAACGGGAACATGGGAACAGGTAGAAGAAGAAATTATTCTTTGTAGCTAACAAAAAGAATATTCATAGAACAATGACTCCACATAGGCAAAATATAAATAAATATATTTATTTATATACGTAAATAAATAATATAATTCACCCACACCACATGAATAAGTCTCAGCATCCTTTGGTCTGTACCCTGCATCACTAAGGATAGGATTTGTATTATTCGAGTTTAAATGGCCACATTGTAGATAGCTGCATGTCAACTTTTCAACCTGGTCTTTCTTTACAACCAAGGAAGAGAAATAGGCTGTTCTAAAGTGCAATTCATCTTAACTACTTAATTAATGGCACTTTAGAATTAAAGGTTGTACCAGATGATCTTTTGATCATCTGGGTTGTTCTATGGTTCTATAAATTTACTTTTCTTCTGTAAGACATTGACAACAAACAGGATTCAGAAGACCAAGTCAGGTCTTTAAACTGAAGAGATGAATCTCATTCTGCATCCCAAAATTCCATACAATATAAAAATTCTTTCACTAGCTTTCTTTCATGGATTCTTTCCAATACTTACAACTAGACCTGCTACAGAAAGCCCACATTTATATGTACAAACATCCATCATAATCTTCGGAAATTGTGATGACAAGAAGTTGCTATGCTCTGATGAAAATAATTTTTTTTACTAAAAATCTAGTCCCTTCATCGTTCAGTGCTTTCTGAGGAGGGAGGCTGTGGGGTTTTGTCTGGAGATTTTTGTTTATTTTGTGGTTAGAGTTTGTTTTTTCATGTTTTTTTAAAAGAACTTAGAAATCTCTTTACATCTTTGGTACATTTCTGCATATTCTATGTTTACATGAAGCCAGATATAATATGCAGCCTAAAATTAACCACACAGCTGCTTTTTCATTCCCCTCAACCCCACTGCAGATGGACAGGAGAGAAATCAGAAGACCAAAAGTGAGAGGATTCAATGGTCAAGATAGTTTAATAGATGAAGAAATAANTGCTACCAATGCTGTTTTAGTCACAAATCCAAATTACAGCAATATGGGCCTGCTATGAGGAAAATTAACTCTGTCCCAGCCAGGTCCAGCAAAATATACAAAGTTATAATCATCACCAATGACATGATGACTGAACTATCTACTCAAGTCTGTAATTTATTCCCAGCAAGCACATGTATTTGCTTGAAATAAAGTTTAAAAGTGAAATTAAGTTTAAAAGTGTCAATAATTAAGACGAAGAAAAAAAGTCATTATCCCAGTACCAGCCATTACAAAGCAGAATTATTACCCTTACAGAAATGTAAACAAATCAATATACAGAAATGCATCTGAAATATTGAAATTATTTTAATCCTGTGTGACAGTATTGTTCAGAACCTACAAGACAGTATCTGAGAAAATTTCATACTTGTATTCAGATTAAATTGCATATATTAAAAAAAAACGCCTTTCACAATCCTTGTTCTTTTGTGACTGAAAGAAAAAATCTTTCATTTATTTGAATGACACCAGGAAGACTGTGGATATAGCTACAATAAATACTGACTAATTAGGAAATTAGGAAATTAGGAAATACTTTTCTTCTTTGCAAGTATGGGAAAAGAAAGAGAAAAAGTAATGATTTTGGGAAAGGGACAGTTTAAAGATTTTAAAGTTCATACCTAGCCAGCCTTCAGCTGAAGGGTTATACAGAGAATAAACCCAGTGATGCTACACAAATACTCAGAGCTCTTGGTGGCTCACATCTTAATGATTTTCTTGGGAATGAGTCCCAGAGCCAAGAACTTAACATAACCATGGAAAAGCAACAAAACTGCCTCTGTATGATGAAACTTCTTCCCCTTAGAACTCACTAAGTTGTTTTATTTCCACTGAAAAGATTTGTAACAACAAAGATAACACAGAATTACAGAATCATAGAATAGTTTGGGATGGAAGAGATTTTTAAGGGTAAACTAGCCCAACCCTGCGGGGACATCTTCAACCAGATCAGGCTCCTCAGAGCTCCATCCAGGATGCCTTTGAATGTTTCCAGGCAACATGTTTGGTGAAACATAAATAATGCAGTTACAAACTTATATGCATCCTAGTTCAATATTATGTACTACATATATGCCCTGTCATTATTGTTGCTTATTCTCATAATCCAAATTCTTGAGAATTCAAATCAAACATCATTGCTTCTAAGCACTACCAAGTTAGATCTTTTCCTTTGACAGCCACAACTAGCCATGTCACAGTCAATTTTGAGGCACCCCTGATACTTTATTGCTACTCTTGTATTCTTGAAGCCCCATGTGCCTGTCAGCATGGACTGACACTGCTGTCAAACTGCTACAAAATGACACAAAAAAGCTAAATCAAATAAACCTAACTCTGTCTATTCAGGTGTGCCTCTCAACCAGACAAAAGCAATCTTATCCATTAAATTGTATTGATAAAACACAGTAAGACATTTTGGTTTTTTCTTGTTAGTTCAAATGACTGTATTTGACAATTACTTGCACTGCAGTAAAAGACTCAGACTGGCTCATACAAGGCCAGAGGATTCAAGAGCCTTTCAAAATCAGATGTGCCTTTTCTGTGTCCCCAGGTTACAAAGAGGTGGAAAGCTGATCTGGCATTGACCTGATCCTGGACCAGTGTACAGGCTTTTATACAGAATTCCATTCAATTTTTTTACCCTACTCTGAGACAGTAAAACAATTTTTTCATGGTTAAAATGTCTTCTATCTCAAGGTTAGGGTATCATACTTGAGTGGTAAAGGATCACAGGGAGCTGAATCAGTCTATCTTAGAAATGCCTCAAATGATGAAGAACAGATTGTCATAACCAGCTGACTTTTCCAATCTTCATTTTAAGAAAATAAAAATGTCAATAATTAAATTTTTCTTTCCTAGTTTAAGCTATCATGACTCTTATTCCTTCTTCAAAAATATTTCCTGTGTTCATCCATTCCATCTCTAATAAATTAAAGCTGTACATACTGCAATGAATTACTAAGTACCAAGAAAAAGATGTTTGCTAGAAAGTTAGGTAGAGAATGCTGTCAGCCTGGACAACAGGAAGAAGAAATGGGATGTGTATCCTATCATCCATAACAGGGACAGCCTCTAAGTAAAATGAAAGAAAAATCCTTCCATGCAGCATTTGTTTAACTGAGATTAGTGTATAAACATAAGTGAAATTAGACAATTAATGACAGATCTTTACTCTGAGGCATATGTCTTCACAGTGTATTTATACTCAAACAAACAAGCAACAAAAGGTACAGTGCAGCTGTTGACAGTGAGGCAAAAGACAAATAAGGCCAGTAAAAGCACGCCTTTATTTTTCCATACTGAAATGTTTGCTCAAAGTAAAGCCAAAATTTTTCCTTTTTAAATGGCAATGTATGGCTACATCAGTGCACATCTTAAGCTTAATTTCATTTTAGTCTTGAAAGGGGTCTTCTAGAATGTCACAGGAGGGGAAGACCCACTTAATTCTTGCTTTTTCCAGCTTGGCCAGGAGCGTAATGGACCATGCATTTAGGAAAATGCTGTTTTCATGGATTATACTGACACAAGCATTAACATTTTTCATTCCTGGTCCAGCAGCCATATATAAGGTAAAAGGCTTAGATCAATGTAAAAAGGCTTTCCAAATTTCAGGACTTTGGCCCACAGATGACTCTGACTGTACACCACCGAACACTAACCTCTGTAAGCCACTGTGAGTTACTCACTGCAAACTGTGAAAAAAGGTTGCATAACACAAGGAAAGAAAAAGTACCCTGGTGGTAAATCTGTAGCCATGCGGTGGTATCAATAATCTGGTAGGCAGGCAGCCTTCAGCAGTTTTATCATGTAAATCCTTCTGAGGGTGCTGAACTGGCTTTACACCACTACAGTTTTACTAGCAGGACACAAAAATGCATTAGGGCATAGAACTCGGCTTCTCTGATTCCTGCCTTCCTGTACTGTCATTTTACTTCTCTCTATTTTTAATCAGACCACTACATTTCTGAGAATTGAGCAATAATAATTATTAAATACTAGAGCAGGGAAAGCAGGGATAGTGGCATCAGACATATCTAGACAGAGATGGAGTACCTTTTTTAAGACGATTAAGAAAGCTCTTGTTTTTAAATGAAGCTTTCAGCTGAGGCTAACAGGTCTAAACACATCAATACATATCCCACAAAACCACATTGCTGCAACACTGCTTCAGAGGACCCTCCCAGAAAAAAACCCCCAATAATTTATTTTATTCAAAATGCTACTCTATTTCTGCATATAGAGGCTACTGAATCATAGGCCAGCCAGGGAGCTGGCATAATTTGATGCATTCAAATCATGCAAGCAGCTATGGCCATCAAGATTTCAATATTTCCATATTTTAAGGTTCCAGAGCAACCTGTTGAGAGATGACAATGGCTTCAAATCACATTAATACAAAGGTAGCAATAAGAACTGGTACTGTCACAATTTACTAATGCATAGCGAAGTACAAATAACTTGAAATAGGATGGAGAAAGGAAAGAAATCTAGGCTAGTGGAAAGAAGAAGATTACACCTTAAAGCACTGCAATGAATTTATCATTACTGACTTCAACCCCAGATTATATTATTCTGAATGTTGTTTATTATGTCTCTGTTACTAGGGAGCTTACCCAGTTTGAACCTCCGACATTCTCATCTCCAGAAACTGATGGAGAATTTTTGCATTCATTAACCTTAATATGCTTTTATCAGTCTCAGAACTGAAAACAAACAAACAAAAAAGCAGCTGTATCCTGAACAGTAAGAGGTTCAGCTGAAAAAAACAAAGTCACTGAAACAAGAACAGAAGGTGACAGTAAAAACCGGTTGATGAAATAGCTAGTGAAAGAAGACTTTAGTAGAAAGGACTAAGACTGGAATAAAGTAATCAATTACCAATGGCCAAAGGGCATTTGATATGTGAAGAGAGATTTTCTTTTTTAGCTGTTGGGTTTTTTTTCCCCACATATACAGAGCATACTTCCTTATATGAATTACTGTTTTCATTTTAAGGAAGAAAAAAAGGAATTATTACAAATCAAGCAAAAAAACAAACAAAAAAAATTCCATAAGAAAAACACTGTAGACAACTGTTTCATACTGGATAGCTTTCAAAAGGTAAAGATGTTTAACAGGGAATATAGATTTCAAACTTATAAACAAAAATTTGGTTATTTCTTGCTTCATGGGGTATTCCGAGACATTAAATTCTGAGTAACATTTTTGCCATGTTCTTTGCATCCATGAAGCTTCATTTAGAACCCAAAGTAAAACAATTCTGTTCATTTACAAACCACAACAGGTAAAGTGTTATTAATTTTCAAAAGTTTTAATAATATTTAAAATGAAAATTGACACTGTGAATACACAACAGACTTATGAAATGCTTACTGAGCCTCAGAAGTTCTATGAAGTTAGTCAGTAAGGCTCTGTTAGGTGTCTCCATACTGTGAAGTTAGTCTTTACACTTCTGCAGCGTGAGTTTAATGTTGCTGCCACTCACACTACGTAGATTATTGTTTGTACATTCTGACTCGGGACAATTATTTTCTGTAGAGAAGTCTGGGTGACAACATCCACGCCAGAGTCCAGACCTTCAAACTATGTGGATACAAGCTAGGATGCCAAACTCGGTCCAAGCACCCTTCCTGTCATTGATAACTGGTACATTTCAGTCCTAATGTAACTTACTTTGAAATTTCATTTTATTGCAACATGTCTCTGCCAGATTAGTAGGATAAGGATGCCAGAACTAAGAGGAGGAGGAAAGAGGAACAGGAAAGGCTGGCTTACAATTGAGAGGCCCTTCTGGTTACTTTCTGAGAGTATCAGGCATATGATAACAGATGTAAATCCTATTTTATAAAGTAATAATCATTTACACTTGATTTTTCACTGAGGGAACTCTCTGTGATTCTAATTTATGAGCTGTTTAAGACATAAATTTTGGAGCAATGCAGATGAGCCAACTGTGAGTTAAAGAAATAACATAAATAGATACACGAACTATCAAAACTTTCATGATGTGTGGCACATCAGAATAAATGCAAGATGCCTTATTGTCATAACCATTTCTCACTAAAAGACCAGTTATCACAGCCAGAACTCCTTTAGGAACTCAGTTCTGATCCTCATTTTCCTACTTCATGCTAGACTGAAATTATGAAAAGTATAGTATAAAAAGAATGTTTTGTGGGCTTTGAACTTTTAATATTTCATTATCAGTTTTGTAGTTTTGGAAAGTGTGCTTTTATTCCTTTTATGCTTTCTACCTGGCCCTATATGTTTGGGCCACAGAAACAGCTCTAAGAAATAACCTCAGAAGATGTAATTTTTGAAATCTTACCCTTTAGGCAGAATTAAAATTATAAAACAATTCAAACATTCATATTTTATTAAAAATACCAATAAATACATGCAAGTTTGATTGTTCACTGCAAACACACTTACTTCAGTCTGTGTTCAAAAAGGTGGCAGGCCTCAAAGTTGGATGCCTTGAGATTTTTAAGGTCCAAGAAGAAGCAGTTTCAAAGATATCTGAATCAAAAGACAACCTGCAGAGGTTTGCTACCACCCCTTTCCAATCAATGCAAGTTATTTATATACTGCAAATAAAGGAGTACAGGCTCCCTGGGAGAGTCCTGTAATTTTACCTGCACCCTAAAATCTGAAATTTCAATACTCACATCATATCACAGGATAAAATAATAACACTTGACTTCAGAGAGCTCTTTCAGTCTGTTATGTATTTCATCATTTAAGGATTATCCAATTAAGCTCTCCAGTTAGTGAAAAAAATCTTTATGCTGACCCTGCCTCTAAAAACACAGTTAAATCTAATGAAAGGTTCCTGGATGTTTGAAACTGCAAAATCACTCAGACACTGAAACTGTGAAGTGTGTTTGAGCTTCCAGAGCCACCTGCTGAGCATCTCCAGGAGTGGTAGAGGAGAGCTAACAGCTTCACAAGGGTTTATTGAAAAAAGCCACTGTGGAGAAGACTCTCCTGCACCAGCCGGTAAAAGTGCTGACTGCAGGTGTTTGATCTCCTACTTGTGTTCCTCCTTGTTTGTGTGCCTGACCTGGTGCTGAGAAAAGGTGTCTCAGTCTACTCAGGAGTAATTCCATTGCACTGACTTTCCACGAAGTGATTCCAAGGTTTTAGACATACAGGAGCTTTCTTTTGTTCTCTCTCCTTTTTTTTGTTTGTTTAGGGGTTTTGTTTTGTTGGAGTTTTTTTTTGTTAAACCTGTAGCAACATGGTGAAAGATGAGATCTGTGGCAGTAAAAAGGGAGACAAGGAAACAAAGTCTGTAGCCTTGCACAGTATCATGATAATCTGTCACATCTACACCATTGGACCTAAAGAAACCAGAAGACACTCCATAAAATTACTACAAAGAATAAAATAAATGACATCTAAGCACATATTCCTATGTAACTGGAACATGTCACTGCCTGCACTTGGCTTCGATTAGAACAATTACAATTATCCATGCATAAATGGAAATAAAAGTGGGATTTCCTAAACAAGTACTCTCAGACATCGAAAGCAGCAGAAGACAAAATGGTCTGCGGACATTTCCAAACACATCCCAAACAACCAGGCACATGGTCCTGTGCTTTCTCCTGTGCTCCTCCTTTCAGTAATGCTGCAGTCACTCCAGAAAGCAGCCTTGCTCTCCAGGGTGGGGGGAAAACACAGCAGAACAAGCTCCATGCTGCCATGACCAGATTTCCTCTGGATGTGTCTTCAGCCCTGGAGTCCTTTGATCACTGTAAATTTTATCCTTTTGCTTTAGCATGGGCATAGTTAACTCTCCTTTCTCTCCGAATCTACTTACAACATGAAACCAGATGCAGGTGAATTTAAAGAGGGGTGCCATCATGCTGGGAGGCCAAGGAGAGCTGTCCTCTGCCCACCCCCTGGCCCTGGTGAACCCGGGGTGGAAAGAGAATGCGTGGCTGTGCTGGGCACTGGTGTTTCATCAGGAGCAGAGCACTGCTGCAGACCAGCTGCAGGGGACTTTTATCGCCAAGCAGAAAGCCACGTAATAGCTTTCAAGCGCTTCCCAGGTTAGGCAGCTGCTGAGCAGGGGGTGTTTGGATTGCCTAGATACAGCCTTAAACCTAGAGGAACTGGCTTCTAACGTGAGAGGTAATTCTCGGTGATGTCTCAATGTGCCATTTATGCTGTGCCACCAGGGAACTCAGACGTGCTGCACTTGCCTACCTGATATGAATTCTCCTTTGATAGTTACCAGATTGCCTATTAGTTTAAGCAGTATAAATGTAATACATGCGGTTTCTATACCACCTGCATATTCACAGCTCTGCCATGAATTGAGATTCATAAACTGGGATAAAACTTTAACAAACATTGATTTTATGGCAAACTGCCTCTGGAGAAAATCACATCTTTTGTTAAGGCAACAGCCTTCTGCCAAATGGAAATCATGTTGCTGAAAATCCCCTTCTGCATTGTCCATTTAATCTCTGCTTGTAATTTTTGCAGGGTTTGGGTTTTTTTGGGCTTTTTTTAACCTTTTATGTAAACAATAATGCTCTCAGCATCAAAAGATAATGCTGGAAGACATCCAGCAATGCGGTATATACAAAACAAGAAATATTAAATATTTGTTTTCTTTTCTATTCGGTGTATCTGCTCTTTATGTGGTACAAGTTAAACAACCAGTCATATAAAAAAATAAGGTTAGGATTATCTATTGCAAATCACTGCAGTGTTTAGTACTACAACTTGTAAGATTTTCATTTACAAATACGGATATGAGGATATGTGTGAAATAAGATGGCAAAATAACCCGATAGTGTCTTTATTAATGCTGATCAGGAGCACTAAAATTACAATCAACAACTAATGTACAGAATATAACTTGGCTGTCCGTAAATTTTAATATAACTTAATGCTGTATAAGAAAAAGGATAAAAAACGGTGGCTGCAGTTTTTTCCTAAAGATAAATTCCCTTCCTCAAGTTCAACTGCAAAATATCTTCTGTTGCTTCCTCTCCTGAAAGCAGGAGCCATACACAGACAGAATATGGACAAAAGGAACTGAAAAATTTATGGTTTATGAGATCAATTGATTATAAAAAATTTTAGATTGCTGTTCTTCCATAGAGATGGCCCTGACTCTGAACCCCACCCTCCTCTCTCTAAGAGCTGGGGGAAAAAAAGGCAGTAAATACTTCTTCCTCAGCTAGACATGATTAGTATGTTCAGTCTTGAGAGAGTACAGTGGGAACAGTCTATAGTAAGTGACTTTCTCCTTGACTTTTTCTACAGTCTCAGCTACTAAAGGCAGAGTGGCATCACCATGATTATAGAAATTAAAGAAAGAGGACGAACTTTACAACATCCTTCTTCTTTTCCCTCTTCTATGCAGAAAGCGAGTATAGAACTGAAAAGCTGCATGGGAAAACAAGTAATGTATAGTAAATGGTGAAGAAAGTGTCCAGTGGTAAATAAACTCTCATCTTGTAGCCTGTAAGAGCAATTTTAATCTATCAGGTATTACACTGTTATTGGTATGCAATGTCGTAATTCAGTGTGACCAATGGAAACAGTATTCAGTACTACAGAGCCAGCAAAGCAGCAGGTCCAAACTATCTGCATCTCATTTCAGATTTAATTATTGCAATAACATCTCATTTGCTTCAAGGTATTATAATTATCTTCTCATTTGAAATGGAGTGATATTTTAATATGAATGTAGTTAATGAGGCAATAGGTTGAAAATGTCCATAACATTGGGCTTTAAAGTAGAACAAACTATTTTAAAAATTGATCATCACTGAAAGTTAAGTGCATTTTCATTCTGCCAAATGCAGAGTATACACTCAAGTGATTTATAATCATTTTTACAAATTGCAGTGCATTTTAGTTAAAAATTGCTAATAAATGCAGGCATTAATTAAGAGTTCTTCTGCTGCATTCAACCATTTAGACTGTATCAGGCCATGATTTAAAACATAAATGTTCATTTAATTTGAGGACAAAGAAAGAAGAAAAGTCTGTCACAGCAAGCTTTCAGTTCTCTCGTACATTAATAAAATATTCTGGTACATTTGTAATTTATCTAAATGCCTAAAAACATTTCTTCAATAATGCTGTGTACAAACATTACCATTTTATGTCTTAATTAATATCTACTGCATTATATAGCTTCAGCATATATTATTTTTAAAAAATACTTTAAAAATTATCTATAATTGATTTTGAATTATAAAGTGTTTTCTGGAAACTTTAAGATAAATTATTAGGAGGATGATGATGATTTGAGATTTAAAAATCCCCCAAAGCCCAAAGAGGTGTTTCTGAATAACTATGTCATAGCCCTGAAACACTCATATCCATAACCCAGGATAAGATGTTCCCTAAGAAAATAATTTTTTTAATGTCATTGACAACATTTTGTCATTATTAAGTAACCTATTACAAACACCTCAGTGTACACGAGTTATTTCCCTAAGGGCTACCTTGAGACTTTGAAACTGATTGCTACCATTTGCTAAACCCTTTCTGCTGCCTGTAAAAGCCTGAAACACTTGATATTTTGCAAGCTGACAGTTTTGATTCAGCCATTAGAGACTTTAAGCATTTAAAATTTTTAAAGCGTTTGTTGATTTTTGGGTTTTTTCAACCACATGTTACATGATCAAATATTCAACACAGAGTTTAAGATGACTCAGGACTACAGCAAAAGTGCTCTGTTCCTTGAGCTTCAGGGATCAGACACAGGTGAATGATTCTAAGACTTCCCTCCCTTCCCCAAAATATGGCAAAGTTGCCATTAAATGACTAGATTGTTTTTGCTCCTGCTGTACTCACATTTTGACTTTTGACCTTCTTCCAAATACTTTCGCTTCAGAAACCTGAGGTCTGACTTCCTTACCGGCATCCATTCCCCATGTTCTGTTTTCAACCCAAGAACACATATACAAGCCAGAGAATGTTTGTGGGTTTTGTTTTTTTTTTTTACTTCAGTTTACTTTCACGTGATTTTCTGCTGTACTATTTCTGACTGCACTCAACACTGCTATGTGGCAACATTTCATTCTCTTCCAAACTTGAAGAATATGTATCAAAACTAATCTGTGAGGAGAGGAGCAATATGGTGATGGATTCCCAGCGATTATTTTGTCTACATCTCATTAATCAATACCACAATACAGTTCTCAATTCTTTTATTCAAACTTGAGGCTTTCTCTGACCCTAACAAAACCAAATGTTGGTCATTCGCTTGAAATCACTTGCGTGTTTCTATTGGTTATTGGGTAGATCTGCTGTCCAGTTCCTAAAACATTCAGCTGTAACAGATCCCTTTGAATCTCTAATATATTTGTCTTTTCCTGGTTTTCCCTTCTGCAACTCGACTACCATAAAGCTTTCTTTTATTTTTTTTTTTTTCAAAAAAATCTATCAAAAACTGTTGCACACATTCATCCTAACCTTCTTGAATCTATTAGCAGAAACTGCAAATCCCAGTGGGACATATATCCTTTTGCAATAGCTCCTGATTAAGATGTCCCAGAGGTACAGCTCTGTGTTCCAAAAATATAATACACCTTTTGCATATTCTGCTCTACATGACTTATGCCTGCTGTGCTAATCAGTTGTGTCACTCAATAGCTATTTTGAGTTCTTATTGCTTATTTTTTAAAACTGAAAAATTGATTAAATCAGGATGATGCACAGCAACCTTTTTAGCAGTTTAACATTGTCCAGTAATGTTGAGGGTGTAGACCAACTATCATAAAGACACAGGTCATCATGATATTCTATGGTTCTTTGATTCTAAATCTCCCAGCACTGGGATATAGCAGCATACTATGTCAACAGTTTGGAGGCTTTGCCTATAGTTCTCACTAATGAACATTTGTAATTTGAGAGTTCAATTTTAACAGCAGGATAACCACTGCTAAGCTGGTAGTACCACTTCATCCCTAATGATTAAGCCAAAAGCTCTTTCTATATTTGGGTACAGACATAGAGGCATTCAATCCCACTAAAAACTAAAGTCCCACAAACATCTGGTTATTCTTTTAACTTGCCTGCCATCAGTATTCTTTCCATGTTTTCGGCTGTCCAGCAGCTCAGAGAAGGAATGTAATGGGATTGTCCACGTATCTCGTGTTTTCAAATACTCCGTGTTATTCTGTTATTCTGTATTCTTGCCCAGATACTGATCTACATTCTCTTGCCCACAAATGAGGCCAAAATTTAGACAGGTGTCATAATATCTCTGTACTGTTCTCTGCTTCCACTTTTGAGGCAGGCATTATTTTTATCTGCCCTAACCCACTAGAATCAGACTTCACTTTCTTCATTCTGATAAACAGGATACCAAATCCTAGTATCTTAAGAAGAAAGGTTCTCTAATTTTAGTTCTTTGTCCTTCCCTCTTTGTATTACCATCCTTAGCTGTTTTCTGCCTCACTGTCACCGCTTATGACACGTATGCGAAGGATGGTAGTTAAAATGTTTTCATCCCACTGAACCTCTCCGGGATGGATGTTGATATCCTCATAAAGATACCAGAATTTTTCTTTCCCTCTGTGCTTGTGCAGAGCCATCTGTAGTGACAAAATAGCATTGCAAAGACATCAGTGTACTGAACATTTCATCCAGCTCTATGTGCAAAAACTAAATGTCAGGTGCCAGATTTATGACTCCACAGGATATAAATATTCCCTCTCTGGAAAGGTCACACAAGATTATCATCAATATATGAAGGAGACACTGACAGCAGTGTCCGTTTCAGTACCTTCAGTTGTTTGTAGATCTATAATTTGCTGTGCAGTTGTTTTACAACCACCATAATGATTAGTCAATATGGGGTAACACTATTTTCTGATTCTACAGTAACGGTCTTTCATGGATATCAAATCACAGCTTTGCCAGGACAGAGCAATTTCCTCTGAAAATGACTTCTTACTTCTGGTTGTATAGAGCTGATTTCTTGTACTTTATGTATGGAAGTTCATGAGTTGTCATCAATCCCTGCTTTGCAGGATTCTTTCCCCATCAAAATTCTCTAGAATTTGTAAATTACTGCTTGGCTGTTATTCACTGTAAGAAAGCTTTTTTTGTTTGATTTTTTTGTTTGTTTTCCCCTTTTTTAATTTAATCAACAGAGTTTTAAAAAAAATTGTACCTGGATCTAATTCATCTTTGAGGAGTCACCCTGGATTGCCTTATTGATCTAACGGAATGTTATTGCTTCTGCTTTGATTTTGGTGTCAGATGTTTTCCTGTCTAGAGTACTTAATATTTTTATGTTCTAGGACTTAAGACATTGTCCGATCCCACACCTTTTCCACACAAAATTTTGGCAACATCCTTCCTTGACTTGTTTCAATTGCATCTGATGCTACCACAACTCTCTGCAACAAGGCATTTTCCGTGCTTCCAGGCCATCTGTCTCAGTAAACATAACTTCTCCAAGCATGGACTCCTGTCATTTGTACGTAGTGGGAGGGAAGCTAACGCCTGACTAGTCTTGGTTACTCATCCTTCCAGGATTTTCATTCTTGCCTTTCTACGTATTTGTATGCTAAAACTGATTTAAGATTATATTCCTCTTTCAGATTAGTCTTTCAAATGGTGTCCCATTTGTGGTGTCCCACAAGAACTAATCACAACGTACAGAGTATCTATTCCCTCATACATGCTTTGGATACTTTTAAGGATCTGTAAAAATATTTTAATATTTCCAATTGATATTTCCAATTCCCAATACTGAAGCAAAGGCAAGCTTTAGGCAAACACACACTTTTCCCTTCCTGTTTTTTTTGCACAGTGAGATCTATGACCTCAGAATCCCATGTCCACTGAATTTTCATTCTGGTTTCTGTCTCTGCTGCAAAATTCAGACATCTCAGTAATTCAGATATGCCAGTACTTCACTGCTGCAATGAAAAGTGTTGCAGTAAGCACAACTGTAAGAAACAGAGCTTTCATGTGCGTACAGCAGTCTCAGACTCGGCTGTTTCCAACTACATCAAAAACAACTTCAATTATGCCCTTAGTCCACACTAATATATGTCCTTCATGAAAACTGTTCTTTTTTCAGTTCTGCTATAACCTTCATTATCTTTCCCTGAGAAAAAAGAAGTCTGTTACAGCTGAGAATGCATATCAGAAACTTAAGATAAAGCACGATAGAAAAACTATAATTGTTTCAATATCCCCAAAAGTCAATGTGAAGGTTAAACTGTAAAAAATTCAATGTTAAGAGAGAAACACATAGCATAATCCCCATGAAATCTAAATTCTTGTACTGTAGTAACACCACAAAGAAACCATTTGGTTTCTGTTAAGATTTTCAGAGCTTGTGATTCCAAATCTTGTGAAACTGATTTTTTGAACATATTGTCTTCTTTTTTCTTGCTAGTTTCACACTAGTGAAAGATAATTCACACATTTCTTTACCTTGGCATGTCTCAGAACAGAGTGAAGAATGCCAATGTTTTAGTGAAAGTACATCTTTAACCCCTCTACCACTGCTTTTCACTAAAATTTGAAAGAATTCCTTTCAAGCAATCAAAAATGCAAGACAAAGTTTATAGGCAGATGATGATTATTTTGATTATGATTATTATGCAAACTAATATTTTCCCTAAATTTAGGAAATTTGAAGGCATGTAAGATGTGTCTGGAAGCAGAGGCTGCAAGCCTAAAACTAAAATAGATGATGGGAACAAGCTACTTATATGCAAATTTGTCTTACAAAGTAGTTTAGTAGAAGCTGATCTACAAAATATTGGTGCAATGGACTCAGAGTCTATACTATATGCATTTTAAAGATTACTTCAGATTCGTTTTAGTACAGTCCACAAAACAGAAGGCCCTAAGTATTAAAATGCACTCCTACAGTTAATCTTCTGGTTTGCTTTTAGTCTGCAGGAATACATGGTATGAGTTCTGAGCTCATTCCTTGCCATGGATTCAGTACTGTAAGTGGAGATGATTTAGGGATGCTATTCAAAATTGTCCACCCAATCTACACTAAAATGATCACATAAGTGCATGCTAACTTGCCTCACTGATCGATCTAATTAGGTTGAGCTTATAGTAGCATTTCCAATCTTCACTCATATGGCTCTGTATGCCTGAAAGCTCATCTCCATCTCCCCCCAACTCTTTGTTTCCTCAGCTTGTGCAGTAAGACATAACCTTTTCCTACAAATCATCCCACATTTCTGTACGTAGACCCTCTCAGCTCCAGCACTGCTATCTGCTAAATGTGTGCGTGTTTATTCAACCATGCAGCCAAGGAAGATGGGAACCAGCTACCTACACATACTGCTCTCTCTCTAGTTAATTTAGAGGTTCCTACTAATAAAAATATGGCCAGAAATCAAAAGTGTTCTTACCTGAAAGCATAACTGGCACTCTTACAATAATCAGCTCATGGGTTTGGAAGCCCATGGCTATTTTGTTGCAGAAACTGTTGATTGTCACTGGCTATATGAGCATTTTTTTTTGTCCCTAAAAGCTTCAAATTAGAGGGCAGAAATGGATTACATTATTTACTTCCTACATATCAAGCTTCTTTTTTCCCCTTATTTTTCTTTCTAAATGGGTAGAAAGATTGTATTTTGCCTTGTTGGAGAATGGGCAGTTTTCCCCTCACAAAGGAAACTCAATGAAACAGCACAGAAAACTTCTGCAGGACTCACTTTGTACCCTAGGCAACGTGGGAACAGTTGAAAAGCACTACTAGGTAGTTCCAGCACAAATGTACTAATGCATGAGTAGACTATCCTCAGAGCAGGAAAGCATGGATGTTTACAGTCTGAGAAAAAGTTACTGTCCATTGTTTCCATTTCATTTTTCACACTATTTAATATTTAGCATAAAGCATATTGGTTATCTTTTTGTCTTCTATCATATTGTACTAAAATACTTTTCCTTTTCATTACCATTCCTCCTCCAGCCATAGCTGTCCCATCTCTCCCAATGGAAGGAGCAGAAGGGGTGCAGCAGACCTAGTGTGGGAAGCACGTATTTGACAGAGTTCTCTTCCGGGCTGCTCCAGCACTCCCCCTCACTGCACTGCTCTGGCTTTGTGGCTTGTTTTTTTTCGTTTTTGTTTTTTCTGCCTTTCACGATAAGCCAAATACTCTGTGTAGAAAGGCTGTGGGTGTATCATGCTTGATCTGGCAGCATGAGTGTAGAATAAAAACAATCTAAAAGGTTTTTGTACCTTTATAGGAAATACCCATTAAATTTGTGAATCAGTGATGATGCAAGCATAGATTTGGGGAGGTTGCTAAATTACAAGGGGCACCGAAGTAGCAGAACAAATGATGTACTTGTCTAAAAAGCAGGTACATCTCACCTACTCTGTAAGAAAGCCTCAAAATTTAAAAGATAAAATCTATTGCCTAAAAGTACAAAATTGTCATTTAAGCAAAAAAGGGGGATTTTAAATTTATTTTAAACAGTCTATATTGGCTTGTTCTTAGAACTACATTAGCGAAGAACCAATAGAGTTGCTGGCCTTTGTTAGCCTAACACGTCCTACCAGGCCAGGGCAATTAAGCGTCTCTCCTTCTTGCACTAGTGGAGTATGTAATGTCATCCTTCTCTAAGAACTGAAAACCCAAGAGATCAATGTGAAGGGTGCACACACCTCACTGCATATGATTCTCTTAAGTTGAAGCTGTGAATTTAAACAGCCAAGTAATTTTTTTTTAAAGAAGACAGTGTCTTCTGTATTATCTGTACAGACTAGCAGCAATGCAGTAGACACCTAAGCCAGCTATTCAGACTAAGTTTGTTGCATTTGTAGGACTAGATACCTGGATGAATACTGGCTCCACTTGGTCATACTCGCCAAGACAGGGAGATCAATAAAACAAAAAACAACTCGAAACCAAAACACACTAACAATCTTTTTTTTTTTTTTTCAATTTGCAGTATTTTTGGTATCAATCAACAATAGCAAATGTAAGCTTCAGCAGATTTAAGTACTCTCTGAAAGAATTTCAAATGTTGTGTGTGGGAATTAACAGCAGGTCAGAAATCCTGTCTGAGTTCGAGTCTGACGCTGGTCTCAGCACAATCCGTTTCTACCTGTGAGAAACTTAATCAAGGAAAGCAAGAAATTCAAAACAATAGAGGGAGTAAACAGCAACACATCTGCATCTGGCCTTTGTTTGGATTCTTGGGATGTCTGTGTTGTAGATAACCAATAATAGTACGGTGTAGTTAAAACAACCAATGAATCTATTGCAGTAGTCATGCAACAAGTGGACAATTAACATGAATGATGAACATACAAAAGTGTATATATATGACACTGGCTTTTGGAATAAACACTTTTTGCCTGCACTTTATACTAGAATTAGCATGTGTTGCGTCCGCCTCAACTGCGACAGTTGTGTATGCCACCATTTGACCAAAAAACCTACACCAGTCACAAAATTAAGTTCTTAGTAGTTGAATATTATTCCCAAGATTGGATTCATTTAGAATTGCAAGCTGAGCTGAAACAGGAATCTATAAAGAGTAAAAGCTTCCATCCTGTAAGAAATCCTGGCAATCCAATATTTTGTTTAATCCAGATTTTTTTTTTAATGACAGTATGAGTATTACAAAGTATTCCACTTCCACCTTTTTGAATGACTTTTTTCCAATTCAAAATATTTTATTTTACCTAGTATAGACTCAAAACTCTTGAACCCCTTAGATCTCTTTTATGCCATTAATGGTCTTCAGACTTCCTCCAACAAATAGCAAGAACCAGCAAGTTACTAACAATGATACAGAAGCAGTCTGAGAACCATTTATGCCTCTGATCTCAGCATATTTGGAAAAGAAGTGCCATCGTTGTGATGCATCACAGACATAGCCTGCCACTAATGCATAGACATGATTCAACCAGCTCAAAAACTACAGTGGATTTTGACAGATAAAGTCCTGGGATGGAAGACACCACAGCTCTAGTTTTCATGAGATACTTGTTCAAGTAGAAATAAATAATGCACCAACTGATCTAAACTAAAACATTTCAGGTATATAAGGTCAAAACATTTAACTTGCCTTCCATTGTGACTTTAAGAAATTTTTAAATGACTTTTTTAAATTTAAGAAAATTTAATTGATTTTATTGTCTGAGAAGCTTAGCTTTGCCTAATCAATATTTTCTGCTTTTAATAACTACATATAAATTTTCCAACTTGTTTAGAGTTTGACAATGCTTGAGGTTGAAAAGAAGACAGGAATACAGTCAAGAAACAAGAATATTCTTTCTTCCAGTCTCATTATAAGCTACAAGCAGACAGAAATAAAGTTAATTTTTGGCAAAATCTGAAGAAAGGAGGCTACCTGAAACCTTGAGTTTGAAGAGGGGAAGCACGCAGAGAACCAGTCACATGTTTCCAGGCTTCAGGGGCTGCCTGCTTGCTTGGCAAAGGCAGAAGAGCTTGTTTCCAAAACACTGACAAAAACCCCCAGAATCTATGCTCAGATTGTGAAGTTATGCTGGCATTTTCTTGACTATGTTTATAAGTAGTGATCACTTTACATAAAGATATGTCAAGAATCACTGGAAATTACTTGGGCAAAGTACCACAGGAACAGTCTATAATATTTTCAGAAATGTCTTTGCATCAGTTACCAGAAGCCCGCTGCAGGAAGAGAACTCTGAAGGAAATAGGGCTTCACGTAATGCTTTTATCACAGTCTCAAATGAGAAACAGAATGTAACTCCATCTTATGATGCCCTGAGATACTAAGTCTGGATGGATGAGCTACAGAGTAAGCTCTAAGCAGATGTCCAGCCAGAAACAAATTAATCCTCTTCTCTCACAAGAGAGTTAAGTTTGTCTAACCTTCAACTCAGTCCAAGAGTTTGTTTCTTTAACTGTTTGTATCTGGTTTTGGCCATTCTTTGGTATGTTCATTCATACTGTTCAGTTTCCTGGCTTTTCAAGAAAGGGAAAAAGCAATGAGGACAGGAGTGATTTTTGCTCTAGAAATCCTTATAGCTGTATGATTTAGCCAAAAAGGAAAGCACATTCACCTCTAAAAAAGCACAGAGTGCCCTTAAGTTCACCATGTCCTCTCTGGAAAGTAGTATTTGTTTACTGCATTGACAAGTAGCCCCCAAACTTCCAGGAAATGACACAAAAGGTTGAGCTCGGCTGCCTGACAGGTCTGTTGTGAAAAGCAACTCCTATTATGTTTTCTGCCACATGTGAAGCTATACAGGGACATGATGAAATGAATATACAAACAAATTAAAGAGTGAAGAGTATATATCAAGTAGATAGCCCCAGCACTCAGAGCTATATTGTTTTTTCTTTGCCCTCACTCTTGTTTAAGTTTTTTTCGCCATAACATTGAGCTATCTCCTTTGAATTCATCAGCTCCCTGAGCAACTACAAAGAGATAAGCCCCTGAGCACTGCTCACCCCAAAAAGCCACATCTGTTTCAGTCACTATGCAGCCACAAATGAGCAACAACACAATTATAACACAGCTCATAACAAGTGAAATTCAAAATGCTGCTTTCATTGCTGCTTGCAGTGATAACAAAATTATGAGAGCAACAACAAACACTGAAACCACTCAAGCAAAAAAAATAGAATACATGTTAGGTTTTTGTGGCAGCCACATCCTAGTGCTTTCTCCAGGCTTTCTTCCTCCCTTGATGTAATTTTTCCCTTTGACCACATCTCACTTTACATCAAAAAAAAGTCATTCTTTCTTGTAGAATGTGCAAATTGGATGTATGGTATAGATGAAGAAGGGTAGAGGTAACAAAAATCCTAAACTGACATATGAAAGAAGAACTGGAAAAGAAAGTTAACCCAAACAATCTACTTGCACATATTCAGGAATCTTTGAAGAGCTATGTGCATATTGCAAGTTGCAGCAGGCCTGCAGGCAGCTTTAATTTGCATGAATGGCTGTAGCACAGAAGCAGAGGGCCGGATGACTGGATGACCTTGGCAGCATTCTGAGGGTCACTGAAATGCAGTTTCTTCAGTCAGGCTCAGAGGGGTTTCTTTGATAGGATACACACCAATGTTTTCTTCCAACAGATTTTTCTTTTCTTTGGCAAACATAATTACAAATGTAGTAAAGGTGTAGTATTCTCAGTTGAATTTTACCTATTTCAAAAAATTCAATATTTCCCTCTCTGGACGTTATTTCACTGTATTCTATTAGCAGAAAGTATCTTGAGATTTTAACAGTATTTTGGGATACTTAGGAGGCCATTGCTACTCATCACGATGTTCGTCATCCTAAGCTGTGTTTCTTACTAGATTTTGATTAATTATCATGAAATCAGCATGACCCTTTCCCTCTCACTTCTGAGATACAGCAGCAGAAAATGTGCAGGTAGTGTGCTTTAGGCAGCAAAAGGGGCAGCATCAACAGTTAGATACCTATTTTCTAATTAATTCAAACAATTGATGCTCACTACCCTCAGATTAAGTCTGTTGCAATTTGGCTGAATACTATTAAACTGAACATAGTTCTCACTGTGCTTCTACCATAGATCAAGAAATTAAGCCATAAATGAAAATATCCTCCTAATAAAAAATAAATAAAGATTTTAAAATAATAAGGGAACGACGCACGTCCCTAAAATTTATACACAAACTCAGTAAGCTTCTCTGAAGAAAACACCTGAATTCGTATGTTAACAATGAGGAGTTATTTCTTTTCTTGGTGATAGCTCAAGTTCGCATTTAGATCAGTGTATCTCATGGCTAGGAGGATGGGTAGGGTAAGTGCAGGAGTCAATAAAGATGATGAAATAACACATGCTAAAATGCAAAACATACATAGAGCTATCCCACTGTTCCAACATATTTCATCTTCTTAATATACCCGAGCATAGCAAAGATGAGATGACAAGATGACATGGAGAGAAAAAAGCCCTTGTTATACTGAATTTCACTTAATTTTCCTGACTCAGCAATAATATTTCGCAGGCTGACCCATTCTTGGTTTGCAGATTACTGCACCTCATACTCAGAAATGGAGACGAGCTTCTTAAAAAGGTTCCATTTAGTACAAAACAGTAGAGTTAAACTGTACTACATTGCACTTGGCAAAATGGATTGTCACAGACATGTCATTTTTGCATTCTCTTTGTGCTAGTTCCTTCTGAATTCAGAGTCCAGTTCAGGGTCTGTGTCCTGCTATTCATAGCCCTAGGAAATAATTCTTTCGTGTAAGGGGCCATTCTGTCTGAGTAATCTCAGACAGCTGAAAACCGCAAAAGTAGACTTGACATAAACTAATAAAACGTAACAGGAAAACCTTGATCCATATTCATTGCTAAAAAATCTCTAAAAACTGGAACAGAAAAAAAATCCCTTCCTTGTGTCTATCAGAAGGCATTTTTTCTTTTAGAAGTGACTGCATATGATATGCCTGATCTAAGTCCACCACAAGGGAGAACAGCAAGGCTGCATCCCACACTGAAACAGCGAATGTGTTATTTGGGAAGCTGGTACAGCCAATGGAGCCTGGAGAGAGAGTCCAATGCTATCTCGTTGATCATAATTTTGAAAACTCCACATGAGTAATTCTGTAACATATTCCATTTAGCTCCGAAAATCCCCTAGCAAATATAAAAGTGCTATTTATTTTGATAGATCCTCCCATCACAAATTAGAGTTAGGCTATTCATTAACCCTGCTATTTCTCAAAGTCTTTCAGTTTTACAGAATATCTCACATAATATTTTCTCCTTAAAACTCCACTTTTTGTATTCTCTTAGAGCTATCAATGTCTTATAACTTTCTCTGAAAAAAAAAAAAACAAACCTAATTCAGGTATGAGAAAGAACATAAAAGCATGAACAATGCACAAAACAGAAGTGATAGAAAACACAGTCATTACGTAAAGAGATGTTATCAGCTTTGGTAAAGTTTTCAAATATCAATATTTACAACTACCAGTGTTGATCCTCCTTGATCCCACAAGCTCCAGTTATTCAATGCATTATGGCCATGAAAGTCCCCTGTATTTCTGAGATACCTTAGTTTACCTTCCAAGTCCACTTGACACAGATACCTCAATATTGTCTCATTTGAATGCACAGCTGATCAACAACATTTTTTGTAATTGCATGTATAAATTCTGATGACAGACTATTCCCTGGGTGATGTGGGAGAAACTTGAATATTTGTTCTGAACCTAAGTTACAGGTTGTATCGAGGTCAGATTTCACGTTTGGCAAAAACTGGCAGCTTCTTTTCACCTCCACCTTTAAGACTGATGTTCTACATTTGATTAGGAAGTACTTCAGCATACACGAGCTTTGCCATCCTTTAGAATGATTACTTCTTAAACGTTTTTCTCATCTCATGCACTCCTCTATATTTTTTGGTTTATATTAATTATATTTTCCATTGTGGGTAGGTAAAGAAGCAACTCCTTTTTTTTTTTTTTAAATCTTTTTATAATAATTTCTTAAAATGTGTTTGCTTCATAAGACAGTCAGGATTACCCTTGTTAATAAGTAATTCTCTTCACAGTAATCATGATTTGCAATGTCACTGCAACATTTTCCAGAAAGAGAGACAAACGAAAAATTCTGAAATATGTTTTTAAAGCATTTTTTTAGAAAAAACGTTTCAATTTTATTTTAATTACCTTCTGCCCAGATTTTTAACCAAAGTCAAAGTACCACTGAATGTTTAAAACCGTCAAAAGACATTTTCAGTATTTTTCTCACAGGAGGTGTGTTTTTCCTTTCTGATTTCAAATGAACTTTAAAGTCAAGAGAAACTTAGAATCATAGCATCATAGTATTAAGGGTTAGAAGGGACCTTAAAGATCATCTAGCTCTCCCTGCAATGGGCATGGACAGCTCCCACTAGACCAGTTTGGGCTGCTCAAGGCCTTATACAACCTGGCCTCGAACTTCATGGTATCTAAGTTGTATGCTCCAAAAAGCTCTGCTTTGAGGTCTGTCTAATTAAGGGTTAGAAGCATGCATCTTGTGTAAGAGGATCTGTCATGGAAAAAATCTCTGGATAAGTAAAAATCTCCCCATTCTTACATGCTACTCAAATGATCTCTTGCTAAAACTGCAAACTAAACAAAATAGTTTTGTTTTCTATTGTATTTGGTGGCAGCTATACCACCACGAGTGAACCACCTAATTATATAAACAGCCATGATATTTCTGGGTCAGTTGACAATTGCATTTGGAGGCACAGGAGTCCCAAGGAGTGTCTGAAAGCCATAACTGGCAAAAGCTACATCTGCAGTATTTCTCTATTTAACTTAAGGGGCAATGATTCAGTCATTCAACATTTGTCCACCAATCAACCAAACGCCAAGTCATTACTTTAAGCCTCTGGACTTAATACGCAGATGTGATTTTCTTCCTTCACAAACCAAGCATTTCTTCAGCCTATTCTCAGCATTTATTACACAATAGAAATGCTTTTTAGAAAGAAGATAAAATCAGAAAGTCACAAATATAATAAAAAACCTCACCCTTATAAAATATGAGACTTGAACAAGTAAGAAAAAGTACACAGCGTGATGAAGGTAAGTTTAAGCTTTCAATGTATATCTATTACTAAGTTGAAGAGCTAAAATTCTGCTCTGTTCTCTCACAGATATTTCTAGTTCCTTCTTCAGAATTATTTCTCATTTGCCACTGTTTACATGAGAAGAGAAATAGAGCCTCTTCTTCTTATTTGAGCACAATGTTCTTGATTCAGAAGATCTACTGCAGAGATAGACTAACAATTCACCTTTTCTTTTCAGAGGGGGATTGCTGTCTACAGGGTTACAGTATGGAAAGGGCCAGCTTTAACTCCAGTGTGAACAATGCAGGCTATCGGTCAACAAAAACAGCTAAGGAGAGTCTATGATCTGCTGAATCTCAAGCTGGCCTTTGTCATACTGCTCTTTCTGCAGCTACATTCTACTGCTCCAACCTAATCCTGTCCTCAATTTCTCCCTGTTAAGTAATGCTGACAGGAATTTATGGCATTATAAGATATCAAAACCATAAGGATAGAAGATGAAATATTTTATGCAATTTTGCATTTACAGCGCAGTTTATTTCACTCTTCTTACTAGGTACTAATGGCACAAACATGAAAAATCCATTAATTTGGATACAAATAATGCAGTATTTACTCATCAATCTCACTTAAAGTTTGTTTGTTTAAGGATGAAATTTAGTCCTTACACTTCAAAATAAATAGAGAACCCCCTCCCGGCCTTCTGCCTTCCACTAAAAGCTTTCAGTTTTAGCACTTGCAGAAAAAGACACATAAAGCCCATAAATGAGTCAGACCAAACTGCCACTTTAATCAAACTTGTAGCACTTGGCTGTGAAGCACTACAAAAAAAAGTAAGAAAAACTGAAACACCCTTAAGGATAATTGCACAAGCCAGGACTGCCATCATACAGAGAATAAATATTGGAAAAACAATAATCTAGAAAGGCTGATGCTGAGAGAATTAAATTAAATACCCACAGAAGTTAATTACTGGGAAAGAAAAAAGTGTATTGGAAGGAGTAAAAGAGAAGTTAGACAAATAAACCTGCTACCTAGTAAACTCGATTCCACCTATTCCTCCTTCTATTCCCCAAAGAGCGTAAATTATAGTGGGTACTCTGACAGGAGCAGACTCACAGTACAGCAAAAAGAATAAAAATTTAGCCCACACTTTGTCTACTTTATTGAATTTCATCTGTGTCTGTTTATTGGAATTCTTGGTAAGCACCCCAGTGTTGCAGATTAGAAAATGACAGAACTTTCCCAATTCAGTTTTTTCTCATTTCAACACTATTCTTTGGAGGAGCCATCCAGTGTGCTGACACTCCTCTCTGTAGGCAATAAAGTGACAAAAGCAGTTGTGGCATTCATTTGGTGCTCATTCCTTCTCCATACAGACAAAAACCACCCTGTTCTGGATTATAGGTATTTATTTAGCATTTCATACACAGACAAGACAAATCTAAGATGACAGGAGAGCATTCTCTAAGGAAAGGGCCAAAGAGTATAAATTGTCTGTACTTCAGCTGCAATTGATGCTTCTCCTGCTTTTGGAAGAAGGACACCTATTTCATGGCAGTAGCTGGAAGCAGCCCAAAGAACAAAAAATGGAGTATGGGAGATGAAGTGGGGCTACCCAGAAGACTATCATACATTGAGGAGCTAGTGATCCATGTAACAGGCTGTGCTGTCCAATACTACACTGCATGGACAGCATGGCCTCCGGCCTATGTTGTGTTATTTTTCCTTGGCTGCAGGATAAACTTAGAGGACTGATTGTAACAGAGGAAGCTGCAGGCAGCTCACACTTGGTACCGGCGATTACATCACTTGTGTGACCTTGCCTTTGCCTTAAAGTGAACATGCAAGTTCTCATGCAAAAGTCCATTTCTTTCATGGTAGAAGCTATGAACAAAAGAGTTTTCTTCCAAGAAAAAGCCAGAAGACCAATAAAGACTGCAATGCTGGCAAACTTCTGTGTGTTTTGCACAGACCAGCAGTGCATCTTGTGACACTGCACAGCTTGAGGGTGTCACATGGGAAGAACCATGAGGTTATCTATTGTCTTTTTCCTTACTCTGTTAGCTCAAATAAGTGGGATTCTCAACAATACCTTATGGAGCCCGAGTCCATTTCTTACTGGGATCATAATGAACGCTGCCACTAATGGGGTCTAACTCGAAAGCCATACAGGCTTGGAGTCCGAACGCTAAAACTCTTGCTACAGTTCTGGTAATATCATAGATCTCAGTGCAGTAGAAATACACTTAGTTCTCCTTCAAAAAGTCAGTTTTAACATTGATACAAATCTCACAAATTTACAAACTTTCATTATAATTTCAATGCTCACTTGTTCTCAGAAGCATCTTAATTAAATACTGAAAGGTTATTTCTTTGAGGTCACATTTAAAAGGATTTGAATTTAAAAAATATGTTTTGGAGAGCTGAAATGAGCTATAAAGATTTACGTAGAGAAACTTTAATTGCCTTTCACCAAACTATTTCAATGCAGCCCTATGCCTTCAAAACTACTGCAAGAAATACAATATTCTATCACACTATTGAACACAGACTGGATCATGTGACACATGATACATGGATAGGAGAAGAGTGCATGTCCCTTGACTTGATGTTAGCAAGGCACCCTTTGACACTATCTGCTGTAATATCGCTACAGCCAAATACTCAAACGTGGACTGGGTAAGTGGGTACAAAAGAACTGGCTGGAACATTGACTTCATAGGGTTGCAGTTACAAGCACCAAGTCCAGCTGGAAGCTGGCTGACTAGATGGATCTCTGGGGTTGACAGAAGGGCAAACACCCATTTGGTTGGATCAGACCTCATTCTTAAAATGTTCATGGGCAACACCAAAGACAGAGACAGAGTTAGAGGTGGACAGCAGTATGAGAGACAACAGACACAGGCTGCAACATAGTGCCATAGATTTCCAGAATGGTTTGGGTTGGCAGGGAGGTTCAAAGACCATCAATTTCAAGTCCCCTACCATGGTCAAGGACATCTTTCACTAGATTGTGTTATTCAAAAGTCCCATCCAACCTGACCTTGAACACTTCCATGGATGGGGCATCCATAACTTCCCTAGGCAACCTGTCCCAAAGAAATCTGTACTTTCTCTGGGAAATTTCTTTGGACAACCAGCATGTCACTACTGTCATCATCAAAAATTTCTTCTTTTTATCTAATCTAAATCTAATCTCTTTCAGTTTAAAATCACTGTTCTTTGCCCTGCCTCTATGGGCCTTGGTAAAAAGACTTTCTCTATCTTTCTTACAAGACCCTCTTTTATATTGAAAGGCTACAATAAGTCTTCTCCAAGCTGAACAACTTTCAACTCTCTCAGGTCTACTTCACAGGAAACATAGATGATTCTAACTTTACGTACAAACTCACCATGAGTGTGGGCAAACTGTATCCAGATGTGTGGCAGAGATATACCTCCGGAGACACTAAAAACTCAGCTGTAAAAGTCCTTGAGAAACTTGATATAATCTGTCTCCCTGGCTGGAGAAACAATATATGTTTAACATGTCTAAAACCTGAATCTTCCACAGCTTACATTGCAAATGGAAAACGAATCCTCTTGTCAACCCATGAATGGTTCAAACATCTCAAATATATTTCCTGTCTTTTAACAGAATGGAAAAGACACAATGTTTAAAATTTTTAGAAAACATTTTTTTAATTTCGTCTAGGTCATTTGGTTATGACCTTTAAAAAAATTGTTTCACTAGGATTAGTTTATTTTTCAAAATGTCATTTGTTGGTGAAAAAAAGTGAGGTCTTTCATTTTGAAAAGGTCAAAAAGCTTTGACCTTTTCAAAACTCTTATAAGAAAAAAAACTGTCAAAAAAAGTTTGTTTTGTGAATAGCTGAATGTAGTTGTTACAACAAAACAAGTATAGACTCACTGCTTATGTTAAAAACTTTGTAGCATGGCTCTCAGTAAAGACACATGATCTGACTAAAAAATATTGACTCTCACCTTTCTTCTGCCTGCTTAAAGCAAAATTTCATTTATCTTCATGAATAGCAGTAATCTACCAGGATACTACAACTATATCTCAGCAATTAACTTAGTTTTACTTCCAACCATAATTGGAAATAACAATTAGTAATAAAAATGCATGTAATTGTAAATATTTAAATATTTTTAATACTGTGAATTAGATATAAAGAAAAGAAACTAAAAAGTTTCCTGCTCAACAACAGTGAGCATTCCTGTCTGACTTCCAGCGCTTTTCTCAGCCTGTCAGAATTGCAGCACCTCTGGGCATGACATTTCTCGTGGATGAACGTCTCCTCCACAGTTCGTTAGACATTGCATACTGATGCGCTGTTTCCCCAAAGGTGACATCATTACAAGAGGTGTTATCTTTTTCATGGTGTCAGAAACACTGTCCGGCTTTTATTTTAAGCAATCTTCTTCTCTTTCTTTATCTTCTTATCAATCTTCTTATCTTTCATTTTATTTTTCCCCTTCATTTCACAGAGTATTTCTTTCAAGAATAATAATTTGGATATTTACTGACCCCTTCTGCCACTTATTCAAACACAATTTCATATATCTTCTCATTTTGAAACCACAGGAACAAATTCTCCACATTTTAACTAAATCATATTTTTTATTTTTTTTAAGGTCATTTTGCTGTTTCCCCAAAAATAGGCTACAGCAACTTACTAGTTTATGTGTCACACTAGTAACTTATTTTGACTGTGGTAGACTCCAAACTACTGAAACATTCTAAACACCCATATTCTGTCCCACACTGCTAATTCTACTTCTGAATTACAGTTTCATACGGAAATAAAAGTAATCAATATTTAAGTAATTTCATTCCAATTTGCAAACTGCATTTATGAAGACGAACTTTTATTCATTTGCACACTTTTGAATTCATTCAGAAGTCACTGAACTATGCATAGGCCCATAACTCTGTTTCGGACGGCAATATCAGGATTTAAAATCATAAAGGATTGTTACATAAGAAATGAATTCTCTAGAACTTCTTTGAAAAAACTGATAAGGTTTTAGCAACGTTACCTCAACAACTATCAGACCGCATGAATCACTCATAAGAAGTCAGAAAAGGGGCAGTCACCTGGCTCACTGCAGACTGTAATAAGAGAAATTAAGAATTTTAATTCCCTGTACCCTCATATAGCAAGAAAGAAGTGCCTGTAGGACAGCAATTCAGAATACCTAAAGTTAAAGGGCATATGATGTGAATACCTTTTATGTGCTTTTCAAGAAAAGGCAATACAGTGTATCAGATATATCCATAACAGACTAAATTTTCCAGAATAATAGGATCAGATACAATGGATCAGATATATCCATAACTGAGAAATACAAGCCGAAATTGTCCAGAATAATAGAATCAGAATGGGGTAAATCTGGCAAAAATGTCAAAAGTCAAAACTGCAAAGGGTTGTCACACTCATTTCTCTCCCTTGCTGCCAATATCCCATGGTTTTGATTTACAGCTGTCCAGCAGAATCCCTCACCTGAGCAAAAGCTGTCAATTCTATCAGACTACCATATATACTTATAGTGGTATAGTGACTGCCTGACAATCAATGGACTTTTGTGTCTGCTGTGACAGGGAAACATAAGAAGAGCTACAGGTAGCTGCAAGGCTGGAATGTAGGAGGTCTGCAGAACTCCTCCCGGGAAAGACCCAGCTCCCTAAGGCACCCTAGCCTCTCCCTCCAGCAGCACTGGTGTTCCTGACCTTGTCACCCAGACGGCCCACCATAGCAGCACAGAGAAAGGGTCTGTGATACAAGTCTAATTGTATAATAATTCTGAGAGTATTACTCCTAGTAGAGTTTGTACTGCTTTGCTTGGGTGCTGAACCCACTTGATTATAGTTGGAAAAAAAACCCTGTTTGGGGTATTTTAATGTGAATGTTCTCTTTCCAGTTAGGCTAACAATAAATCTATGTCTCCACATATATGTGATGTATTTCCTTCTGTCCAAGACAAAACTTTGAGCCTATAAAAAATTAATTACTTGATGCAAATTTTTCCATTTTTTTTCATTTTTTTGTCTTCGCACACACTAGTTCTGAATAATGTAGGTATGTAGCACCCAAAGCCCCAAATCACCTCCCTAATGGTTTTCTGAGGAAAACAAGCAAAAACAAACAAGCAAAACCATCAAAAGTATCGAGTGGGAATTCTGCAGAAGTATTACAGCCTTTTCAAAGTCTCTCCCTTTGTATGAGATTTTTAACAATATTAGCTGTAATATTAACTGCCATGGAAACTGCAACTGTTGCTGCAGTGACATCAGCAGTGGTCAAAATGGTGCTTCAGACAGAGAAATGCAAACACAAGAAGTATTCTGCTGCTTGGGGTTTTGTTCTGTTTTGTTTTTCTTGCAGAAATACACCACATAGCTCTGAGGTATTTCAGACTGGCAGAAATCAGCATGTTGCAGCCACCAGCTGTCAGGGACTTGGCACGCTGTCATCATGGCTACTGCTAAAACCGCGTGCAGATCCATCAGTGGGGGACAGCAGCAGCATGCACAGACCAAAACTCAGTACAGCACCTCCTTTTTTATTATAATATCTCTGAGCATCCTGACCCCACCTGGAGTGCTGCATCTAGGTCCTCAGCACAAGAAAGATGTGGACCTGTTGGAGCAGGTCCAAAGGAGGGTCACAAAGAATATTCAGAGTGGAGAACTATCCTACAAAGACAGGCTGAGAGAGCTGAGGTGAAGGCTTCAGGGAGACCTTATTAGGTCTTTCCCGTACCTTAAGAGGGCTTATAGAAAGGAGGGAGAGAAACCTTTCATACGGGCAGATACTGACAGGAAAGTGGGCAATGGTTCTAAACTGAAGACGGCAGGTTTAGATTAGATATCAGGAAGAAATTGTTTACTTGGAGGCTGGGGAGACTTTGGAACAGGTTTCCCAGAGAGGTTGTGGATGCTCCACCCCTGGAAGTGTTCAAGGCCAGGTTGGATGCGGCTTTGGGCAACTCAATCTAGCGAGAGGCATCCCTGCCCATAGCAGGGATCTTGGAACTAGATAATTTTTAAGGTCCCTTCCAACCCTAACGCTTCTACGATTCTAGGATTCTATGAATTTTCACTGTATTTGCACTCAATTTAGCTTCTTCCTCCCTCCCTGCATCCCAAGGAACAACCTGGAGTAATCTGTCACCCTGCTTCCCCCAGGGCTGAAAAGCCAGCCCTCACTTACAAGCTGGGCACACCTGTTTATTGCTTCCATCCAATAAGTAACAGTGGCAAAAGGAAAAAGATCATGACACTCTTTGCTTCAACTACGTAAACAGACATTAACATCAATAATCTGACTGCAGGTCCTCTGTTCAAGGTAAATAATTCAGCCTTTGCCTTCATCTAGAGAAGATCTGGATAACGGGAACTAAGAGCTGTAAGAGGATAAGGAGAATTTCTGCCCTTTTATGTGTGTGTGTCTGTGTGTGCATGTGTGTGTGTTTTATGCCATAATTTCGATAGATAGAGGTTAAAAGAGATACATCACAGATTTCAACCTGCTTATTGTGACTGAGACCAAGAATAACATTTGTCATTTGCCCTCTTTTTTTTTTCCAAAAAAATAACTCTAGTGCAACTTCCAGCTGGGGTTTTAACGCTATGCAGGAGGCCTGATTTGCAACAGCTGCTCTCCCCTCTCAGTCCTCACCGCAGGAATGGTCATTCTATAACCAGTGAGCCATAACTCCACAAATCATGCATGAAGGTTGCTCTTGCCAGAGTGCTGGAAGGAGGCAGGATGCCACAGAAGCCTGGTTAACATTTCTGAGGAACATTCTTAACCTGCTGCTACCTCAGAGTGCCTGTCTGCACCAGAAGAGGAAGGAAAAACATAAGAGCTTTTCAAATCCTGTGATGACTAAGCATTGAACAGAAAGCTTAATATGAGGTCTAGGATTTATTGCTGCTGGAGTTTCAGTAAAGGCAGATGTAAGTAGGGATCTCATTGGATACTAATTTCCTCTAAGTTATGGCCACAGTGCAGCCCATAGCAGTTATACTGTGGTTTCTGGGAAAAAAACCCAAAAAACAACAACAACTAACTGAATTATTAGTATTGTATTTCTCTCAAGAAAGGGCAGCTTAAAAAAATAACATCTAAATTTTCTTGGTAAGTAATGGGGGAACGATCCAATTTACAAATATATAGGAATAAAATTTACTTCTGGGACTAGCAAAATTAAATTGAAATATGTTCCAAATGTTACTTTTGTCACTAATTCCATCTGCTCGACAAATTAAATCCAGAGCTGGGAATACCGTAAAAAACTGAACAGGGTGCAAGCCATCAGAAGCTCATTAAAAGAAGTACTTTTTAAGCACATCCTTTACAAGCACTCTATATTTATGAAGTTGCTATAAACCTAAACAAATGAACATGAGATGTTCATGACATGGAATCAATCCCCAGCTAGTTTATGAATCAACAAAACAAAAATAAATGGAAGTAATATATCAAACAAATTAATATAATCCAACATATACTGTTATCTTTCTGTTAATTTGATAGAATAAAATTAATTTCATTATTTTCACTGATTTCCCACAGTCTGCTCCTATATAAAGATTCAGTAGCTGGTTTAGTGTAGCTGTTCTTGAAAGCACAATATATCCTAATGACTGACAGGATGACAGAAGAGGTTTGACCTGACTACCACTTTCATAATGAAGTTTCTCTACCCACAGAAAAATGTAATTGAAGAGTTGTATTACTTCTTTTGAAAGGAATCTGCCATACTTTGAAACAGTGACCCCAGTAGACATTTTTTTTTCCCAAGACTACACACTAACAAGGACAAAAAGGAAAGAAGCTATATGAAAGAAATTATTTTCATAAGACGGCTGTTTTTTCAGAACACTGAACCAGGGATGTTTCATGAAGCTAAAGCAATAGGATTAACTTTTCAAAGTAAAAACATTCTTTATACTAAAAATACAACAGAAAACTATTATTACTTTGAGATATAAAGATCATCTTGTTTGCTGGCTGAATTCTGATTGTTACTGCAACACATGCTGAAGCACATTTTATAAGCAACAGTATACATTTACAAGTCAAAACGTCTACGTGCCTTTCGAAAATTCATTATAATTTGTAGCTAAATTCTTAATAATAGAATTACAATTAGTTGCAGTCAATGATTGCTTTTTAAACTATAAAACTGATGAAAAACTGATACTTCCTTTGAATAGATATATCTTATTTCTTAAATTATACAAATGTATTAAAAACCAGTGCATTTCTGATATATGCAAGTATTTAATCATTGTATGCAATTAAAATTAATGCAAAAATACTAGTAGATACAATCTGCTTAAAATATGCTGAACTGAATTGTATTGGGAAAATGTGTGCTAAGTTATCAATTGCCATATTTTCCTCCAGCATTTCTTTAATTTCCCTTACTGAGATTAGGTCTACCTAGCTCAAGGATCATCTTTCTAATATCCTGAGACTTGAGCTATTACATTGCTCAAATACCATGGGAAAAATGAACCACACAAACAAAAAGTATGTTATTACATGAGTAACACATTGAGTAACAGTAAGAATATTTTCTCTTTAAAAATCACATTCTACACAGCTATAACAGATACCACGTTAAAAATTAAAATTAAACAGTATAGGTAATTGCTGAAACTCATATGTCCTCAAAAAGAACAAAAAAGGTTTTGCAAAATGGTATTTTTGAAAACCCCTGTTCTAATTTTGTTCTATGAGTAGTGATCCAAGGTCCATCAAATGGTTTTGGCTTTAAGGTCACCTCCTAAAAGATTCTCTCACTTCTTATGTAGAAAAACTTCCACTAAATTTAATGGAATTCTGCCTAGGTAAGGACCCTTAAGATCCTTGCATTAGTGTATTATGCCCCATTTGATAAGTGAGAAAGTAATGACTCAGAAAATGGTAATAATTTAGTTTGGTCTACTCACTCCTAAATGGCTGAAAATATCTTCCATTTTAAATTACACTTGTCATAATACCTGGGTCTTTAGAACTACATTTTGACCAACACTAAAAAGCAAAATCAAGCTAAACAAGGTGACAAATTCATTCTGGTTTTAGGCTTGCTTACATGATGCCTTCAACTATAATGAGAAAATCATCAGTCCTCCAGATAAAACTGCCATAGGAAAGTAACATGTCTAAGTTCCCCTTGTTTAAAGAAGCAGTAGGAAAATACCAGCTCAACCAAAACAGGAAACATCAGTGACCTTGGCACAGCCATGACTGCCAGCCAGGTGGCAGAATGACGCAGCACAGCTCTCAGGACAAAAAACCTACACTGTTCACTATCGAGGTTTATCACTAAGGCAAATCAAGGCTGAACTCTTCTATAATACTCTTCATAATGATAATGTTCCAAATTTTTGTATTTCTAAACTCTGGAAGAAGGATGTTTATAACAAAATGTGTATTAGAAGGCATATATGAAAGAGTGTTTCATATAGAGATGATTTCTTTTCTTTCTCTTTCTTTCTTTCTCTTTCTTTCTTTTCTTTCTTTCCTTTCTTTTCTTTCTTTCTCTTTCTTCCTTCCTTTCTTTTTCTCTCTCTTTCTTTCCTTCTTTCTTTCCTTCTTCCTTCCTTCCTTCCTTTCTTTCTTTCTGTCTTTCTTTCTCTTTCTTTCTTCCTTTCTTCCTTTCTTTCTGTCTTTCTTTCTGTCTTTCTTACACCTGTTTGCATAAGTTGCCTAGACATTGTGACCTCCCGAGAAGACAGCAGTTCCTTAATTGTCTAAGCATTTATTGTTGCAGCTTTTCAGCAAGCATGCAATTTTGCGGTCAGGATACCAGTGAAGAGTATTCAATATGTCTTTATATAGGATTTCTGTGACAGATCTATTAACCCTCCTTCTATTGCCTTCAGCAGAAAACTGCTTTCCTCTGGTCATTCTGTAAACTTCTTTCCGTGAGTAAATCAAAGTGGCGCTAAGAAAATTACTGAAGAAGTTTTAATTACCTACTGCTGACGCACAATACATTAAAAAAGAGGATGTTCAGAACAGTTCTGCACACTTGGGATGCAAGAGATGAGGGGGTTTTTTCCAAAGTCTACAGTACAAAGATTTGTATTGCACCGACTGAAAAAGAGAAAATGGAATACAAAATGGGTTTAGAAACAATATATGTAACTTTTCTTCTCTAGGTATTGTACAGTTTTTATTATATAAAGAGTAAAAGCAGATATTGAAAAATACTGGTGTTTACACTGTTACTTATACAATACAGTAATTTAATCATAGATACTTAAACCAAAAATAATGAAATTCTTGTTCATTCAGGTGACTGAAAGGTCTTCTCAGATTGCAGATCATCTGTAACACAACTCAAGTTTTTTTCTTGAACCAACGGATCTTTAATTTCTTTATGTAAAACGCAAGAGCTTCAACAGGAGGGGTGCCAAACACACAATTCAGCCCCATCCCAGACACTTCTATACCTGATCATTACGCCATTCTCTTAAAAAATGGGAGCATGTTTTTGAATCCCTTTGACACTGGAACAAGTTAAACATTAGACTATTGAAGAAAAATGGGAAGTCATGAGGGTAGCTCCCAGAAAGAAAGTATTAAGACCATTTATTTATGTATTTGTGTATTTAATATATTGAAGAAACACTTAGGTCAGGAAACGACTCAGGACTGAAATCCCCAGAGCATAGTAATGCTTCCCAGTAGTGCTGAGTAAGGTGCTTAAATCTCAAAGAGATATCTAATTTAAGATGTATTTCTGTGTTCAGCATTTCCTCCTGGCTAACTGAGAGTCTCCCTGCTCAGCATGATGCCTTTTCTAAACCTTTTTCTGAGCCACCAAACTCTGATACATTCTACAAGAATTCTTTCTATTATAGTAACATGGATTTAGATATCAGCAGGTTACAAGTTAGGTGCTACAGTGCCACATGGCTGTCTCTCATCCCTTTGTGACTCCACAATCTTACAAAACTCTTTACATTTTGATTTTTCAGTTGATATAAATTTTTTCTACTATATCAAGAGAATTATATCAATTTACATGAGTGAAAGGCTGGTCCTGATCGTTCAATTAAAAGTATGAGCTTGTATCAGTCATAATAAGCACTCAACAATAATCCATACATCAAAGAGAAGTCAAAGTGATTACTGCCTGAAAACTGACATAAGAACCCTAATTTCTATTCAGACAACCTTAAAAAGCGGGCAAGATGTACACCAACTTGACAACATGGCTGTTTTCTAGACTGCAGTCTGTATATAGGGCATAACCAATAGCTGACGAGTGATTTGTACAGCTTACCCCTTAGCCCAAAGGAAAGAGGCATTCTGTGAGAACAGCTCAGTTGGTAGCTGTCCTGTTACAGAATGACAAGTGATTTGATTGTGATACACAGTGTAAGTGCTTTGTTCTCATTAAAAATGAACATGCTGTGGGAGACTTTTACCACTTACTCTACAGGTACCCACTGTGAAAAGCCAAGACATAATGAATATGTAATTTGGATGTCTTTTATGAAAAAATCCAAAGAATCCAAAATAAAACTTGGGAAAAGCCCCTAGAGGTAGATACAATTTTGTCTGTTCCACCTACAGTTTTAAATGAGGTGATTTGCTGTCTCTGAGCTGTAACACCTTTTCTTCCAAATATTTATGGGATTGCCATGTCATGCTGTGGTATGTAGTACTATAACAGGATAGACAAAGTATCTGTTACATGTTATAACTGGAATCCTACCTCTGCCACAAGAAAAACATAAAATCTATACACACATCGTATAATGTACATGGTATTTCTGTGGAACATTTCTCTTTCATCCTTGGCTATCTTATCTGAAGTCTTTTTGTAGGGATGATGCCTGATATTCTAACCATAGACTGGGCAAACTAAAACTCAAACATACAACCAAAATAAATTTTAAAAATGCCACCATGCTTCAACTAAAATGCAAAAATGGACAATAATTATTGCTTATAAAATGACAGGTTTGAAATCTTGTGATCATGGAATATCCCAACTTCAGCACAAGTTATACAATAGTAACTGACAGTATTGAAAACGGTTATAAATTCAACTTTTAGTCTGTGAAATACAGTATTATAAACATTACATAACTTCACAATGATTTTTATGTGTACATCTGCGATGTCTGCAGTTGTATGTTTGAAAACTAAGGCATCTGAAGCACCACAGAGTAACAATAGGCAACAAGTAATATTTTGTGGGTTTTTTTTTTAAACAATCCTATTTTTGTATCATACGTAGAACACACAGAATTTGAGAAGCGCCGGTGTTGTCTCTGAGTTACATACGGCTTCCTTGGTCATTAGTTCTGTAGCCACTTCCATTCAATTATACACACCCATCAAACCTGCTTATCTGACAAAATGCACACACATATCTACAACCTTGCATCAAATCTGAAGCACAGCAGAAGGCTTGAGCACATTTAGAGCAAGGGGCAACATGCCATAATGCTATCACATTTTCCCAGGATCAACAACATTAATTTTCACTTCTCAAAGGTCAGAAAAATAATTCTTCTTTTATTTTCAATCACTGAACAATATTTTTGGACAGTGCTGAAATAGAGTCAATTAAAATATTTTGAGACTCTCTGCTACCCTTGAAATTAAACAATTTTAAAAGAATGTAAAAGTTATTAAAGCAGCCAGATTGTCTCCTTCATGGAGCATAAAGCAAAAGTCAAAAGCAGAGCAAATCAGCGACAGAACTAATCAGACACACTAAGAAAAAATTAGTTTTGTTCTATGTTCAGTGGATATACCTGTATTTGGAAAGTTAATATACTCTGTCATAAACAGTTCACTGCTTTTAATTGTTTTTAAACACTCTAAAAGTACTTACACCCAAGAAAACAGAAAGGTACTGGAAAACCCATGGATTTGAGCACAGGAGACATAAAAGAAGCTCCTTTTAGGCCAAATTTCCTAATCTGTCCAGATTTCCTGTATTGATACGTTCAATTTCCTTATGAACCAAAACATACAGAATGCAGTTCTAAAACCTCTGCAGCAAGTTCTAACTCATAACAAAAGGCTTGCCAGTAGTGTGGGGGTGGCAGGGGTTCTGCCCTGCCAGTTTTCTATCGTGCAGTGCTGTTGTACTTTAGGGCTGGAGTCAGGTACTACTTCTTTCAGGTCTAATAGTCTCAATTCACCTTTGCCCTCATCTTAAATGATCACTTAGCTAAAGAAAATATTTATTCTGAATCTGAGGAAAATTACATAGCGTTTATGTCATATTGCAGGGAAGATGATTTCCAACATTATACAAAACCACAAATACATAGGAAGTGTTACATGATGTCCGGTCAAACTTCATTAGTTAAACAATAACCACTACTAATTTTGCGTATCTGGAACCCAGCCAACACTCAAGCAACTTCAAGTAGGAAGGGAATAAGGAGTCTCCTCTTTTTCTAAGGCCTCTACAAATGCAATGCAGAATTGCAGCAGTCCTAGCCAGCACACAAGAGAGTATATGGATTGCTGCCAAGTTCTCTACTCAAGAGCAACATACAAACCAGGAAAGATAAAGAAATGTGGAACAATAGCCCTGCCATGCCCTTGCACTGATAGCCACTGGCCTGCCATGCTAGAGATCACTGTTACATGCCTCCCCTTTCAAGGGAAGGCACACTGCTACCATGCAAAACGTCTTCTTGTGTCACAATACAGCAGCACCATAAATTTAGCTCATGATGATTTATGGGATTCCTTCCAAAAGAAAATAGTGGTTTTACATCTGGGAAGAACTTTCACAAGCTCATAAGTGCAAACCTCAAAAGCATAGCTCTCAGTGGGGTGCCTCAGTGCCACTGAGGGACATGAGAATCTAGCTAATTAGGAGTGTAGCTAGTATGGGTACCTTTAATCTATCTCCATCTATTTACACGTTAAAGGGAGCAGTAGGGTTTTTCCTTCAAATTAAAAACTGATGTTAAGAAGGCTTTTAATATTAGTTAAAAGTCCATAGATAACTAAAGTGCTGTTCATAAATTACTAACTGAAAGGAAACCCAAGCTCTCATACTTATCTTTACAGTTAAAATACATACACATTACACAAACATTCAAATGCATGAAGTAAATCAGAAGCATCACCAATTTGAAAAAGGATGAAGAAATGGCAAATTTGACATTAGTGATCCTTGCATAGGACCAACAGTGTCAGTAGACACTATGTGAGTATAAACACAGTCAATTACTTCACTTTTTTTTAATACTTTAACCTGTTATCAAGAGTTTAGGCGCAGTGTTCTTCATTAAGGAACTGTTATGAATATATTATACTGATATTGCCTTCTGCAAAACTGTATTTTTTCATATTCACAAGACCTATTTCATATCCTAAGACACCAGTAATATGAACTGTGTAAAAAATTATATTTACCATTGTAGATTTAATATGCTCAGCTACTTTTCATGAGACATACAGTATTAGAATTCAGAGGTCAGAAAACTTTTATTAAGATGAAGAACAGAAAAAAGGTTTGACAGGATATTATTATATCTCAGTATATAATTTGCAAGTGTATAAGATCTCATCATCCATATAACTGCAGTTATTTTTAATCATGAAGATCAAGGATTAATCTCTGATATTCTTTCATCACATAAGCTTTTATCATATGTTAATAATATAACTTTATGTAATGCTAGATGTTGCAACTCATCAAACAGTAAAAAGATTAAAGCAAGAAAAAGAAACATATGTAGGCCACACTGAAAAAAAATATAGATGGAAATAATTAGAAACTAGGAAAGTAAACAGACATAAAATGCTAAGAACAAATGAATGCCATCAAAAGAAATTTAAACATGAACATGAAAATCTGTCACACACAAAATTAGAATACCCCTGGAGAGCACACATTCTTAATGACTTAATAACAAAATAATAATTTTAATTATTAGTTGAGGAGGTCCTCTTACATTGGTTTGCAAATGGTCATTTGCCCTCTTTGGGAAAACCCCCAACCTGTTGTAAGCAAAAAACCCCAACCTGTTGTAAGCAGGATTTAATAATAAGTGCAACACAACAACATTCCCCTTAGGTGAAGAGGTTTTGTAAATTCCTAAACTGGTGAAGATAATGGAAGCTTTTGAATGAAGAAAAAAATGACACTACAATATAAATGTGATGCTTAAATATCAGATGTGATGTGAAAACTGAAATGTGTTTGAAGTACCTCTTAATCATACCCTTGTCTAGAAGCTAATCAGTTCTAAAAAAGTTACCTAATCTTATTACATAAATAAATTCTGGTGTAACCATTTCAATGTATTTGTTATTGAAACACTAAATATAAGGACAGGAGTACATCTAATGGGAACATTGTGAATTTTAGAGTACCTCAGTGAATGCAAACTGTGAGTCTACAAAAGTGTCTCCTATTCCAGAAGGAGAAGGTTTCTGTCCCTGCCTGTCAGCAAGAAGGAACTGCCAACCAGAGAGAGCCCTAATCATTTTTTTTTTCCCGAAGATGGGGATCAAAAGAGAGGACATAACCTCCTATTGTGAATTACAAGCATGCCGCCTTGTACTCCTGCAATTCCCCTGCTGTCTGGAGACTATCATGGCACTAGAACATCTCCTAATGTTTGATACTCTACTTAACCCTCAGCCACTCAAAGAATCTGAGAGGAACAAATACAGAAGGAATAAACACCCTCTCTGCAGCCTCACACCATCACAGTCTGTCACATCAGGAGCGTGAAATCATAGTTTCATAGAAGGGGTGAGACTCTGCAAAGGACCCAAAAGAGGAACGTGGGGCTGTACAAGTTGGGAGCTCGCCTGCATTTGACACATTCAGCTGCTGAAAATACATCACCCTGCTCACCTCTGGAGCACTGACAAAGAGAGGATGATGACAGAGTGGCAGGTAAGATCTTTCTGTCTGCTTGCTTTTGTGAATGGGCAGTGGCATGCTCTTCCTCAGTAAAAGAGCTCTCAGAATCTGAAGGAATCAAGGGAAAAGCTGCAAAAACATGGCCATGGCTTCGAAAGTAATGCCAGATGATCTGACAATGAACAGGTCACTGCATGTCTAACAGCTTGGTGTTTCCTTGGAATAAAGTAAAATGGAGCAGGACAAAATTTCTGCAACATGTGTAAGTATCCCTCCAGTCCAACATCCAGAATGAAAATGTCAGAAGCTTGCAATATTCACATCTTCCTGGTCCCCTTCAAGCAAGAGTTAGCCAAAGCACTAAAGCATAAAGGCTTATATCTCACTTTTTTTCATAACTCTGAAACACTTTATTTTTTGTGGTGGTAACTATTACTATAAGCTACAGGTTTGGTGGGGATTTTTTTCTATTCTGAGCAGATAGAGATCAGAATTAGAATGCAACAAACTAAACCAGAATTCCATAGAATCATAGCAGCATACAATCATAGCATCATTTCGGTTAGAAAATACCTCTAAGATCATTAAGTTTAATCACTAACCCAGCACTGCAAAGTCCATCATTAAACCACGTCCCTAAGTGCGACATCTACATGTCTTTTAAATGCCTTCAGGGATGGTGACTCAACCACTTCCCTGTGCAGCTTGTTCCAGTGCTTTACAAGCTTTTCCATGAATAATTTTTTTTCTAGTATCTACTTTACACCTCCCCTGATTCAACTTGAGGCCATTTCCTCTTGTCCTATTGCTTGTAAGCTGGGAGAAGACACTGACGTCCATCTTGCTACGACCTCCTTCCAGGTAGTTGTAGAGAGCAATGAGATGTCCCATGAGGCCACTTCAATGAGATGTCCCATGAGGCCACTTTTCAAGTCTTCAGATTATTCCACCCAAACTGCATTACCATGTGTCTACTAACTGTCCAAGTACTTATTTCAACTAGTTTGGTCCTCTCTTCCTGACTAAGCCAAGCTATTGCATCACCTGTGTCCAGAATGGAACAGAATGTTTGACATAATGGCTTCATTTCAATGGCTGAGAAAAGCATATTATATATATAATACCTTGACTACCAGAGTTCAAGCCTCTGATGAAAAACGATTCTTCAAGCTGGTAGACAGAGATTTGTAACCAAATCTTGTATTACAGAGAAAATGTCCACATTTTGAACTAGAAGACACACTCTTAAACTCCAAGTAATTACTGCATGTTTGCTTCTCAAAGCCATTAATTCCCCATTTTCTCCGTGGCAAATTAAAAAAAAAAAAATCTATGGCACAGATTCATCACCCTCTCATATTAGCATGATGTCTTTCCTCTCTCAACAGCAAATACTTCAAAACTTTCCCACTGACCTTTTACTAAACCTTTTTTAACCCACCTCCCCGTGCTGCTTTATCTTCCCCTAAGCTCTGGCAGAAGGACAACGTTTCCACACTCACAGGGTTTGCAGTTCATAAACAATTACTTACTGTGGCCATGTATGCAGTCAAAGGAAATTTACAGCAACAGCATTCCAGAAGTTAAAATATCCTAAATGTTGTCTATTTGGATAAACTGATTTTCTCATGCCAGGCACACAGGGAGTCCTTGCCACTAAATGACAATAATTGGTATAGGTGCTCTCTCTCTCTCCTGTTTGGAGGTAGCTCCTAACTCATCTTTCTTGTTCCTATACTGATGAGTTCTATAATAAATGAGTCTTGTCTGTATTCTTCATTCAGTGGTTCAGCAGCTGATGAGTTGAGATTTACAAGGTAAGCTAGAGACAAACAAGAAAATGTTTCATTTTTGATAATGCACCTTTGGTCTATTTTTTACAGTATCTGTGAGCTCCTCAAGCTCATTGGGGAATATAAAGCTGGCAAATATATTTGGGGAGTCTCCTGGAGATAGCTGATCACATAAGGCTACCAAGAGATTCATCCCTTCCCTTTTCCTCATCTCTGGCAAATAGGCTGCTGTTCTCAAAGCATTGTACAGCCCACTGTTCACTTGCTCTTCTTCACCCTCCCTTTTCTATTTACCTACTTTTTTATAGATTGGCCTTACATTGGTCTTTGCCACTCACCTCACAACAGGAAAGTTACAATCCTACAGTTCTTAAGTAGCACATAAAGACAAGAAAAGTAAGTTTTGTGTCAGTTAAAGGAGAACATATATTTCTTGTTTCTTTGATTTTATTCTACAGTCCAGGTAGCATAGCTTACAGTCACATCAACACAGCCAACCTCCACAATGGCACAATGGTAATCACGATTAAATGGACCCATTGGCTACCTTAATGGAACCATCTTTTGTTTGCTCCTGTATACAGACAGATACCTCTTCTCTCAGCTCTTAGGAAAAGCCCTAAAAATTCATCTGTTTTAAAAGGTTACTTATGCTAAAGATAGCAAATAATTGGAATTAGAGACTTCAATAGCGATTACTAATATCATAATACCAAGTATCTTTATTTTATTTAATAATGGTATAGGTACACAGTGTACTTTCAGATTAAATTTACTGTATATCCTGATTTGCTCTAGGCACAGTAATTACCTTGTAGATCACTCTTAATTCAAATTGATTTTCTCAGTTTTCTAAGAGTGTGCTCAATCTCATTCCCAAATAAAACACTGTACTTAATCAGACAGCAGAATTCAGAGGCAAAGTAAGTAAATGATAAATTAGCCAATACTTTTGGAGAGACAGGAGAATGTGCAACTGCCATCAAAAATGGGAGCATTTCACTCCACATAGGATTTTGGATGTTAGTTACAGAAGCCTTTTCGTTGGGATTTCTCTCAGTGAAAAGATGTAAACCTGATTATAAAGAATGTCTCTTATAAAGAAATTGTAACCTCAGTTAATAGAGGCATTGCCAGTAACCTCTTGGTGCTAAGATACCATTTCTGGCTTGCTTTTTGTTTTTTTCTCTCATGCTTGTCCTGACTATTTACTTCTTTGATAGAAGCTTCTGTTGTTCTGATAAAATCTGAAAGTATATAAATCACACAGCTATGGCCTGTTCCTCTTTAGCTCTTTCAAACCCAGCAGCCACATGCTAGGAAGAATTGCCAGGAATATCACAAAAGCCACTCAATTTCTGGCATGGATTCAAGTCTTTTTCATACATCCATTTACACTTCTACAAAAATTCAGAAGACTGTTTGCAACTCAACCTTTACAGAACTACTAATATTAAAATACCACCTTCTGCTACTCTGTCACTGTTAATAGGAATAAAAAGTTCCCCAATTAAACACAGCTTTCTAATTAAGGCCATAGTATTATAAACTGCTACACTGCTTTTCCACAAGAGGAAACAGAGGATTAAAAATCATCCTGGAACGGCCTACGGGTAGTCTAAAGCTGATAGAGGGAAGAAAACAACAGCACAAAAAAAGGTTAAAATCTTTCACATAACTGAATTTTATTCTGTAAAGAGGATACTATTAAAAACCCAGTGCCTACCATCAATTACTGCAGTCCAGCATCTGATAGATATATATTACTGCGATGTCTTATTTCTTTAGTAATAGAGAAAAAATTGCCAAACATTTACAGAACCCAAGGAATCACGCTTAGTTTAAAGCTTAGACCATGTGAGACTGGCCTGTCTTTTCAATGAATGGAAATTAGGAATGACACCACCTAAATTAATCTTAGAACAGACCGAATAGTCAAAACAATACATTTGATCATGGAACATTTTCTTTGCATGATTATACCTTACCAAATTAGGTCACATAACTAACATTCTTACCCCTCCCCAAATCTTCCATTAGTTTTGCTTAGTTTCTCTACAATCTTATCTCCTGAGAGGATTTTCATGAAAAATTTACCGACAATGCAGTTTTTCTATTGACTCTTGTGCTTTTAGAGAAAATTAAACCATACTGAAACCTCCCAACTGCAGATGCTTTACTCTGAGTACACTGCAATTTATAAAAATTATTAGGTGTAGTAGATAAAATAATTCACAGTACTCGAAAATCTGAATACATTTTGTTATTTTCTCATAATTTATAGATTTATCAATGAGGTTTCTAAATGCACATTAGAGTCTGGCATTAGTTTAAATTCTGATTTCCATTTTGCATGTCTTAAAAGCTTCTTAAGAGGTAAACTGGCTCCTGTGAAAATCACCCCATTAGTCTCTATTGCTCTGATGAACAAGCAAGGCAGAAATACTCATCTGTCCTCCAAAACACGTTTCTCTATTCCAGAATGCCTGTTTTCTTTGATGACCAGGACTGAGGACTGTGTGACAATCAGGGGTAGCTTAGCTTGCAGTGACTGGTGAGAGTCCACCTTGCATTTTCGTGGGGTCTCCACGCTGTTCAGCAGTCAGATCCTGAACCTCAATGGTTTACAGCAGTGGCTGTACAGCATAAAATACCATGATGGAAGCCGTGACAGTTCATCAGTTGACTGACAGGCAGTCCAGTATCTGTGCAGTGCAGGTGGCAAAAAGAGATGGAAGCAATAACGTCAACATCCATTAAGCTGTACCCAGTTGCCATTCAGGTCCTTAAGCAACCACTCAGCTGTCCGGATCATCCTGCACAGTACAGCCAGCGTAAACCTGCCAATTTTAATATTTATCCCAGGAAAACATAAAAGAACTTTTAAGTAGCCCCTCATCTAAAGCACTCATCATTTCCCAGAAATTAAATTCAGGGGTGGTGAGCAGAGATAATCTGCTGCAGAATCAGGGAGCTACGATGGTGACAGAAGTGACAGCAATACAAGGTCAAAAGCTCCACTAAGACGCAGCTCTGCTCACCAAGCTGTTGAAGAGGGGCTCTGCTGCATACATTAAGAGGCTTCAGTTTAACACACAAGGCCGAGTGTATTTCATGATAGGGTTTTTGATACTGCTAGTAATATAAAGAATTTACTGAAAATGTCTTTTTTTAATATACAGACAAGAGAAGGAATGTGGACTTCGGTATTAGGAAGAGATTTATGTTGGTTATCAGCTGGTAAACTGACAAAACAACACCAGACTGGAATAAGCAATGAAATCGAGTCATCTCCCTTCTATTATTTCGCAGATCAGGTTCAAAAAGGTGGCAGTTATGTTAGCACTTGCTCCCCAACTACTGATCAGACATTCACGTAAGGTAAATAGCATGAAAATGGTATTTTGGGGTCAAAATGGGATTTTTTAAACTTGTAAAGCAGTGCCACCAAACTTCAATGGCATTTTACCCATCAGTTGCTGTCTTGTCACGACCTTATCCCCCTGCAGTTGTGCATGGATATTTTTGGTGTGCTACTGACATGCTTGTCAGATCATCTGAGGAGGAGACAGACTCTCTTGATGAAGCACAAGCTACCAAAGATGGTTTTGACTTCTTTCACTCATTTTCTAATGTTTTTACATAGTTTTTTTCTGTGTATGAGTTCTAGAAAAAGTGACAGGGGTCTTTTGTTGGTGGTGGTGTTTCATTTTTAATTAACATAAAAAATTCAATTGAATTTATGAAACTTTCAAAATCTGAGGGGCTTATTTCTGCATTTTTCTTGTTTAATAAATTGATAATTCGCTTTCCATAAAACCTTCAACATCCTGTACAAACTACGAAATAATAACAATTTAACTATGGAATTATTTTCATCAAGCAGGCTGAAAAGATTTCAGTAACTGAAAGACGGTTGTTTTCAGTACTTTTTATAAATTCAGTGGAATGGTCCACAAATGCCACTAATAATGCTGCAAACATTTTTTTTTTTTTTTTTTTTTTTTTTTTTCATAATCAGACATTCAGAAAGAAAAGAGAAAATATCAGCAGCTTTAAAAACTAATTATGTTATGTAAAAATTGTAGGTGAGGCCCAGGAAAAACGTACTTGTTATCTCATTTATACATGGTAGCAGATGAAAGACATTATATTCACATTTTTTGTTGATTAAATTTTTTAGGGCTTTTTTTCCCTGAGATTGTGTCCTGATCCCTGGTTGGATTGGCTTGGTCAGACATTTTTAACCACGGCAAGCAGGATAGATACAGCTTGAAAGTATAAAGTAGTTACTTATTGCCTAATAGACAACAAAGATAGATCAGATTTAATATGCTAGCAAACTAAGCATTCATATGCTCCCCACATCCAATAAAAAAACCCCAAGAGCCTTTTCTGGCATGGTGGCACCAGGAACAAAAGCTGATCCCAGCTGGTCTCAAGAGACGCATCTTCAATATCATTACATTGTGTCATCCATCCCATCCAGTCTGCCTCAATGATAGTGACTGGCAAGCAGACTGACAACACAATTTCCTGTTTTTTGACTCACTGCCATGGGCAGGGACATCTTCCCCTAGACTACGTTATCAGTTTACTCCATCCAACCTGGCTTTGAACACTCCCAGGGATGAGGCATTCGCAACTTTTCTGGGCAACCTGTGCCAGTGCCTCACCACCCTCACAGCAAAGAATTTCTTCCTAACATCTAATCTAAACCTACCTTCTTTCAGTTTAAAGCCCGTCCTATCATTTACCCCCGTCCTATCATTTCATACCCTTCTAAAAGTCCCTCTCTCTCTCTCTTGTAGGCTCCCTTTAGGTACTGGGAGGCTGCTCTAAGATCTCCCTGAAGATGTCTCATCAGGCTGAACACTTCCAACTCTCCCAGCCTTTCTTCATAGGAAAGGTGTTCCGGTCCTCTGATCATTATCATGGTCCTCATCTGGAATTGTTCCAGCAGGTCCATGCCCTTATGCTGGGGGCCTCAGAGCTGAACACAGTACTCCACTCCAGGAGATAAGGGCAAAAAAATACGAAAGTGCCTTCAAGTGACCTTATATATTTCTGTACAAGTTGCTAATTCTGAAACTCAGTTTAGCAGCATTGTCAGCAGTTGTCAGCATTGTTAACTATCCTTACTAGAACAAGACACAGTGATGATCTAGACTTTAAGTCAGAGAAATTGCTTCGTATTTGATATCAGAAGTAGGAGCACTTAAAAATACCAATATTTTCCCCTTCTTCCACTCCTCTAGCTCCTACGTAAAAATAAATCAATCCCAAACAGCTTACTTGAATAAAAAAGCACAGTCAAACCCTCACCATAAACATGCCCAGGAATATCAGTGGAGCAAAAAATCATGTTTTATTATATTCTGAATATCTATGCAGCCTGATAAAAAAAGATTTTGTGACAAACAAAAGCAAAAATGTATTTTTTGAGTGAAAATGGAAAAACATCACACTGTTCTGAAGTCTCACTTTTGTTCAGAGGAATCAATTAACTTCTTTGTACTCATTACAGTCCTGGAAATTATTTGCTCTGTTCCCAATTAGGTACTTGATGTATGTGGTTCGTTACCTAAGGTCTTGTCCGGATGGATGAATGCAGACAGAGCTCCATTCATACCCCATATCGCAAGGCATGAGCCCATTTTGGGACAGAAATAATTTAGTCGCATCAGAAAAATGGCACATTCCAGCAAAAGGGCTTTACAAAAAGGCACAGAAATTCACTTACATGGGTACGTTGGTTTTGGATCAGAGCTGGCTAATATCCAGCTCTCATATCCAGAGAGTTCAGAGTATAACTAGAGGAGCTCAGGTTCCCCCTCATCCATTCATGTGGATGTGCCTGAAATCATACTGCATTGCTTCTGCTCTGACAGTACAACCATATTTTTTTTCCCACAGGAGAGCAACTGGGGTACAATAAAACTCTAGTGCAGAGGGTCAATACACATCCTATACACTAACAGCTTCTAAATCACGGTATAATTTACTCAACTGAAAATGGGAATTAACTTCAAAAGCTTCAGCAACACATAAATTGCAGTATATTCAGGGCTGTAAAACTTTTAATAAACAAATCATCTATTAATTATTACCTATCAACGGGATGCTATAACAAACAGATACCCATTACATGAAAACAGAAAACTAATGAGGATATTGCTCCTCTTTTAAAGTTCAAATTACATTATTAAATTGGATACTATTACTTGGAAATTAAAAAAAAAAAAAGGTTTGCTGTTCTGCATAATGTTTATTTCATTGCATTAACTGAAAGAATGAGGAATTTAGACATCTTCCAAAGTGCTCAACAACAATTCGTAACAACAACAAAAAAAACCCCCATGCAAACATGTAGGGAGTGATAGGACAAGGTGTAATGGCTTTAAACTGAGAGTAGCTTTAGATTAGACGTTAGGAAGAAATTCTTTACTGTGAGGGTGGTGAGGCCCTGGCACAGGTTGCCCAGAGAATTTGTGGATGCCCCATCCCTGCAAGTGTTCAAGGACAGGTTGCATGGGGCCCCAACCAAGCTGTTCTAGTGGGAGCTCTCCCCAGCCATGGCAGGGGGGTTGGAACTAGATTATCTCTAAGGTCCCTTCCAACCCAAACCAGTCTATGATTCTATGTATTAACAAAGTTGTCTTCAATATCTACTGGAAAAAAAAAAAATAAAAAATCAGTGACCTTCATTCTGGGTAAGAAAAAACAATTTGGTATTCAAAACTATTTGGTATTTGCAGTCACAGCTCAGTGTCCAAATGATGATCAATAACGAGTGGTGTTTTCCCATGGACTGTACAGGGACCAGGTGCAGTGTCTTCATCGGTGACATAGGCTGTGGGATTCAGTGCACTCTCGGCAAGTTTGTGGATAACTCATGGGGGCAGTTCATTCACTAATGGGAATCTTGACAGGCTTGAGGAGTGGGCCCAGGTGAACCTCATGAAATTTAACAAGGCTCTGTGTAAGGTCCTGCACCTTGCTTGAGGCAATACCCAATGTCCATACAGACTGGTGGATGACTGGACTGAGAGCAGCCCTGCACAGGAGGACTTGGCGATACTGTGGGATGAAAAATTAGATGTGAAGCAGCAAGGGACACCTGCAACCTAGGAAACCAATTATACCCTGGGGTGCATAAACTCATGCATGGCCAGCAGGTTGAGGGAGGCTATTTCCCCCTCTGCTCTCATAAGACCCCACCTAGAATACTGTGTCCAGCTGTGGAGCCCCCAGCGCACAAAAGACATGGAGCTGTTAAAGCACATTTAGAAGAAGGCTATAAAGATGATCAGAGGGCTGGGACACCCCTCCTGTGAAGGAAGGCTGTGAGAAGTGAGGTTGTTCAGCCTGAAGAAGAGAAGGCCCTGGGGAGACCTAATTGTGGCCTTTCAATCCTTAGAGGCAGAGGCTTATAAGAAAGACTGAGGGACTTTTCACCAGGGCCTGTAGTGACAGAACAAGAGGGAACCATTTTAAGTTGAAGGAGTGTAGATTCAGATTGTACATAAGGAAGAAATTTTTTATTATGAGGGTGGTGAGACACTGGAACAGGTTTTCCAGAGAGGCTGTGGATGCCACATCCCTGCAACTGTTCAAGGCCAGGCTAGTTGGGGCTTTGAGCAACCTGGTCTGTTTGAAGGTGTCTCTGCCCATAGGTTGGAACTACATGATCATTAACGATTCCTTCCAACCAAAATCATTCTATGATTCTTTAAATTAGCAGAAGAAAGAAAAGGGTCCAGATACATAATAAAACAAACATGATAAAACAAATGCCAAACACAATGGAAAAGGTAATTAGAAGTAGTAGTATCACTTATAGTATCACTTCCAAAGCAGAAAGATTTATTAAGCAGAATGCTGCAGTGTTCTGTCTGGGCTCTGGTTCTATAAGTATTTTTAGTAACATGGATAACACTAAATATTACATGCAATAATTCTCAGATGGTAGGAAACAATGAGAATTCCCAAACTTCTTGGGACAAATAAGAGTAACTACAGTGTTCTTTATTTAAGCAACACCTACACAGACACTGGAGGAACAACTTACTAGGCAGCAGCTCTTAGGAGGAAATCTGGAGGTCTTTGGAATGTTAACTAAACCAGACCCAGTACTATGAAGCAGTTCTCAGCTTAATAAAATACTTGTCATCTGTATCATCTGAAATACATGCAGTCATCTCCTTGAACTAGCAGGTGGTTTAAGCTCTGCATCTTGCTTTGAGAATTGATCTTGCAGAAAAGTGGTTTATTTGGAGGCAATCCAGAAGAGAAAAACAGGAATTATGAAGCTATAGCAAGTGATCTGCATGGAAATGCTGAAGAGATTGGAGAAAATTAGCCTAGAAAATGGAAGAGTTATGGATGGAAGGATTTATTTAAACACATTTTTTCAAGGTTTTGTCTAGGGTGCTTACAGTCTTCAGTTACATAAAAGGTACCTACCAAGAAGAAGTAAGTGATTTTTTTTGTTATGTTCACAATGATTAATAAAATAAGTGGTTAAAGAGAAAAATCTTTTAGAAGTCAAAACCAAGCCAAAACTTTTATTAAGGACACATAGTAAAACAGGCTGTCTGTGGTAGCTGACAAGTCTCAGTTCCTGGCAGTGTCTAAAAAGTGGGTTAGATAGACATCTCTCAGGAACGTTTTAGATCAAGTTCAGAATTTTTTGGAGGGAAAAGAGGAAAGATACAGTGACTTCCCAAGGTCCTCTCAACTTCTTTTGTACAATTCAGTTTAAACCAACTCGCTAAGGTATTGAAAGTACATCAGGTTATACAATACAAAGTACTAAATTTGAGACGTAGAAGGTACAATGTCTCTTGTAAAAACATAAAAACTTCAGACACACTTCCCCTAGTATGTAGCCCCTTCAAAGTTAGCTTAAAGTATAAAGTGTATTGCTGTATAGTGCAGTGAGACCTCACACATGAATAACTATAGGTGATACATCAGAACTGCAACCATGGCCATTTAAAGGAAATAAATACAGTTTGTTCTGATATGCCATAAACATCTCTCTCCTGCAACCCCTAAGAAATATAAGTATTAAATAGGACGGAAGGATAAAATATTTCACCTCATATCATGCCTGGATATGCTGTCTGGAAACCAATAAACAAATAAAAAAACCCCAGGAATTCAGAACATAAGCATTGTAATATACCTATTATTTTCTACCCTTACCCTGGAGTCAATATACAGCACCTAAGAGATCTTGGACAATCAAGATCTCTTATACTGAACTGTGATCGACTGTCAGTTTGAACTGATTAGTTCAACTTTCTGAGAAATGTCACTTAATATAATGAAATCATAATCTGAATTCAGAGCATTGTGTAGACAAAGAACCAACCCAAAGGTAAACCTTGGTTTTTTTTTCCCCCAGATTGTACATGAGGCCAGAACAGACTTAAACATCCAGAGATTTTCCATAAAAGATACATAATACAGAACTTGCTATGTTGGATTGTAGTACTCCTGGGCAATATGGGAGACCACAGTCACATACCTAAATTGCTATTATTTTTTACCATAAGTAAGTTTCACAATTATTGCAGTATAGAGTTATTGTCTTTCCCCTTCATGTAAACTCTGTTTATAAAAGAAAAGAGTCTCAGCAGCAAAAATTGAAAGGAACTTACCAGAAATCTAGAGCCTTTGGGGGACAGACAAGCATTACTCTGTATAGAATGACTACGGGAGTTTCATAGGAGCAAGAGGAGAGACAACAGTGTTGCTTTTACTGGCACTCGAAGTCTAAAGATTCAAGATACTGAAGAAAGTAAGACATAGTGCAATTTACTTCTACCAGACTCCAGGGTAACCTGAAGACTTTCTTCTACTGCTTATTTAAAACACAGAGTCAGAGAAATGAAATGACAGCTGTGAAAATTCATGTCTCAGGATTTTCAAAGACAAGTTTCACAAACACAGAAATGAAGATTTGGATTGTGAAATGAAAATACACTTCTCTTCTACACATATACTGCGATTCACACATTCTTGCATTTGGGTTTTAAAGGATTTGATTGAATGATTTGATTTTAATTTTTGAACAGTTTTTAAATTCTTTCAAGTAAGGAACAGAAGAAATGGCATGTTAGTTATGTAAGCAATCATTGATGGGCAAATGGATCAAATCAAAGATTAGAAGATAATAAAAATAACAATACAGTATTTAGTAAATAAGGCATTTAATAAAATCCTGACTGGGTCAAAAGCTTGCCTTGAGAAAGGAGGGTGAAACTTATCCACATATATATAACTAGCTCATTAAAAAGAATTCCCTGACTTGTGCTAATAAATATTATCCGTAAGAAGTTAAATTATTTTATTGGCACATTAGTGCATCAAATCCCACTGTCATTATCTTCACGGGGAAGAAAAAAGAGTAACAAGCAGTTTACATCAGGATAGGGATTTATTTTAAAAAGGGTTATATAATACTTCTGGAGGTTGCAAAACCTTTCAGAAAATAAAAATATATTCATAAGTTGCCAAGAATTTTACCATAAATTGTTTACGAATCAATCCACTAATGGCATAGGATACTTGTTTAGCAACAGATTTGATAAAAACTATAGCCAGAAATAAAATATGCTATCAGACTTAGTTTTATGTAAGGTTACAGTTTTTGTGCTATCTGATGATTAATTTTACTTACTGTGTATTAATATATGTTCTTCAATAAAAAGGCTACAAAGCCCATCTATATTCTATTGTATAAAACCTAATGTCAGATTTCAGCTCTGTTTCAAAGCCTGCTTCTCTTTAACGAAGCATCATGAAGAGTAGCATAGACTGAAATCTGTGCTTTTACAGGAGGTTTACATTCCAGACACTAAAATTACCGTTAAAAATTAACAAATCTACTGATGTTTTCTGATTAAATGGAACTATATATATATATGTGTATATAATACTTGACCTTAAGCCTTGAACATGTTAAGGTATGAAAGTCTGTTACTCTGTTGGTTTTATGAATCTGATGGAATCTAAAGTGAAAGGCACGACTTTACTGCAGATAAATCATTGAAGAAATGTAACTGATACTTTTACCTCAAGAGCCCAAGGTAGGATTTTATCTGAGAATAAATCAACAACGCAGAAGTAGAATTCTACTTACGAAGAACCACCAAGATAAACAGGAAAAAAACCCTCTCTTATTTATTATATCTAAGTCTAGAAAGAACAACTTCATTCCTTTTTCTCAAATATAATGCTGGAATTTTTTTTCTTTCTATATGTACACACACCTATATTCCATACTAAAATCCATTGATTTTTTAAATTTTTCCTTGTTATCAAATAATAAACAAAGAGCAACCAATGAAATGTAACTAGTCTTGTGCAAACAAAGAATATACACAAAATGCTGCTTAAATGTTTCTCTGCTACTCTAATGAGTTATAGATGTAAATGAAGTACTCAGTATAGTATACTCTGGAAAGGGTTTTTCAATGACATCTGCTAAAAAGACAAGATCTGGCATTTATCTGTAGCAAATACTTCAGAAAGATTTATTTTCTCTTAAATTAAGAAATTTCTATATAGTTCTTCTGTAAAGAACACAGCATGCTGGGAAAAAAAAGTGAAAAAAAAGAAATTTTCTTGACATTTTGCAAACTCTAACACATCCCTTCAGGCACAAAGTTTATTTTTATGTCTCCCCAGCAAACTACTGTGCAAAAGACTCCAATTTTGCTTTGTTGTTTCCGTTTTTTCTTTTTTCTTTATAAAGAAAACCAGTAGTGTTTGTTTATTCCTTGTGTACAAGAACTGAAAAATATGCAGGTCTTTTGAATAACTGTAAGAATAACAAAAAAGTTAAAATTTTATACAGAAAAAGCAGCTGTCTGTGCTCTTAAAATATCAAAGTGTTTCCAGGACTCATACTTCCATGTTTTAGATCCCTTTCATTTCATTGTGTCCTTATAAATGGCATTTCATATTCCCTCGTGGGAAAAAGTAAGTATACTTTCTAAAGCCAGATTTTTGTGAACAAATACATGACCATAATCTACTGCAATGTGTTTTCTAATAAAGATTTCTTCTGTCTTTAAATACAGCCTCACCATACATCTGTTCATAGGGCCTAGGAAATACCATGTTGGATGTATGTGGATATACCCAGAAAACGGTATACCTAATTTAGTATTCTCTTACTACAAGTGTCTTGACTAGTAATTAAACATGTTAGAGATTTGAACTTTCTATATATTAAGACAGCAAGCCTTCTAGATTTCAATATAACTCAACCGACATATGTCAGAATCCTAAGTTTTCTTTAGCATTGAGTGTCGGAACATATAAGAATATACCTGCTAAAGACACTTTAAATCTAAGGCAAGTCTTATGACGGTTGAAGAAATCCAAAGCAGACAAGTCTTTTCCAAACATCTAAAAAGTAATTATTCTGTGCCTTAAGAAATGAATTAAACTTCTCTCTTGTATAACTGGGGATGCTCTCTTTTATTCCTATATCTGTCTAATCCTTTTTACCAGTATCTTGGTCTCAGTGAATTAATTCTTTGCTTTAGTGTGACATGCTTGGTGTATTTAGCCCTAAGACAATCTAGGGGTGACATAGGAAATCATTGCAGGCTTTCCCCAGAGTATATTCTTCTCTAGTCTTCAAGGAATCAATCCTGCAATAAGAAATTGAGAAGACAAACAAGAAAGAGTGCTGGAGGCTGACTGAAAGATGGCCTTTACCTTAATAGCAAAGCAAAAAGTCCTGCAAAAATACCCAGGATTTCTGAATATCTTGTGACCTCTTAAGAATCCCTCCAGGGTGAAGTAAGCTGCTTTTTAAATGAGAAAACGGTGATTGCTGGGTTGTTTTGCAGGACCAGCATGCTTTCTGGAGATATTTAGGATACAATTCACCTTACAACAGAGACTCCGGAAAAACATTTATGCACAAGTTAGGTTCCATTTCAGTCTTGCTATAAGCACTGAAATATATAGCTCTTGAGCTTTTTTTCTATTTTGAAATAAATGACAATTTAATACTCATATAACTCAATGAACAGAAAGGCTCACCCTGTGGCAATGGTGATGGCTGGTCCAATTTGCCATTCCATGAGTAATTAGGCCTCCCCACCCACACTGAGGTTTGTGTCATTCATGCCCATGGGTCCTTCTATCAGCCACGGATCATCCTTATCTGTCATTAAGATGTCATTATCTGCATCCTGGTCTGCATCAAAAGAGGAGTGACCAGCAGGTTGAGGGAGGTGAATCTGCCCCTCTACTCCACTCTCATGAGACCTCACCTGCAGTGCTGTGTCCAGCTCTTGGGTCCTCAGCACAGGAAGGACATGGAGCAAGTCCAGAGGAGAGCCATAAAGATGACTAGAAGAATGGAGTACCTCTCTGACTAAAACAGGCTGAGAAAGCTGAAGTTGTTGAGCCTTGGCAAGAGAAGGCTCCACAGAGACCTAATTGTGGTCTTCCAGTACTTAAAGGGGAGAGCAACTTTTGACACCAGCAGATAGTAACAGGACAAGTAGGAATGGCTTTAAACTAAAAGAGGAGAGATTTAGATTTCATGTTAGGAAGACATCCTTTCCTCACAGGGCACTCAAGCACTGGAACAGGCTGCCTAGAGAATCTGTGGATGCCCATCCTGGGAAGAGTTCAGGGCCAGGCTGGATGGGGTCCTAAGCAAGCTGGTCTAGTGTAAGGTGTCCCTGCCCATGATGGGAGGGATGGAACTAGATGATCTTTAATGTCTCTTTCAACCTAAACCATTCTGTGATTCTATAATGAAAACTACCAAATAAATTTAGGAATTAAATTGGCCTACTTTGCCTACAATATTTTAATTATTTCATGTTCAGAGGACAGAAATTTCCTTTTATTAAGATATTATTTATAAGATCATACAAATTCTTTACTATCTCATCATGGAGGTTTGAATGGAATGTATAATATAGATAATATCTACTACAGCCTCTCAGATATACAATCAGATTCATTGACACATATCTATATATATAGCGGGAGAAATCGATAAGTTTATTTATTGAGTAAAAATGTGTAACAATAATGCCTAAGATTAGGAAAAACAGAGAAGTATTGAATGAAACTTTATATTCTACTATAATATGATTCTATAAAAATTAAAGACTCGTAAATATATATCCAGTTCACAAACAACAATAAATTTAGCTAAACCTTCTCAGTCTTTGCTTACATAGGGACCTTTTGTTTTGAGTACCAAATCACTTTTGACATCTCTCCTTCTCTGTAATTACCTCTAAGTATCATTCACTACTAGTGCTTTCAGGATTTTCCCTTCCCATTTTATTTCAATTTATTTACAAGACAGAGTACTACAGCAGTTTACAGTATTCTAAATTATATTATCATATGTCCTTCCCATGTTTCTAACTGATATAAGCCTTCTTTCTTTTCTCACAGTCCCCACTAGCATTTGCATTTCCTCCTAATATATTGCTAAACTCCAAGTTTCATCAAGTACATTATTTTTTTGTTAAATCACTACTGAAGACGTAAGTTCAAATAAGAATTTATGCAGATGTCAGTACACTACCGATACTAATTTATAGTTTTCATATAGCCCCCAGTCCATTTTAAAATGTGTTAAAATCTAAACAAATATTAATTAAGTTTTATAGAAATATGAGTAATATCCATAACTTCTCATTTAATACTTTCATATATCCATTTTACAACTCCCCCCAAAATGTTGTGTAACATTTATAGTATTAGAATAAAGTTAAAACAGAAAGCCATTATAATTAATAATATTTTGTTACTTTCATATCGTGATATCTTGTCAGGTTCTTTTAATATTTTTACTGGTCTAGAAATGGATTCTTAGAACATTGAAGTTAACTAATTTCTTGTTAAATATTAAAAGACGATTATACAATCCCGTGCTATTTATTTACTTTAATAGTCTATACACATTCCCTGTACCATTGTATTCCTGCATATTCAGATTTCTCACAAATGACCCTATTTCATGTTTGTCAATTTCTTCTTACTTTTCAATTGTTCTAGAATCACCCTTAATTTCTCATTCCTAAACAGGAGCTTTTTAACTCAGATATTTTAAATAAGATTATTATCATCCCTTTCAGTCTTTTCGGTATTTGTTTTTACCCTATGTTGTTAGAAAATCCTTATTATCTTAACCCCTTTGGCTAGCATTAATCCATTTCTCTTTTTTTACTGCCTTATCTTTGCCCTACAAGCTTTAACTTCGAATATTCTTGTCTGGCTGCCTCTTCTCTTCCCCCTTTCCAGAACACTATTCAATAGCGATTCCTTATCTTGTCTTTCAGCGCCAGAAGCTACCAACAGCCCAGCACAGCTGTGACACATCACAAGCAAAAGGGAAGGCACACAAACATGCCTCACTTTGTGTGAATGATGTAAAATACTGTAAGAAACTATTTTTTTTTTTTTAATGCAACCTCTTGGCGTCACTGAACCTGATTTGCTAAATACCAAACTGTTTCAAAAATCTATACATCAAGGATGACACAGCCATAATTATTTCGGGAAAAGTTCTCTATGATTTTTTATTAGCTGTTCTTCAGATTAACTATTTTGGCCATTCTGCACACTGTCATTGTGGTTTGGGTCATTTTTCTAATAATTAGAATACTACAACCTGAAGCATGATAAATCATTACTAAAAAAACCCATGGTCCATTACAGTGACTGACAGGAATAACGAAATTCATTGACAACATACACACTAGATTTGATTATGGGTCTGGTTATTTGCTGAATCCTGACATACGTACAAACTATTAGAGATCAAAATAACCTCACCATGAACCAAAAAAAAGAGACTAAAATAAAATATACAACTCAGTTAGTTTCACCCTGAGCAAGGGATTCGGCTACATGACCATCAGAGCCCTCCAAATCTCGATTGACCTACGAGTCTATTTCACATAATTTCAAAAGCATTTTTTAATCTATTCACAAAATAGCTCCAAAAGTAAAATGTTAGCCTTAAGGTACCAACCTTAAGGTCTCTTCAGTTTATTATCACATCTGGCAATATGAATACAGTGAACTACTCTCAAATATGAAAGAACTCCAAAATCTTAACATGCATTCATGTATTAAAATATCTCAGCCATAAGCTGGAAAAATCGGACTCTTGTCTTCTCTGAGTGCTCAATACCTGATTCCTGTGCACCACATCATACTAGAGGAATGCTAAAATATAACCAAATAGTAAATATGGACTCTTAACATAAGTGATCTTCCAGGGGTTGCCATCAGTTCTAGATGCTCACTTGCAATAATAAAAGCAGTCCAGCTAACTCTTCTCACCCGGCTGATGCTGTAAATGATTCAAGCTTCCAACCTTACTTAACATTTTCCAGACTTTACCCAATTCTAACTTTACTTTTGGGGAGTTTTTTGGTNGTTGTGGGGGAGGTTTTGGGGTTTTTTTGTTTCGTTTGGTTTTTTTAGATTCTGCTCTGAATGGATATAAAGTAAAGTTCCTCTGTTTACAAACATTTCATTTTTCTACATGGAGAAATAGGACTGCTGCAAAGAACACCAGCACTTCGTTAATTTATTTTAGAAGCGCTGAAATGGTTGAGGCTAGCCTCAGATACCAGGATTCTCCTGTACTCATAAACTTCTCAGACTTACTGGTGGAGGCATAAATTGCCTTTTGACCACTGTATATCAACAATTTAGGCAAAAATACAGGAAACAATCTAAGGCACATATAAAGGAGTAAGACAGACAACAAATTCAGGGAAAAGTAAATTTAGTTTAATGGCATTAGGAAATCTGTTTAAACATTTAGCTGCATATTTCTCAGTGAGCTGGCATGATTTTTTTCCAGGTTACCATGGATTTGTGCATTAATGGAACACATAATTGTTAACTCAATTGTTAACTGAGTTTTGTGTGGCTGTGCTTATCATGTGGCTAATGAGTGGTGTATACAAACCCAAAATTTCTTGGAAAACAGAAATGTGCATTCCAAGGTTGTAGAGGACACCTGTGTGGACAGAGACGATTATGTATGATATCTGGCCAAAGTTCAAAATTCATGCTACTAGATGTTCACCTGTGAGAACGAAGACAACTTTATGTGTGGCAATGTGTCAGAGATGTTGACTGAAAAAAGAGAGAGCTAATTTAGAGTATTTTCTTGAATAGCAAGCAGCTATTCAGTAATAAAAATGAAGATTAACTGAATAAAGACAGCTCCAAGCACAAGAGTGCTCCCAACACCATTGCCAGTCAAAAGCACATAGATCTAAGACTGCCCTGAAAAGGTCATCAGTCCATCTGTTTCTTTGGCAGAGGTGACAACCAGCCCACATGGATTACTCTCTCCTAACAGTATTTAACATTCCATAATCCTCAAACCAAACAGAGCCAATCCTATAAAAATCCAGGGGACAATCTAAAGAATTTGTATTGTATTGCCCGCAATGGGCTTGAAGGATCACAGATATTATCCTGTGGTAAAAAACCACTGATTTCAATGGTTTCTGATCACCTAGTCCTCCAAATGAAATTGTAAATTATGATACTGTCAGATTTTAGTAGACTCCACTGCATTTAACAGATATATTAAAAATGTAGTAATTACTTGTGATAGTGAAACAACTGCAGTAAGAAAAATAAAATCCTGATTAAATAACATCCGTACCTTTGTCTTACACTAATGACAAACTAGCTTGTAACTGTGCTTCTATATCAACATGGAAATTAATGCTTGCTATACAAAAAATCTAGAAATTTCACTGTGAATTTCAATTTTAAGAGAGTGTGTGGTTCCTCCTAGGAGTTCTTGTGCTTATAATGATAAGAACCCAAAACCAGGAAACATGAAAGACTCTCTGACTAACCTTCTTCTCTTCAATCCTACTGACATCAGAAGACATTAAATACAAATGCAAGCAGGGCTTTACAAGCAATATCATTAAAAGCGTCAAGGCTACTGCAAATGGATTAACTCACAATATTTGCACATGGTCTAGATACCTGCTAAAAGAGGATGGAGCAGACCTGAAAGCTTCATTTCAAGCAAGTAGTGCAGATGACCTGAAATCAGCTCCTGAAGCGCATATGTGGGGACATTCCTGCTCCCAGAGGGCCTAAATAAAGGCTTCTAGGACTGCACACTGCACTTTGTTCCCTCTTTGAGCTTGGTCAGGGCCCAGGAGAACGCATAAGTCTGCTGTGTGACAGAAAAAGGTACATGACCCACTGTTGACCAAACCTCCCCATGCTCTTGGGGAATGCTATATATCCGAGAGAGTACTGAGCTGATCCCAAAGACTTTTTGCTTTTTTTAAAAGAACACCAGCTACAGAAAAAGATAGAATATGCCTTTCACATATAAATATGCTACTTAAAGTAAGTATCTCTTAAGAAGGAGGAGATGCATGTTCATGGTTATACTCAGCCTGAGGAAACTGAAGCCCTTGTTTTCTCTTTTCTGGTATACTGCTCTCACTAGTAGGCAAAGGGCTCGTGTCAAGTATCAGTAGTTTCTGGTATTCCTGTGAAACTACAGCACTGCAAGAAATAACAAAGCAAGATTTATGGGGTCAGCAGAAGCAACTCAAAGGAAACTGCACTACATACTGGTGGTTAAAGTGATTCCTGACTGAGGGAACACTGGGCTGTGGGACACATACACATTTAATTCACATCCCAGCTTAGCCCACTGCGATTTGGTTGCCTGCCTACACTCTACCATTAGAAGAGTAACAGGACTTGCAGAAATGAATGAGGCATGGGTTAGAAGGTATATCCTGCCTTTTGTGACCGAAACCTTTTTTGTGCATAAAACCAATGGAGAAAACCAGTGGAAGCAAATGGCACAGGGCAATGGGAGAAAAGAAATGGATTTGCCGAGAATCTATAACACAGAGGAATCATGTGCAAAGCAGAGCATAGAGATGGGATTACTGGACCTTCAGTGACTTCAACTGCTTGTGTGACTGGAGTAATGAGGAAAAGATCAAGGGATTAAACACAGGGATTCTATCACTTCGTCCAAGCCCGTGCACTTCTCAGGCTAGCTGAAATAAGACAGGTTTTTGTTTTGTTTTCGGGGTTTATTCATCTGTAATTCCTACGAAGCTTCTGTGTTTGTTTAATTCACCTGTTTTATGCCCCAGATGTGATAAACTGTAAGATTAGAGTACTAATAAGACTGGAGCTCTGTGAAAGTGCAAGCTTCTGGGAAATCTGAGGGTTTAGCTGAAAGAGTAACGTAAAGAGCTAACCACCTAGACATAACACAAAGCACAAGGAGACCAAAGGGGGAAAAAAATCAAAAACCATGCTTAGAGCCTGTATAATTTCAAGGGATGCTTAAGTATGTGTAAACCTCATGTTAGGAGCTGCAAACCAAGAAGCATGCTCACTATTTAGCTGTGAACTCCATCAGGGCAATGTGACAATTTCTAACAGAGAACTACAAGTTACAAATACCAAATATGCTGAAATGGACTTTGTGGCCTGAGGGTCTGTCTTATGAGAGGAACAGTGTGTGATCATCCTTCAAGTTAGCATGCACATAATGTATTCTCTGATCAACACAGCACTTTGTGTCTTCGCCAGCACATCACTGCTACCATGAGCAATGTGTGTCTGCCAAAGGAACAAAGAAGAATACCGGGAGTCTTTTTAACTGCATGCCAAAAGGATCCCTGTCCTGAAATGGCAGAATTCCCAACTATATCACAGTACCAGACACTATCTTGGTGTCATATCGCAATAGTGTCTTTCAACAGAAGAGATTCAGCATCTCCAGTATTTTTTCCTAAAGAAATCTCCTGTGTACCCTCTGTCTATTGCCATTGTTTAACTTACTTATGCATTTTGAATTAATCCATATAAACCAAAAAAAATCTTCTAAATTTTCATCTTTTCAGTTAATCTGAAATCTGATTTTCTCCATGTAAATATCAGAATGTAGACTTCAGAATACAACAGCGACTCATTAATCTGCCAAAAAAAGATCACCTTTCATTAACAGTATTTGCCTTTAAAATGTACAATGACTGTAAGCAGTCATGACGCATAAGCTCAGGGCTTGTAATGATAACTGAGCTGTGATGAAAGGCGGGACAAGACTTCTAAATCCTTGGTTGGTATCAGACATGTAACAAAGACCTATGCTAACAGAGCTATGCAATTCACAAAATTCTGTTCTGCTAGCAAAATAACTTGCATTTTTTGAGATCAGTCTTAGCCAGAATAATAGCAACCAGATCATCGAAAATATCCACATTGATTTTAATGTAAAATTATTTTCTGATTTTCTATACCCAACTGTTTGAAGTGAAATATTTGGGTTGAAGTATGCACACAATAGAAAAGAGACCTTAGATATGTAAAAAATAATTTGAAATTATGCCACAGCATTACTGCAAGATATTCAGTTAGGATTTTTAAAAATGGCAGTTACTAACTTCTGAAACCTAGTAACTGCTAGGCAATGTTTCAGTAGATCGCCAAAACATCCTGCATGCTTGTCTTGCAGTTCTCACATCATGACATCTGAGTAAATGATAAATTCTTTTGTTAAGATGATCTTTCTGGTTTTTTTTTGATAACCTCTACTATGTATCCTGACATCCTTTGGGGGCATATATTCTTCCACAGTTCGTATTATAATAAATATTCTCTTCCAATACTTCATAATTTTAATGCCTTCTTCTTAGGAAGAACTCCCTGACAGTGGCTGTCATCTCAAATGACTGTCAACTTGGTGTTCAGACACGTATTCTAGAGATAAATACAACCCCAAATTTACACAAAAACAAGAAGTAGAAAGCATCTATTTCTACAACAGCTGTGTCAGTCATAGCCAAACATCAGCCAACCGCTCTTAAAGAGATTCTTGTTTTTATCCAGATGTGTCTAGTGTGATACCATTTGTCAAATATAAAACAATAATGTGACAGCACATTTTTTTTTTTTAATCTAGCGAAAAAAATGCATGTTTTAGAACGCTAAAATTTTGCAACAAATTCCATGGCAGTTTCAGGACACATTCAACAGAAAGGTGAAAAAAAGTACAATGACAATAACCGCAGCCATTCTTCATGATTCTAAATGTGTTTTAGTATAGCCTTGTATCACAATAAATACAGCACTGCAATTGCCATTAAAAGGCCTCAGGACATGTCAAGTATTGTCTGAACTTGTTTTGTTCTTCCTGAAGCTTTGTTTAGCTTGTTTAATCATCAGACAGCTATTGCCTGATTTGTTTAACTTTTGCTTATCCATGTAGAACCATATTCTTTTTATAGAGGGCAGTAACAAACAGTTATTCTGTACAGAACTATGTACCTATTTTACCCTGGCACAACAATGCAGTGCAGAAGAGCACAGTGCTGGCAAAGAGAATGCTTTGGGAGCAAAGGTGTCCAAGCATGAGACAGTGGGTGCAGTGCAGGGGAGCACAGGTCTGGAAGGGCCAGTGAAAGGCAAAAGATGGCTTTGGAGATGCCAGAGCTAACAAATAATACACTAATGAGCAGCTAAAGCAGTGCAGATCTGGGAACAGGACAAAACTGGGTTCCAGGACAACAAAAGCAAAGAATATTTATTGAACTTATGTAAGGCAGTACATATATAGAAAATTAATTATTATTATTGATGTTATTATTGATATTTATTGATATTCAGTTGTTTGATTGCAGTTTATTATTGTTGTTGGGATTAATTTATAATAATAGTTAGAGAAAATATTTTTAATAATAAAACAATGGTTTCCTGTTCTAATATTGATTAGATGTATTTCAGGAACCCACATCTTCAACTGAGGGAATTTACCAGCAAACCTGCATTTAATTAAATCTCATTTACATGAAAAATAAAGTCGATTCAATGAGTTTATTTATGTACAAGTGAACACAAAAGCAGGAATTTAGTCATGTCTGAAAAATATTTAGATGCTACATCCTGGCACGCTTGGATACCCTGTCATTTCTTATTTATTCTAGAAATTCAGTTATTGTAAAGTTACTGTACATACAATGTTACCAGACTAAAATCTACTTTTGCAACAATTCAAAGTTCAAATGGAAAAAAATCCATTATCCAAAAGCTTAAAAACATGAAATAGTAGATAAATGTCAGAGTCCTTCATTCTCTTCATCTATTTATGAAAAACAACCAGTAAACTCACACTTTCACTTCAACTACCAAAAAATACTTGGGGAGAACATGGATTTGATTTTCATCAGAACTAAGAGGGAAAAAAAGACTTTAAGGTTTAGCAGTAATGGCATAATATATATATGTTAACTGTATGATAATGATTGCCAAGCAAAACTTAGACGTACTTAAAATACTACCAGAAGGCAAGGCAGTACTATTACAACAACACTGTGGGGAAAGGAACTGAGGCAAAGAAGCATCAAAAAGCATTTACAAAGAAATCAAATAAGTTTACATGCCTCATCATCACTTTCAAGACCCACATTTAAAATGGGGACCTCCAAAATGTTCATCCCAGGGCAGCCCACACCGGCTGGTGTTTAAGAGCCTTCAGGCAACATGAGCAAGGTGCACACAAGGGTCTAGGTGTTGTCTCGCTGCAAGAAGTAGCAAACTCCTGAGCAGAGTGAATCTAAAAGGTGGTCCTGGATCATACCAGCTTGACCAAGTTTTGTACAAGACACAACCAGAGACAGCATCATCCTTTTAAAGGGGCATCGTCCTTTTATTATCTTCTGGGTATAAACTGCCAACCCAGACCTGACGGTCCTGTAAACAATTGCAGCACTTGGAGAAATCTGAACCCAGTGGCTCTGCTTCTCAGAAGGATCTCTCTAGTCAAGGAATAGGAATAGCGTTGATTTTTCCCAATTATGAAGCTACTCCAATTTTTGAGAAAATATTAAAAAATCAGTGAATACACAATAATTTGAACAATCATTTAAGAAACAGGAAAACACTGGTTCCAGAGCAGGCTCCAATTATTTTTAGGTACATTAAGTTCTGCCAGCATAGCAACCATCAAACTTTTCTGAGTATAACTCTGCTTCAAGAGGTATAACCAATATCTATTGCATTTATGAACCTAAATAATAGCATAATCCACTGAAGTCCTACAGCCCCATACACAACTCTCACAACTTTATCAGTTGCTGGGATTGGCTTCTATCCCAGCCTTGGCACCTTCCTCCCTTCCAAGGAGAGTGAAACTTTATGATACTCTCTGTATTATTAGTGAATAATAGACATTTGATGCAGACAGACCAGCTGGACAAGGCTGTGTACTCACATTACACCTGCAGTGCTGAACATTTTCCCTCTTCTCCTTTGTCAGTGTGAAGCACATCTATCAACCTTCAAACACACCAGTACAGAGCATCTGTGTGTTTGCCAGTTACTGCAGATACTGGCCAATGCCACAGAACAAACAAAACACTTCCAAGGATAAAAACACAACTTGTTACAGTTCAAGCTAAAGTGCCCAGCTTTGCAGACAATTAAAATCTTCTATGTGTACAGTACAGAAGAGAATGAAAAGAATAGGATAGAGAAGCAAACACTATTAAAAAAAAAAGTGAACCATTTAGGATTCAAATAAATATTTCACATGAAATACTCAGAATTTCCAAAGGCCTTTCAGGAAAAAAGTATTCTTGCAGGAAGCATGGGCAATAATATTTCTCCTAACCAATAAACAGCATGAATTAGATTCTCTGATTTTCTAATCTGCAGTTTAAACCCTTTCTAACTGCACTACTGGAATGAGCTACAAAGGCTTTGCCGACTTTTCCCCAAGCACTCCGTGCACACTTTCACAGCAATCTGCACCACTCTTTAATGGTCAGTGGGAAGCCCTGGATAAACATGTATCTTGGACTCTATTTTGAAGGATCTGCCAGTAATACTGTAATCAAACACAGTGCAACTGCCTAGAAACACAGTATTATGTAATTGGCTGCTAACATGTCCAAAAGAGCAGGCAAGGGTAACGTGTATCGACCACTTTTGGAGAGATGTTTTTTCCCAAGCAAATCCGAACTGTGCCGAACCAGCATCTCTGTTTCTCCACAGCTCCTGCTTGTGCCACTTTCTGGTGTCCCACGGAGGCTCACCTGGGCCATTACAGCACACTTGCCCAGCATCAAGGTCATACAACGGAAAAACCTACGGTGTATAGCTTTCTGCTGGGCTGCTGTACTGACATAACTCAGCAAAAGGAAAGGAGTGAAGCCACAACGGGGCCTCAGATGCTCACAAGCAACGTGGCATAGCGTACCTCAGTTGGTGACAACAGTTAACAAATTCCTACTGCACATAAGGTGTATGCCTACATAACTGATGAATGAGCTAGCAGCACACAAAGAACAACAGGTACCAGTCAGCTCCCAAAATGTTTTACATCTTCTGACGAATTAAAGAGAGCAAACTAGTGAAAATTGCCCAAAAGTGGATGACATGTTCTCTCCATTGCCACCAATCTTCTACCGAGCTACCAAAAGATGGATGATATTCAAATTTTGTATTTTTGTTGTGGTTTCTGCCATTTCTAGGAGATATAAATAAAATTTGAACTTAATTACTGAAAATAGCTTGCTTCCAAATTTCAGCTGCACACATTTTCAGCACCATCAAAGAAGTACTAATTTGAGTGCATCGTATGCCTTTTTTCCCCTTCAGATAATGAAAAAGAAACTGAAATAAAGCATACAAAGTCAGACCAACCAGCTAAAATTGAAAGAAATCCACAAGAAGTTACATGTTACATGAATTTTCTTTAAAGCACATCTGCTTCACTCCACCAAATGTCAAGAATGGTTTTAAAAGTAAAACTACAGGGAAAAAAAATTATAAATAAACATTATCAAATAATTTTCTTTTGGTAGTACAAACATGTTATTACTGTTTCACACCTCTTTCGTGGGATTTAATCTAATCTGCATTTAGACCAAATTCATAGAATGGTGAATTTGCCTTGAGTAAGGACAATAACTTGGCCTTTGCAGAATAAAGTAAAAACATAGATCTTGTACCCTGTTATTATTAATTATTTTTATTACTTCCAATGGTGGCTAGTCCATCAGAAAACTGTGTCAGTAATTTGACAAAAACTTCATTTATAATTTCTCCAAAAGATTAACAAAACCAAGAATGACTTTGAAAAATTTGACTGTCTTCCTCTTGAGATTAAACTAACATCAGAAAGGGTTCAAACTCTGAAATATTCAGAGTGATGCATAATAAATAAAATCAGTGATGCATAATTTGTAAATTTGTATTTTATATCATGTACAACTTTCTCTGTCCTAAAGAGCATTTTATATTTCTTGTTAACAGTGAATGCAAATAATGCTCAATGGAATTCTGCAGTGACCTTTGTTTTATTACAATTACTGCATATTTATAAATGAACAACTAAACTCCAATTTGAGAGCTACAACAACTTTGAGTTGGAATCCTTTGATAAAACACAACTGAATAAACTTCATAAAATTAATTCCCTAAGAAGAAAAAAAGAAAGTCTCTTCTGAAAATTCCTCTGTGTATACCCACATACAAAGCAGATTTTTCCATGCTTTTGCAAGCAGAAAACTAAACAAAACAGCAATATGGATAGATTTGAACAGAAGAGGATAAATTGCTTTAAAAAGAGCACAGGAGAACAGATTGAATGTAAAACATCATATAATCACTGTATTACATAAACGCATAAAGCAGAAATATGTAGGTATAAACCACTGCATAATAATAAAATATGCAGTACCTGTGTTATGTCATAATATAATTCCATGTAATGTCACTAAGACTTAATAACTGAAATCCCAATACGTAAGCAGAATCTACATCAACCTCTGCTAATGGCTGTTCTATACTGGAACACTTCCACATTTGCCAAAAGCACACGAAAACCAGAGGACGAGGTCTAAAATACAGTAAACATATTGTGGACCTTTTCCACCCAGACAAAGGGTAACGGAAGAATTTGAAGACAAAAGGCACAGCTTACGGGTATGAGAAAGGCCAACAAAGAAGGCATGACTGGTCTGAAATATCTGATGGTAGAGTACTCAGTACTTTTAAGCACTTGTTCACTGGAGGCAGCAGCAAGAGAGTTTGAATTCTGTTCCTAATTTGAATGCTTGCTTTGACTTCATTCTGAACACTTAAATTGTTTCTATACCTTGCCCATTCATTGTCACTGGTTTCTATTTATAACCTGCGCTTCTTAGAGTGGCTTCTAGCAGCACTTACGCCCAGTTGAGAGCAGGTCTTCCAATGTCTGAGTGCAATAATGTACATAAACAGAGGTTTAATTCAAGCAAAAACGACAGGTTGGGAAACGAAAATCCTGGTTTGGGTTATAACATACTATTCAACTGAAGCCATGAACATTGTAAACAAGCAATGAGCTGATGAAAAACCGGTATTCAAATCCTATACAGGACATCTGTGATACCTCTGAAAGCAAACATTAGACTGAAATAAGCTGACTTTTCCCAAAAAAATAAATAATATGCCATCTCATTAGTGTGTAAGAAGTGCTGAACAAAATACTGATAGAATCTGTGATACCAAAGAAATTACCACCGAGAGAGAAGTATATTTACTAATAAAGTATTTAAATAACTGGAAGCAAAGCCATTTATATAGGCTTTTTTTGTATCGTAAAGGAAATGGTCTAGGTATTTTCATTTCTCAAAGCATCAGAGAATTCACCCATGGATTGATCCAAATCCCACTGAATTCCATACACATACATGAAGTGTTTATTACTCCTGCACACAAACTTCTAAACTTTACGTCAAAACAAGAATTTTCATAGTTTACTGAAGTAAATCAGGTGGAAATAATCAATACAGCACAAATGAAAGAACAGTCATTAGTGATAATCACATAATAATTTAGAACAAAGGTAAGGCTTATTGATTAAAGGAGGTGCTGATCACTAATGTTTTTTCTACAGTGCACCACTTCAAAATAAGAATTTGAAATCAAACTCACATGACTGTGATAAAGCACCCTATTATAAGTGATTCACAATGACTCAGATATGTACTAAAAGCATACATTTTTAGGATGATCATTTTCTTCTAGCAAAATAAGTCAAAATAGGGCATATTATGTAGCACAAGGGAATCCATAGAAGATCTTAAAATATTTCCTTCCACTGGGAACCAGACTCACAAACACGATCTCTTTTCTGATTCTATTAATGTTTCTCTGATGTTTTTGGCATCATGAGCACTTTACCAGGAACAATATTTATGTAAAAAATATATATATATTTAATGGGAAATTACTTTTCTTTACAGTCAACATTTTCACTGAGCTCAAACTGCTCATTACAGTTTTATAACAAAACTGCTTAAAACTGCTCATAACGTGCATGGTAACCACTTATTTCAGTATATCAGTTTAAAGTTTTTAAACAATATTTTGGAAAACATAATGAAAAATACTCTTCACACAAAATGTAAAAGTGTGTTTTTCCCTTAGTGCTCATCCTCCTTTATCCCCTTGAACTCATGAATAAAAGGGCCACTGCAAGCAGAAGGCTATAAAAATTATTAAGCCCCTTCCAAGTATGTTACTGTACTCATTCAATATCTTGGACAACTATTTTATCTGGTTTTGATTTTCTATATTTTACTTTAGTCACAAATAATTGTTGGACACTAAATATGAAATATTCCTGTAGACGTATATGGTTGTTAGGCTCCATTTTGTCATTTTTGATCTTACTAGACAAATCCTTCACTGATTCAACAGTTTCAATCCTCTGATGGAGCCATGATAAGATAGGGTATTACTGACTATGACTTTCTGACTAGGGATGTCCAGCCTACTCACCAAGCTAGTGATCTCTGGGTATGTGATGAATATTATGAATTAATCTCAAATGTGTGCAACAGGAAGTGGGCATGCATGGAATGGAATATAAATAAATGCATACATGTCACGAAAGTTCTACAAAACTGGCTGTATCCTATGTCTTACTATTATTCAAAGAGTGGCATAAATTATTATTTTAAAGACACATCTATTACAGTAAATCCTCTGTTAAGATCTCTGTGTTGTTTTCAGGTTTGAAATCTGGAAAAAAATAAATCAATCAGTTGCCGAATACTGAGATGGTGGTACATAGTGAGCTCTTCAAACTTCTGACAAAGTAGACCAATGCTACATTTCTAGCATAATAAAATATCCCTACTAAGATTATTTTAGACTATCTGAACAAGAGGTACAAGATTAAGCCTGGAACTCCAAATGTTGAGATTTAATTAATGTGAACATCCCTTCTTTTCTTCTGTTGGATCTAAGTTACAGGACAAAGAATTATTTCCATTGTTTTAAGAGGAACCCTGCCAGATTTGGCAGTAAACACAAGGGGAAACTCTCTATAGTTTCTGTCTAAGTAACTATTATAAAGCCTCTCAGTAATATTATGGTTTTGCAGTGGCCACAACAAGAAAAAACATTTTTGGATTCTCTCTTGGATTGACCACATACAAAGTCTTTACATGTCTACTAGATTTGGAACTGAGCCCTGTCTTATTGACAGAAACTTCATGACATACTTCAGTCACAGCAGTAAAGATCAAGAGGACAAATTCCCCTGAGCCCTTAAATTTAAGACCCTTCCAGAGTATTCACGGAGATCTATATACCAGTGCTTTGATCCAGGCTATGCATCTCAAATGTAAGGCCACAGAAAAGGATCTAGATACAAGGAAACTGGGTCTAAGTGAAACTGTAGCAATTTTCAATATTGCTTTAATCATGTCACCAAAGATGATCTGCCAACAGAAGAAATGCTGAATAAACAACATATTTCCAAACCATCATATTAAAAAGAAATAGTTACAGCTTCTTTTTTTTTTTTTTTTTTTTTTTTTTTTTTTTTTTTTTTTTTTGACCTAGTTCCTTTTATTGTTCAACACTTGGGCACATTTAGAAACACAATGATCCATTGTATACTTGTCACATCTTTTGTAAAATGCAACCTTACTTAAAAAGGAAAAATACCGACTTTCATCCATTTTCCTAAGCCATTTGTCATATTCAAAATTGTAAAAATCTTCAAAATAGAGGTTCAAAATAGAAACTGTTGGCTTTAATCTAAATGCTCTCTATTTACATAAGGGTTCTAAAATGCGACTGGAAATAGTTTCGGGAAAAGATTTTGCACTTCATAAAGTCAAGGTTGATGAAAGCAAATCTGATGGATGGGAAGGTTTGCATAATACTTAGAAAGCTGTCAGGTCTTTGCAATTCCTTTCCAAAAGTCATTTCTAGGCAATGTCAGTACAAAACCTCAAAATAATACACAAATTCATGAAACACAGTCTTACCAAACCCAGAGCACTCTCTCAATGTTAAGCTCTATTCCCCTTAAAACTCACACTAGCAAAAATGTACTTTCAGTTGCCACTGTGAACCCTAACAACCATTTCTTCGTTATTGGTCTACCTTATTTATGCTACCTGTGCCAATCTAACTTGAACTAGATTGTCTGTGAAAACAACATTTTTATTTCTTGCCTTAATGTTTGCTGACAGAAGTGATGAATTGCATCATGTTTGCAGCAAGAATATTTTACATTTTGATCCCTCAATAAGGCCTTGATCTGAACCACAAATCAGCTTTTTTACATACAGATACACCTGACTGATGTGCTTAATTAATGCAACTGTATCTACAGAAAACAAAGAACCAAAACACCCCTCTTGCAGATTTTAGCCTTCTGAGGAAAGGGAAAAAATGCTTTAGACACTGAGTGGAAGACAAAAAGCTTACTGCTAACTGAGAAGTACTCTGAGGCTTAATTTGCAAACTGATTATAACTTTGAGTAAAAATTTGATGAACAATTTCAAAGTGCGTTAAAGCAATTAAATATTGAAATAATTCTAACACTGTAAAAATTCTCATAAATAAAAAACTGCCTCCACTAAATACGGTGAAAAACAAGCAAATCAAACCTTCCACCTACCAAATTATATTTCCACCCTCTCTAACAATGCCATTTCTCAAGCTAACATGCAGGGAAACCCGTAAGTGGGGGCAAGAATTAAAATATGTCTGAAATGGGAAGCAAAATATGCTGGAAATGTGTTTCAAAATTTAAGGGAAGAAAAATTCCAAAGAAATGCTTGCCTAAGCTTCCTCTGTCCTTTCAACTAAGTACATTTCTGAAACACATGCTTTAACCTGGATACACGCATCCCCTTGGAATTTAGTGTATTTTGGGGTAGGATGTGAGGGCCCCGGGCGGCTGGCGCATCCCCTGTGCTGGCGCTCCCTCGCCCCCAGCCCCACGAGGGAGCCGGCGCCTGAGGAGGGTGAGCAGAGGCAGGGGCGAGGGACGGATGCGCCTCTCGGCCCCGGTATAGAGGGCAGTAACAGCGCCCGTGCCTCCCGCGGCGCCCGCCCCTCCGCAGGGTCCCGCTGGACCCGCGCCCTCCGACTGCGCTTCCTGCGCGCGTTCCGGTCTGCGGCGTCGGTGTTTTCCAGCTGGGGCCGCGGCTCCCCCGTGGTTCCCATGACTCACACGGCGGAGGCTGAAGGGGCGCAAGCGGCGCCTCCCACCCAGCGCTGCGGCCGCGGACGGGCGGTGCGAACCCCGCGTAGCGCCCGGGGCTCCCGCCCGGCTCCGCCTGCTGCGGCCGGGGCTGCCTCCGCCTCCCTGGGCACTAATTAGCTCTAAACGATGTTAAATACCATCCCTGCCACCAAACGAGCTTCTCTAGGAGATTTTTACGGCAGCCGAACCTCTCCCGTGCGTTAGAAGCGCTCTGATCCCAGGCTGCTGGGTGGCGGGAGAGGCGCGGAGCCGCAGGACACTCCAAGTGTCCCACTCGCCAGCCTTCCCCTCCCCCGGCCCTGCCCTTGGCCGCTGACACCGCGGCAGCTGGATCAAGTTCAGCTTTTCTTCTCCCACAGCACTGGGGCTTGGCTGCCCTTAAAGAAAATCCTCTCCTAACAACGTGTCAATGTTACATTCCTCCACAAAGCAACTTCTATTAGGGGGGCTGGGAGCTTGGCACTGCCTCGCCACAGACTGAGAGCTTTGTGGCTATGCAAAAACAAGGAGAGAGGGAACATTTCCTGCATTAAAATGCAATACCCCAGGCTCGATGATTTATCCTCCCCCTCCCCCCACTCCCGCATGGCAGCTCTGAAGGACCCCCTCGCCAACAGGCTGCATCCAGAGCCCCATCTATGTTCAACCCATGCTTTCCCTGCCTCAAAACCCCTCAAAGTCCTTCTAAAAATCGTCCCCCTGCCCCAGCCTCCCCAAAATGTCAGGCTAAAACAGGAGGTATGTAGCAGAGGACCTAGGTGGAGGGCTGCCATGCTATCTGCTGGACCCCTGTCTTCCCACCCTTCCACAACACCCCTCCTCCCTTTTTCCAGCAGGGACATGAAGCAGCTGCTGGGACTGGAGCAGCTGCTGGAAATAACACATCAACCCCCTCCTCGCTAATACTGCAATGAGATTCTGAGCCTTCATCTCTGGGAACCGAGACTGCCTGGAGAAGGGGTGCAGCAGCAGCCACTGGCCCCTTCAGAGAGCTCCCAGGAGGTTAAATCAGCATGTCCTGCCTGCGCAGTGCCTCGCCTCTCCAGGCACCTCAGGCAGAGCGTTCGCCCTAAGTAACAGCATTTCCTCTTGGTTTGTTTGTAGGTTGCTGGGGTCTGGCCCAGGGACCAGGTGTCCTGAACATGGTAAATCTCTTGGTCTTTTGGTCAGGTTACCTGCATGCCTTTGGAAATGTTTTCCTTGCAAAGTCGAGGGATCATATCAAGAAGGCCAAGGTTTTGCAGTTGGGTGGTTGCTGTAAAGAGGTGGTGAGGGGGAGAGTGATTCCTGGCTCACCACCTGTGGGCATTACTGTAAGCGGGGCCTTAAAACAGATGGATCCTACTTGTGAGGAGTTTCAACGGTGCTCAGCAGAACTATATGCTGTAGGTCAGGCCAGTTTAGAAATGAAAATGCAGTCTTCCCTGCCTTGAGGGAGTGTGCATCTTCTCCAGCCCTTTCACCTCTTCTAGAGGAGAGCCAGAGTGGAGAGCAACTCAAACGAACGTGAGTATTAAGGAGAGCTGGCAGCAGGACTTACACACTGGCATGGCATTCAGCCCCCCCTCCAAGAAGCACCTACCTTCTTTTGGTGGCCGCTTGGCTTCTCTGGTGAGATTGCAGACCTGGGTGGTTTGCAGCTCCTGGGTCAGGCAGCCTTCCGTCTGCTCGTTGAGGGGCAGCACCACGTTATTGAGCAACACCAGGGACTGGTCGTCTATTCCCCATTCTCCCAAATGCTGAGGACAGGTGCATTTTGTATACATGATCCCACAGGACTCGGTTCTCCCATTTTCGGACTTCAAGCAGCTCTCCAACCAAGTGCATAACACATGGCACCCAAACTGGCTTGGGCTCACCTTGTTCAACACTAAAAATTCAAAGAAGGATTTTTGGTCGTCTTCTTTTTTGTGTAATCCTGGGAAGTTGATAGGATAGACACGACGTATCTGAATAAAATTCTTATCATACTGCAGAAATACAAAAGCATTCTTGGAATTGCAGAGCTGCATTATAGAATGGTTATTTTTTAAAAGATCCTTTATTTTTTCATGAGAAAAATGATCAAACTGATAAGCCAAGAGGGAAAAGTTGGAGCAGCTGAAGTCCTTTTTGGAAAATTTCAGGTAAATACTATATTTGGTTGGATCTGGATTTTCCAGCGTCCAAGTGCAGTTTGTGAAGTTTTTAGGAAACATTTCACTTACAGAATACGATCCATAAATGACCCCCTTCACCAACGTGGAACACCAGAAGTCTTGGGCAGCATTAAATCCAAACATAACCAGTAGATAGGTGGAAAATATATAAATCAGCAAATTACGAACAGCCTTCATCCTATGTCATTTGGCCTGCAGGAGATGAAATGAAATAAAAATGCAAGTAGAATTCTTCACGCATAGAAAACCAAACTCCTTCCAATATTCGAGCCAGCTGTTGTCAAGCTTGCAGTTAGAGCCCCTTTCAGAAAGAAGGGCAGGTAATTTTTATTTTATAACGCAAGGGCCGGGGCTGCCGCTGTGTGCACAGCGCCATCACGTGGCCATCGCCACAGACACGTCTTCCTCAGACAAATTAAAACTCGACATCTATTAGATTATTAATAGGAATGTCCTCTCCTCTCTAGGATTTAGTCATCATGGCGTGGACTAGACTGCTCAACTTAAGTAAAAACCTAGATGCCTTACCTGACAGACGAAGAGAAGAGAAATTTATTTATTTATTTATTCAAAAAGTAAATAAGTAATCTGCTGTAGTTATGTATGTGCATATACAATATGCACATGCAGAATTTCACCAGAATAGAACAAGAAAGCTGGTAGAATTTGCTGTTATATATTATTTTTCTCTTAAGTCTGAGAAGTAACTGAATTATTATAGCTATAATTTAAAAATGCACCAATTACTATTTGTTACAGATGGAACATTGTCTCCATATGCCTACATGTCTTCACCCTGGCCGCCTGGTATACAGAGGTCTCTAAAAAGGCAGCAAATACTGAGATTAATGTATTAATAAAATTTTGACACTATTAAAGAAAGAAACAAAGACGGATGATACTACTGCTGGTCTGACACAACCACTAAATGCCAGCTTTTTAAGATAATAATTTCAACGTGCTTCAGCCTCTAAGGATATATAAAATGGACCACAGTATTAGTATTACAATCAGTAGCTCTATATAACTGGCTGTGCTACAGCAGGATCTCTGCACCTATTGGACTGCACTTGCCCTCTTGTTATGAATATCTTGTGATATTCTGATTAGCTCCTGTGTTTTGCAGCCGTGCACTTGAACAATGAAAGAAAATAATACATTTTCTCTGCTAGTATCTCCAAATAAAGCTGTTTTACTGCACCTGCCAACCCTCACTGTCTCTACATGCTCTGTTCTTTTAATAGTGGCCTAGGCTAATACAGCAAACCTGAGTTATATTTACCTCTGTAAAGATATCCAAAAATCTCAGATTGAAGGTTTTCAGCATCAACCTTTGAAAAGTTGCTTCTCTCTTACAAATGAGTAGCTTTTCACCTTCTGCTCTTAAATGCAAGCAGAAAGAAGTGATACCAACCTAATTTCAAAACTCTCTAGATTGCAGTCTCTTCCACTGTTGCTCTGTAAGCAGAGGCAGACACACAGAGGCACCGTTACTGAGTTTTCATGTGTGTCTTTGCCTAGCTTTTCATCTCCTCACCAAACAGCAAGGCATCTTCTGTTTCCCATTGCGTAACACACAGCAAGTCACCGGATTAAGCTCCCTTGAAGAGATTTTCGTATCTCCTAGATTATAATGCAAACTCTGAATCCTGAAATGGGCAAAAGGCAGCACCAACTCTAACCCTCTTTATAGCAGAGGTTTAAAAAAAAAAAAAAAGAAAAAGCAGAGCTGCTGCTGGGTCTACCCACATGGTCGTATTTTCTCCTTCCTGAGCATCCATCTCAATGAATAACATGGTTCTCCTTCCCCAAACAGGGCTGGTACAGCATTTAAGGTTTTAAAAAAGAGAAACTTATTGGGAATTCTGGAAACAATTTCCCCTTTGCTGAAGCACTTTGCAGGCAATGCAGTTCTGCGCAGTGTTATTCAGGATGGTGTAGGCGTTGAAAGCCAATGTGACAATAAGTGTCTAAATTAAGAATTCCACCCATGAAAAAGGATTAATTTTATAATCTGGAAAGTAGAAAGGGAGCTTATTTGCTTTTCAGTTTGAAAAGGAAAAAAGACTGACTTTTTCCATCCTATGTAATATCTGCACTAGAAAAATAAAGACCTCTGCAGTGCCAGGCTGTTTTCTATGAAGAAATGTAATCAAATAGCCCTCATTTTAGTTGTGCATTTGTTCCTGCAAGGCTGAAACAGAGCACTGTCTTAATCCCTCTCTCCCTGTGTGCATTACACACGCACACATGCACACACACACACGAACTGAGTGTGCCGGCAGCATTCAGTTAGTTTGCAGCATTGCTAGATGCAGAGTGAACCTGCTCGCTGAAATGATTAAGACACTCCGACTAAAAAGATCTTTCTTTTCCATGAAAAGAGGGAGTTAAAGAATGGCCACAGAGGCTTAAGGCTGCCCATTTGGGAAGTGGGAGAATCCTCTACCACTGAAAAGAAACGGGCATTTAGTTTGGATATTCCCCGAACTGATTTTCTAGGTGACACTGTAGTTTAGCCGAACATAGACGGCGCCATCACTCCATTTATTTTTTTTTCCCCCAACAGAAGACCCACTGACTTCTCTTATTTTAACTTCCTATTAACCTAACAATTCCCCCCACCCCCCATACAAATTACCCCAATCGTGCACAAACCTCAGGTTTTCTCGGTCTCGCTGGAAATTACTCTCAGGGAAGCAGACCTGTCGCAAGACGGACTTCTCTAACTTTTAAACTGCAGCGCTGAAGTAAATGCGGAGATCATTTCGTATGTGCTGTCTCTCTGTCTATCCTTCAGCAACAGCCTGTCCCCCTCCTCCGCCGCCTCCTCCCCGGAATCCCAAGCTAAAAGCTCTCCAGTCGTAATCCCTGGAAATGGGAAATGGAAATGCCCCGGGCACCCTTACCTTCCACTCCGAAAGCTGTCAGGCTATTTCTCTAAAACACTAGCACCACAGGCACACGTCCCAACAACAGTGATGGAGAGATTCCCCTTCTGACGGAAGCACCGTTTCCCATTTTTCCCGGCTCAGGTTCAAAACCAAGATTTTAAAAAGCAGCAGAAGATAAAAAACGCAGCGAGAAAACCCCCGCACGCCACAAGCACACCCCACCGAGGAAAAAAAATCAGCTTTGGCTCCGGATCCACCAAATCCAACCATATGAAGGGAAAGAAAACAGCAAAAAAAAAACCCAAAAAACAAAAAACCAAAAAACAACCACCTCAAACCAGCGAGACTGCAGGGGAAAAAATGGAAGTGGCTGAGCAAGCGAAGGGTTTTTTGTTTGGGTTTTTGTTTGCTTTTTTTTTTTTTTTTTTTACTTGAAACAAAGTCTCAGCACAGCAGCCCGATGCACGGCGATGCCAGGCAGTCGACAGTCTGCGAGAAGGACTAAGGCGCTAGTGCGGATTTGTTGGTGGGTTTTGTTGTTGTTGTTATTACTAATAGACTTATTCCTCCTTCCTCCCTCCTCCTCCCCCCTCAGGCACTAATGGCCGGACAGCGGCGGGGGGGTCCTTGGCTGCCGATGTCGGGGAGCGGTGTGNCGTGTGCGCGGCGCCCCCCGGCCCCGCGGGGCGGTGCGCGCGTCACGGCCGCTCGGCGCCCGGCGCGTCCCACAAACGCCGCTCGCTGCGCCCGCGAGGTTTTCCTGGCCGCCGTTGCCAGCGCTGGGGCCGGCTGCGCCCCGCGTCAGAAAAAGCCGCGGGCGGGGAGCGAGGGAAACGGGGACGGCGGGGCGGGAAGCTCGCACTTGATCTCCTTCCTCTTGTTTTTTCTTCTAAAGCGCAACCTCCCCCTCGCCGCAGCCCCAGGAGCTGTCGGCTCGGCCCCGCGATGCAGATTAACTGATAGAAGGCTCCCGGGATAAACCCTCTCAAAGTGCCGACCGCCTCTGACTAGAAACAGTAGCAGTTTTCTCAGCGCGGCTGCAATTAACGCCGTGTTTGTTCCCTGCCAGAGATAAGGCTGTGCCCGACCGCGGCCGCATCCATTCCCTCGGCTGCCGCCGGCCGCCCTCTTCGCACGGGGAAGGATGGAGAGCTGGCGGGGCTCAGCCGGCGCGGAGCCCAGTGCGGGAGCGACGCTGCCCTGGTTGAGAGAGGAGTTTGCGAGGCGACAGCGGCTGAAGTGGCACCGTCAGCGGCGGGTGGGGTCAGACGGGGGAGGTTCATGAAAAAAGCTTTGCCACAAGCAAGGCACCCNTTTTTTTTTTTTTTTTTATTTTTTAATTTTGCTACAGCTTAGTGTGGTTGGATATGCTTTTTTTCCCTCCCCTCCCGCTGTGTCCTTCCTGCTCCCGGGGGCGGGTTGGGTTGTCCTCTGGCTCTTCCCACTGGCGTGAGATATCGGGGCAGTCTGCACGACAACAGATATCCGGCGTGAAAATTAGGAGATGACATTTTAATAAATGCTGCTGTCAGTCAGCAGCTCTCAGCCTGGCTGCCGTGCACTCCCACTGCTGCCATTCTGCAGAGAGCACAAGGCCCTGCTGACGTCGTGGGGCAATATAGCCCCTCCACGCCTTCAAAGTTCATATGAAACATGGCTGTGTGGTTTCCAACACGACCTCCCACCCCGATGAAATGAAAATTTAAATTTCTGGACAACATTCAAACCAATCATTCCTTAAAGCAAACAGTTTTCTCCCCTACAGTCCTGTTTTAGCCCCTGCAAGGTTTGAATTCCAGTAATACAGGGCTTTTATGATTACAGTTACATGCTGCACAAATTCTGATCAGAGGTATTGCTGGACACAAACCACTTTTGACCAAAGTAAACCAAAACACAGTTATAGCTTTTTACTGTATTTTCCATAGGTATAAGCTGTAAACCACATCCCCGCTAGCGTTTACACTCATAAATACTTTATATCCCTGTTGTCAAAATAAAACAGAAAATACCTACCCAAACCAAGGAAAATGTGAGAGATGTGCAAAGGTCTATGCCCAGCAAATGCAATGCAATGAAGACTGAACTATTACTGGCTTAGAGATAATGGTATTCTCTCACATTTGGCGACATTCCATACTATCTGTGGGTGATCATTATGTTGCTTAAAATGCTTTAAGGGAAGTTTGGTTCCTTGACAGGGAGATATGAGCCAAACAAGTCAAAGGTGTACATGAAATGCAGTATATAAATCACTTTTTCATCTCCTTTACATTAAATGAAGGAACTGCAAGGTAAGTCACGAAAGAAAACAATTTGTATGAACTCTTTTTCTTGTTTTCTACGGCATTAGTAAGTGTTAGCTCCTTTAATTGTGAGTGGAAATGAAAAAATAATGAATACACAATGTAAGGTAAGCAATTGTTTTTAGACATCTCCTAGGTATTCCAACTCACTGGTTAGCTTGAACTTTTCAATTTTGTGAAGACATGGCAATGCTGGAGAGGAATCTGGGAGGGAAGACTCCTTAACCTCTTGTCTACAAACTGAAGGAAAGGGTGAAATTTGCACAAGTCATGCTTAGGTTGACTATGACAGCTGAGGAGCAGAGGAGTGGGAAGCGATGGGACGGGGTGGGATGGGATGGCTCACAGGGCATTCTGAAGATTTCTTTACAAGCTTTGCTGCAATTAGACTTGAACAATTCAGGTTTTAATGACTGGAACTAAAATAAGCTATACCATTTTTCTAAGTACACAAGTATCTACAATCCAGTTACAGGTGTCTTTCGACTTGAATTGAGGCCAACTTGAGAAATAATTTTATTTGCCAGGTGTCATGCAACATTTGAGATAAAAGAAAAAAAACCTGGTATTTTGATAGTCTAGAAGTGAGAGTCAGGATATGTTCATGTCTGCAAAATATAAGTTAGTAGAAATGTGACAATATGTTTGTTTAATTTGGGCATGCAGATCACTTGTGTTTGGAATGGCCCTATTTTGTGTGTACGTTTATTCCTAAGCTGCAGGCTGAAGGGCAGATGTAAAGTGAACCTATGCACATAATTTGGAAATATGGAGTAGATCAATCTTCTTTGAGTACCTGTGTTAAAACGTTGGAATAATGTATTAATGCAATCCCACACTGTTTCGTGGGGGAGGCTGTCAGCCCTGCATGGTACACGTGGTACCATCTGTACTACAAAGAAAGTATCAAGGCACTGAAAGAAGTGTTATGTCGCTCAGTAGTAGTGTTGTAGGGGTAGGCACAACATAGTGAATGCTAAATTTGTAGTGCTGCTTTCTAGACTCAATGCAATTGTTTCAGCAAGGTTGGGCTTGATCCAGACTAGGAAAGAGGGAGGAAAGTAATGTTTTAAAGTAATTTCTGTATTAATGAGAAAAATGAGGCTTACCCAGTTTGATATGTTGGATGGAATAAATTAAAGGCCTTGTTTAGCTGCTTTTTCCCCCCCCAGATCTGCAGAAGCAGTTCGACATCTTTGGTATCTTGGTGACATCACCTAGAGGATTTCAATCCAGATTTTAGTGAACATAGCACAAAATTCAACACAGTTGGAATTGGAATTATCACTGACAGTTTTGGTGCAAATTTGGAAAGGAAGGCCACAGTTTAAGGCAAGTGGCTTTGGAGAATGGACTGTTCTCTCACACAATCACCAGTCACCCTTAGTGGGACTCTTTTCAAGTAAAGGTCACTTGCAGCCTGCAGTGTCACTCCTTTGAGGAAATAAGACAGTATATCTCCAATACTGAAGGCACACATTTAAAAAAAAAAAATCTTAAAACTGTTTTCAGCAAAGACTTAATTTTTATTATCATCGTCGTCGTCGTCATTGTCGTCGTCGTTGTATTTAGCCGACTCCTGAGTTACTCTTAGGTATGTCCTTCGATGTACACAAGAAAGGAAACTGTTGTTACAGACTCAATTTACAGGTAAGAGTTGAGGGATAGTTTCACTGAGCCTTTTGGCTTTTGTAGGAGTGCCACTGGTTTGTTTCCCACATCCCACTTTTCTCAGATATGCAAGGACCTTCAAAATTCCCTTTGGCGAGAAGAGACTTTCTACTCTGCATTACATATTCTTCTGCAGAACATCAAACTGTATTTCCCTGCTCCAAGTCACGGAAAATGTTAAATCCAAAGCAGGTGTGACCATTTCAAGAGAAATGTTATTTAATTTAGTGTGAAGCAAAGAAATAACATGCCAGATGCTGGCCATATTACAGGTATTATAAAATTCACTAAATACCTAAATATGAAGTGAAGAAAAATATTTTGTTGTTCCAACAGGTTGAGAGCAAGTGTAAACTGGGAATAAGTTGATGAACTTGTACATATCTTCTGGTCCAGGATATTAACAAACCGTTAAGAAACAACACATTTCTCTGTTAATTTCAGATCCTAGGTGAATTTCACCAGTATTAGTTTTCTCTCTGTTGTTAAGATGGAAGATTAATTTAATAAATAATGGACTATGTTCGGCCTTCTCAGTTTTAAATATACTTTGAAAGATTATATGATTCTAATTAGTTTTATTAGAGAAGTGATTCATATATTCATAAATAGCTAATTAATAATGCAGCACCAGTAGATGGTGCTCAAGAATATATAGCATGATTGAGGGCATGGGTGAATAAAAAGTTCTATTTTGAAATTTAAAAATTTCAGCAAAAATACTAATTTACCTTTGGGAAGTTGGTTTTTCATCAATAATGTCACCTTCCAAATTCAATCAAACCTATGGCTGGTTGACAATTTTCAAGTTGAAAAAGTCAGTGATTTGCTTGCTTGTTTGTTTTCGTTCTTTGTATGGCTTCTTCAGCAAAGGTTTTAACAAATAATTTTAAATTCTGCTACTAGCTTTAAGTATTTTGATGTTGTAATTCAATCCAATAAATTCAGTAATTGGGCTAGAAGCAGTGAAATTCATGGAATAGGTGACTCTAAGAGTATGGGCAGAAGGGGTCTGAATCACATGTCAGGCCTGTACAGCATCCTACTACAGGCTCTTCAAGACTCCTGAGGAAGGTGCAGAAAACCCAGAACACAACTGTTTTTGACAATCTGACTTAAAAAAATCTCACCTAGTCTTTAGTATTCAGAGATCTAAGTCTCCAAATAAGTTTAAGTACCACTGCAATACTTTTTTAGCTAGTTTAACTCCATACATTCTTGTTTTCCACATAAGCACCTAGTTGTTTCCAATCTTATATTTTTTTCTATCTCAACATTATCGAATGATGAGTCCCACAGTATAAACACAAAGTGAAAACTGATGTTCTGTTAAATTTGCTATCTTTTGATTTAATTACGTGTCACCATATTCTTGTATTAAGGCAAGGACAAGTGAGATTCTGGCTTACTTCTAGCAGTTATGTCACATATTTTTGCCATGCCTCTATTTAATATCCTTTTAAGATATTCCAATCTGTTTCCACAAAACCCTGCTTCTGTAATTCTTGTCACTTTTCTCTTAAACAGCCCCCAGTTTTCTGATACCTTTCTAAGACGTAGAAATCAGAACTGCACACAGCAGTTCAGATAAGGCTGCAGCTCTGATTTTTATAACATTGTTTTTCTTTATCATCTCTTCTTGGTTCATTTTACTATCTTGCTTCTGAGAGCTGCTACACTCAACAGAGGTTTTCAGTTTTCTGTCCATGTCTATTCTTTTTATCAGTCTCCTGTGAGGAACTTTGTCAAGCAAATTTAAATGAATTAGGTCTATTGGTTCTGCTTTGACCACTTCAGTAGTTTACTGATGTGTTGAAAACATTCCAGCAGATGAGTGAGGTATCATCTTCCTTTGCACAGCTCTACCATCTCATGGTCTTGTGACTGGCTTTTTTTTGTTTTGTTTTTTTTTTTTAAATTTTCTCGGTACAGATGTAAGATTTATGGATCTTTGATTCTCTGAATCATTCTAAACTGCTTTTATGATATATTTGAAACATTTGCTGTTCTCTAACCTTCCAACAAAGGAGTTGTTTTTCAATTAGAGATTGCATAACTCAACTACTTGTTCAGGATTTTCAGTCTTGGTGGCTTTCTGCTTTTCAGATGATTGATTTGTTCCAGCACCTCTTCATCTGATAGTACCTAATTTTTATTACCCAAGAGTAGATATCTCCCTAACATCCTCTATTGTGAAGACTGATGCGAATAAATCTTCTGTGTTCCTCGCAATGTCCTTCTCCTCCTTAATTGCTGTCTTTTTTCTCTGAAATTCCCAGAAGACATAGTAACTCTTAACACTCTTACTTGTTTTTGATATATTTAAGGGGGTTCTTTTAATTTGTTTTTATATTTTTAGCTGTATGCTTTTTATGAGTTACCTTTGCTATGCACTTTTTTACCTCTTTGCCGTTACAGTCTGTGATCATTTCTCTCATTTTCTGAAAGCTGCCTTTTCAGATTATGACAATTCCCTGCTTAGCTCAAGAAGCATTTCAAATCCTTTCATTTCACTCCACTGGTTTGCAACTTACCTTCCTTGTTTATCTCCTCCCCTCCCCTATATGTGCATTTATCAGTGGAAATATTCTTAGTTTTGGAAGGAACACAAATGCCACATTTTGACTAACATGCATTCTATTGAAGGCCTGTGTCCAAAGGTTAGTGTTGTGACATTTTTATATATCTTGTATCTCGTTAGATGCACTTAACCTCATTATTTTATGACCACTTTATGTATTAGTTTGGATATTCTTAATCCTTGACTTCTTTCTGCTTATTGTGATTGAAGTATAAAAATATGTTTAAACTCTGTTTTTATAAGGGTGTCCAGTTTATCAAGCTGAGCTCAATGATTTAAGGCCATCTCATGTCTTCCAAGGTGACACTCATTTCTCAGAATAGTTTTCTTTCAATTATGTGCTGTTGAAAGAAGTAACTTCCTATAGTTCTGAGAAACTATATTTTGAATCTTTGCCATTTGCACATCTGATTTGTTTCTAATTGGGTTGTATAAAATATATTATTATCCTGTTTTGTTACATATTCTTGCTTTTTTTCTTTTTCTGTGCTGCACCCTTAGTATCTTTGTTTTGACTTGCGTTTTTCAACATGTGTCCTTCTGTGCCCTGGGTTTCCATTCTCAAGTACAGCCCTCTTCACTTAGAGGGTTTTTTCACGCTCTTTATTGAATCTTTTATGTACAAAGCAAAATTCCTCACAGAACTGTTTCTTTCAGTTATTCTGGGGCAGTTTACGAAGCTTTGTAGGTTTTTTTAAAAAATATTTATTTAAATATTTATCTAGTAATTTTCTTATGTTACTACACTTCCATTGTGACAATAACATAAAGCCTTCTTCTACTGGAAAGCCTTCTATTTCACTTATTTTGCTTTTAATTTGTAATTTTGCACAAATATTTGAAGTTCTTTATTTTTACCAGATGTCATTCTATGGCACATTTCCTGGATTTGTGCTTCTTTGGTTGCATTTTAGATGGATACGCAGAAGTATTTGTATTACTAGTATCACTTCTGGATGACTTGGTTTTCTTTGCCTCTGTTCATTAGGTGTTCGGAAAAAAAATTCTAGCCTTTCAACCTATGAAATCAGTATTTTCAATACTTTATCTCTTGCATATATAATTGCTGTCATTTGATAACAAACGTGTCACTATTTCATGTGTGCACATAGTCTGGTGGTGAGATTTTAACTGGTTGTACTGGTGTATGACTATAAAGTTCTGAGAAACTCATTGCAGTCCTTACATGTGGGCTGTATGATAAACTTTACAAAATTAGTTGGAGAATATTTATGCAAAGATCAAAATAAAAATAAGGCCACAGTTTTCATGTTAATTATCTAAATGCACTGAAATCCTCTTTATACTGGGAGGACTACAAATATTTTAAAAATGGGCTTTCATTGCTGATGTTATTAGTGTACTCTAAAATATTGCCTAGTCATTAATCAAATTGAACTGTGATAAATACAGAAAAACCCACAAACTTTGTGTCGTTTTGGCTTGTTCTGCTAAAAGGAACAAAATTCGGAGTTAATACTGGATACATCTTTAATGCCCTTCATTTTGCTTATGTAGGCTACAGAAGAGTGATTTTATGTACTTTGTGTGTCATTAACATCACTAATCACAAAGGGCAGTGTTAAAAGATGATGTCTTGTGTTGAGTTTTTCCTTGCATTAGTGGAAATGGAGGACTGATAAACCTGTCTAGAGTTTAACTTTCTGCTGTGAGAGTTTAGTGTTTAAAATGGTGGTAGTTTAACCCCAGTGGTAACTAAGCCCCACATAACCACTTGCTCGCTCCAGCCTCAGTCATGTTGGGGAAAGAATCAGAAGAATAAAAGTGAGAAGGCTCATGGGTTGAGATAAAGATGGCATAATAGATAAAACAAAGTCTGCAAGGAAAGCAAAACCAGGAGTTCATTCGCTACTTGCCGTGGGCAGGCAAGTGTTCATCCACATCCAGCAAAGCAGGGCTCCGTTAGGTGTAATGGTTGCTTGGAAAGATAGATGCTATCACTTCAAATGTTTCCCCTTTCTTCTACTTCCCCCAGCTTTATTTACTGAGCACAACACCATATGGTATGGAATGTCACTTTGGTCAATTGGGGTCAGCTGTCCCAGAAGTGTCCCCTCAGCTCCTTGAGTGCCACCAGCCTCCTTTCTGATGGAGTGGGGTGAGGAGCAGAAAAGGCCTTTGCTGTGTGCGAGCGCTGCCCATCAATAATGAAAACAACTCTGTGTTATCAACACTGTTTAAAGCACAAATCCAAAACACAGCTGAACACTTTACTCCTATGAAGAAAATTAATTCTACCCAACCAGAACAAGCACAGAAATGCACAAATTATGTTGCTTGTTCCCTACCAAGTTCACTTGTGATCTGTTTCAAGATGTTGATCAAAATATCCATACAGAATCTTGTTTAAATAAGTTCTTAGTGGAAGAATTGGGTTCAGATTCCTTTTTTGAGCATTTGAAACCTGAAGTTTTTCCTTGTTGCAACTTTCTAAGCCAGCAAAAAGGATAGCAGTGTTTTTTTAAGGCTGGCAACAGTTTTTGTTATTTCTTTTAGGCCTCATTCAGGGACACCTAGTGCACAATGTTTATTCAGCATGAAACATGGAGAGAGTTTTCTAAACTAGGATCCGAATCCAAGTGACTGTTCTCTTATGTCTTTGGTTCTGGTGAGGGGAAGTACAAAGGGTATGGTGGCACCCTTACCTCTTTACTGCCGCTGGCAAAGTATGGTCTGCCCATCTCTTTAAAATAAAAGTTCTGTGATTTTGAGGGGAGGGGAAGGGAGGGCTCAGGACTGTGTATCCTGAGCATCAGGAAGTGGTAGTTTGAAATGAATTTTTGGGAGGTTTCAAGCAGATACTTTGTAGCAGTGTCCCCAGTTATCTGGGGCTTTCAGTTGTCCCTGACTAAGAATGATGCCTTCCTGAGGCATATAGCTCTTCCCAAGAAACTTAGTGTAGTGAAAAGCTGTATCCTAGCTCAGGCCTCCAAATTCCATGCTAAGGAACAGGAATTGAAGTCTCAGTATAGCCCTCCCTTGTATGCTTGTTTGATCCAAACACATACATTTTTATAAAAAATAAATTGATATGATGAGTGTTTACAGATGGTATTTTCTCAAATACCCAACATTTCCATGAAAAGGCCATTCAAGGATTAGCTGAGTCAACCAGGAAGCTTCACCCTGGGGAGGAAAAAAGGACATTTTATGAGACTATGGTACTACAGAGTAAAGATTGTAAAGGAAAAATAGGCTGGAGATTGATTATTCACTGTCTAGCAGAAGGAACAGTAGGCATCATAAAAAGCTGGAAGGAGTCATGCTTAAAAACAGAAGTAATGATTCTCATGCTACAAGTAACTGACCTTTGAAACTCCTTGCCAAAGGATGTTTAGATAATACAAAATAAATAAAATATAAATTTTCATGGACTCAGGAGCAAACTGGACAAGCATATGGAGAAGAAATCCAGTGATGGTGGTGGTGAGGAGGTTGTCAATAAGTGTGCAAAATCATCAGTCATCAATCACTTCAGGAATTACCCTGTGCTGAAAAAAATGAGAGGTTGGGAATGTATTAGGAGAGAATCTTGCTCCTCCTTCAGCATTTATAGTCACTTCTGAAACAGAATGGGGGGCTGGATAAAACTTTGGTTTGAGCTAGTATGACCATTTTCATCTTCACTCTTTTTGTATATTTTAATACTGATGGAGAGGTAGATTTTCAGAGGTGCAGATCCTGGAATTGGTTGAAATTTGGAATCAAGCACTGAACATTATTGTTCGGAACGTCAGGACATCTATTTCAGTTTTAAAATATTGGCTGAGTGATCATAATTGTCTGAAGTGAGTGCCCACATTTAAAAATTTGAGGATATAGTCCAGATTCAGATGAAGCTGAGACCCAGGGAGGAAATTCTCAAGGTCTTTTTCCTCTATCTAAACACCATTAGTTTTGTAAACACGACATATACTAATCATTATCTGCAATTCCCCACGTCTTAAAGGAGGAAGAAGCTATGTCCTATTTTAAAATTGGCCAGTATCTAAAATTTGATTGAACTGGCAAGGCTTATCTTAAGCTAAACAAATGTTTTCAAGTTGGGAATAAACAACATACTTTATAGTCTTGGAAGAGAGTACTTGGGAGAAGAAAAAAAATGTGCTCTCTTGACCAAATCACTTCCTTGGCTGCATGGTGGGCATCCAGAGTAAATTGTTTCCTTGAAGCAGTTTGTTTAAAAGTTTATGTGTATGTCAGACACACTTTTGACATCATATTGTAAAAAATTTTTAAAATATCTGAAAAAGAGGAAACACACAGAAACAGCTGAAGGCATGAATGTCAAATGCTGTTTACTGACATGGCAAGGACTTCTCATGTGACTGTCAATAAGTCAATGGCCCAGAGTTCTGCAAAGAGGTGCTGTGAAGCTCAACTGCTTGGGAAAAACAGATGTGAATGTATCATTCAAATTTTAAGAAATGCACCTTTTTTAATATGTTTAAATACGTGTTTCAGGTCATTGTATTAGTCTTCTGGCATGGTGTTTTAGAGAAATAGCCAAGTTTACTTAATATTCTAAAGAAATGTAAAATCTGAGTTAGAGAGTTGTATGTTGGCAGTAGCTCAGCTCGTATCAATGGCCTTGTATCAGTGTAAAGCATATGTGAGAATAGAATCATGCTCTTGATACGTGCTCTGGGCTCAAACTGAAGAGTGAGAGGAGAGGAACACATTTATATTACTGAAGGGCAAAATATTCTGTGAAAATGTGGGGTATTACTGTTAGGAGCTGCAGGTGGCTGTCATCGTTCTGAAGAGACACGTTTTGACTACACTATACAAAATATGAGAGATTGAAAGAAAAGTAGTTCCCAAATTATCAGGCACAAGAAAAGAGTATTTGGATAGTGGGTTTTTATTGTTGTTTTGAAAGATGAAAACTGTGGGTGAGTGAGTGGAAGGAAATTACAGAGATGTACTATTTTATATACCTATCTACCACTGTATCAAAAAAGGCCAATAAATAAAGGAAATTAACCCCAACATGGTATAAAGCATCTACACCAAACGTATTAGACCTATTGCTAAGAGCCATAGGTTTTTGTCTTTCGTAAATTCTGGGAATTTTCTTGGTCTTCTCCTGCCAATAGTGTCTGATTACATTGAAATATTTTCCTGCTCTATTTCTCCCTTTTTTTCTCTCTTTTGCATTTCTCCCTTCCTGTATTCACACTTGAATCTTTTTTCACCATTGTTAATCAGTGAATCCTAGACCTTTTATTGAAGTGATATAACTAAAAATTTCTGGTTAATGATTTATTGTTCTGTTCTTGATGAACACTGCTGACTGTTATCACAGTAAATGTAAGTAGTGTCACTGAAGTCAGCAGATCTATGCTGAATTAATCAGTATGGATTCTGGTCCTGAGAGTCATAATTGATAAAGTCGTTTGTGTGCTTGAAACAAATCCTGAATGGATAGCTCAGTATAGGTTCCTTAAAACTGGCTTAACTGTACATTTCATTAATTTTAGAGGGTGTCACCTTCATGCAGAGCAACTCAGCTTCAAAATATGTTTAGTCTTGGTAAAAGTATTTATAATGTGATTATTCATAAACTTTATTTTTGTTTATTAGTATTAGATTTTTGTCTGTGCTTTATATTTTGTATATTAAATACCAGGCTTTTAAAAATAAGTGGATTACCTTGCAGAAGGGAAGCCAACAAATGGAGATAGTTTCAAATGCTGCACTATGCTGTATCTTCAAATGTGACACAGAGTTAAAAAGAATCAGTAGCCTGTTTTCTGTAAAATGCTTAGATTGAACATATTTCTATTTTATACGCGTTTTAAATATGTGAGAGAAAGATGCTGAGAAATATTTAATGGTGAAACTACTAAAACATGATATTCAAATATACTGACAAAAAGCTGTTATAATCTTTTTTCTTCCTGTCTTTTATATGCCTCCACTGGGTTCTTCTCTCTCCATATATTTAATACAATACTTTCATCCCATTTACACAGCCTTGCCTAATTGTTTTTTTCTTATATAGTTCTTGCACTCGTTTTTCTCTTTCAACCATGTACTTCCATGTCTTTCTTTTCTTCTATGCATTCAGTATTTCTTATCATGCTTCTCTTACTCCTGTGCTACTGGCTTCCTATAAGCATCTGCACTGTTAGAATATTTTCTATATTCTAATTTTACAATGTATTATTGCTCTTTGAATTCAATTAGAAGAGTATTGTTTCAGCGACATGAAAATACAGATAAAAGTTCAAGGATATTGTTTATTTAAACTGCAACTTTCTTAACAGTGAAGAACATATGACGAACATATGACAGTGAAGACCAAGGTTCCTTCCTTGGCTGTTCCTACAAGATGGAAGTATTTCTCAGTCCCTTTCGCCCCACCATTCCTCAGAAAACTGGCCCATCAGTGGGATATGCATTGTAATCCCTCTACCCAATTTGGACAGACTGCTAAAATGTAGATAGATGGATAATATCTTAAATGTAGATGTGTATATCTGAGCTGCTTATTCTCCTGGTGTGGTCAACAAATGGAAATAGGTGATTCCATAATGTTTTCCATTTAGTCATGCTGTGGATCCTAGAAGTAAGTTAGATGATTCACATGATGATAGTTGCTCTTTTCGCTGTTCTGAAGTAGATGTCTGAGGTTATGTGAGATAAACCTTTTTTCTGCTGTCTCTTATAGCGGGCTGGTAAAGTTGATTCTCTGTTTGACTTCCCAGTTTCTTTGGGTATCCCCTTCCTTAAATCTGTTTTTGTGTCTAATTTGAAGGGAAGTTAGAGCTTTAATAAAATTTCTCTTCTAGAGACCTGCCATTTATAACAAGACATACTTAAGTTGTGCATTTGAACCTGTTGAGGAAGGTCTATGATGCAAGATCCAGTCCTTTCAGTCTGGGGCTGAGGACGTATTCTCCCAAGTTCTAGTAAGCAATCATAAGAATGTCCGTGTCTGTCTCCATGTCTTTTCCTTTTATCAGCACAGATTTTCTGACCCTGTTTCCATCTACACTTTCCACCCTGTATCTCTTGGTGTTTCCAGTGGCCCCCTCACCAAATTGGACTAGGGTGTCACTGTGGCAGTGGGGTCCCACTCTTATGCCCTCCTGCGAGATGCTGTCTGCATGTCTAAGGGCAGGCTGTGTTCGGACTCTTCCTGCCCCCAGGAAGCAGATGGATGCAGGCAGGGGGTTGCATGCCGGATTCATGCCTGACAGAAACCCAAGGGGGTGCTGAGGCTCAGGCAGGATCTCTGTGTTGCTGCAGTGCTTGCAGCTCTCCTCCTTCATCATGGCAGTGGTGCGTGCCTGAAAACCACCACCCAGTTCCTCTACTTAGCTGCTGTCAGCCACAGGCTTGGCAAGCCCAGTCTGCTCTGGGATCCTCCATGCCTGGAAACAATCTGCCACTACAGCCCTGTTGTAAATTACCAAAAATCAGAAGTGTGGATAACTGACCATTGATCACATGCTTGGGAGGTGATGATTTGAGGTGAGTCTTTACAAACATTCCTGAATTCAGGAGGTGTGTGGCGCACTTGAAGTCAGGAATTTGCAGGCCAGTTCATATGCAGGGTTCTGACACCTACCCTACCAGCTGTTGCTGTAGAAGGACTTGCAGGAGTCAATGTATTTTTTTTTTACTGCTGGTCTGTTAAAAACAGAGATGATATTCTGGGTTCTCCTTCTCTCTGCTGGTCTTCATTAATGCAGTGCTCTTCTGCCTTTGTCTCCTTTCTTGAATTATTGTCTTCCAACGTCTTAACAAGTTTCTTTAAAGCTATGAATCCTTTGGGGCCAGGGACATGTCTTGTTAAAACATAAAAAGTGGTGTAGAAGTGATTTTTACCATGCTAGAATAAAGTTTAAAAATAGACATGAGATATAATAAAACTCTGCTCTCACATTTGTGGCCACAGTTGGAAATGTCCACTTGAGAGCAGAACAAGGGGCACAGTCTGCAAAGGTTTGGCTCTCTATTTATGTATTTAATAATTAGTAATAATCTTTACACTTTCAATGTAACTGATAGAACTTCGCCATAAATTCATTTTTTTGGTTGTTTGAAAGGTTTGGTTTGTGATACAATAATGAGTGCTTGTCTAAACTGCTTATTGATTAATTAACTCTTTATGATTCTGAATATGCACATTTTCTCCAATCTGATCTTTATTATGCAAAACTCCATTGAGCAATTAACTTTAATATAGTAACTGCTACTGAGCACTTAGAAATAAGGATGTAGGTGGCATGTCTTGTGAGTTACCAACTGGCATTAATTATGAAGTTGAACTTTCGCACTAAAGTCCTACTACCTCTGTGGTTTTAATATAGAAACCATGTCTCTTATGAAAACATTTTTCTTTTTATGTTCATGTGGATTTTTCTTCCTGTTGTATTTTTAGACACAGGATGTTAATTAGGAAACTTTAAAATTGTGTTTGGTGCAAAGAAAGAGGAATAGAGGCAAGTTTAATACATAAGAAATCTGAACTGTTTCTCTATGCTCAAAATGAAAATAATTGTAAAGCTCAGTTATTAATCATATGCATTTTTAACAATAAAATTGCTGATTCTTCTAGTATTAGGGAAACCTTCCACCAGACCAGGTTACTCAGAGCCCCATTTAGCCTGGCCTTGAACACTTCCAGGAATGGGGAGTCCACAACTTCTCTAATAATCCAGCTCCAGTGCCTCACCACCCTTTGAGTAAAGAATTTCTTCCTAACATCAAATCTAAGCCTGCCCTCTTTCAGTTTAGAGCCATTACCCCTTGTCATGTCACTATCTGCTGTATAAAAAGTCACTCTTCCTCCTTTTTAAGCCCCCTTAGGTACTGGAAAGCTGTAATAAGGTCTCTCCAAAGCCTTTTTTCTCCATGCTGAATAACCCCAACTCTCTCAGCCTTTCCTTACAGGAAAGGTGTTCCAGTCATGTCATCAACTTAATGTCTCTCCTCTGGAGTCTTTCCAATAGATCTACTACTATTATTATTTTGTGAGTTAAAACACTTGCTCACTTGCTTTTTATTCCAGCTGGTTTGTAGTAAGGTAAACATAAATGTAAAATCTGAGAGTTTGGAATTAAGAGATGACTGTGAAACATGCACAGTTTTTATGTTTCCTGACAAATCAGATGGAGAAATAAGTGAAGAGGGAAACAGGAATGAGTGCCTGAAATGAGAAGGGAAATAAAGTATTTCAAAAATATTTCACCTAAGTAGGTGTTCAGAATTATTTTTCTCTCAACAGCATTTTGCAGTTGAGAACATTGCACATTCAGCCTATGACACAAAATTCTAAGTATTGTCCTTCACTGTTTGACTTGACAGTTGCTGCTTCACTAAGCAATAGCAATGGACAAACAAATTGTTGACCACTGGATTAATCGAGTTCCTGTAGTGAAAAACATACCAGGAAAAACAGCACAGGTGTCTTTAGTCAGAAATAAAATTGAAAGAAATAGTTCTAGTGTATTTTATAGTAGCAGTTTATAGTGCACTGATGAATACATAAACATTTTTAAAGAGTTGAGTATACTTACGTACAATTAAATTATCTGGAAAGCACTGGATTAGCAATCTTGGCAACTAGTAAATATTTACCCTAGTCTGATCTCAGCAATGTTTGACTTCTTAAGTATTCCCTGCAGCTGCAGATGCCTTGTCTTATTACAGTGTTCTTCTCTTTACCATTTTCAAAAGCAGTGCCAAAGATACCTGTGTAGGGCCTATGTACAGGAAAAAGAGGACCTTTTAGAAAACTCTGCAGCACCACGATTTTGGCTATTGGCCCCTCTTTCCCTTCCCGCTCAACAAATCAACCCAGCCATCCTCCGAGACAGTGGTTCTTGTTCCAGACTTTTCCACCATGGATGTTTCCATTGTTTGTTTCAATAGCGTGGAGGAAAAAAATTGAAATATTCTTGGCTTTTCCTCAGCTTTATGTGTCTTCCATGTAAGATGGCTCTACGGAATGGGAATTGACAGGAATTGACTTTGGACTGAAGAGTATCACAGTTCGTCTGCAACCCCCTGTATTGATTAGTCAGTAGGCAACCGAGATGGATGTGGGTTGCATTCTGCCTCAGGTACACATCTCAGATATGCACTTTTACAGATTTGTCTTGGACTTATGTCGAAGCAAATTCTTGGGAGGCCCAGCCCCATAATGGGGGAGGAGCCAAGCTACAGGACACACTGTGAGGTAAAAACCACGAATGCAGGAAGAGAACTTTAAGTACAGGGTAAGGACTTCTATTGTTGCTTGTGGTTTTTTCCTTAAAGAAAGTAGATAGCCCTGTGAAGTTTTCTTTTTGTGTAAAAACCTAAATGGACAAATCTTGTTTTGGTTTGCAGCATTACCTTGAGGAGGAGATTAGTTATGACATCCATCTCTATAAGCTTAGGGCCATATAATAGTTCTGCAAATTAATTCAAGGGGCTTCTAGCAAGAAACCTGTCTCTTGATTGTGTTGACTTTCTTGCGATCTTCATCTTCCCTGCTGACTTAGCAGTCAGCGCTCACTCCAGAGCTGAAGCTCAGTAGAGTCCTCTGAATGATGCCTCAAGCAACTGCTGTGAAGAACCACAGGGCACTGAGAAGCTGAACACTAGCTCCCAGGAGCTCTTTGTCAGTTCTTTGGCCATGAGCTCCGTGAGTCAAAGTGAAGGTATTTCACTGTACTATATTTCATATTCCTTGAAAAAAAAAAAAAAAATACACAGTACTGTTTCCTAAACAGACATCACGAAGGAGTGCCTTTATTTAAATCTTTTGCTTCCTACATATCTAGAACCATGTGTGCACACACTTCATTCACATGACCAGTCCAGAAAACGACTTTCTGCTTTATCATTCTTTCCTCTGTGTGGTCTGTGATGTGTCTCTGGGTGTCTGTAGACTGAGCAGCTTTCTAGTCTTTATTCAGAAGAGACAGTGATGAGGGTAACCACAGGACATTTTGATGTGTCTTAGTCATGAAAGGTGGGAGAGTGGAGGCTGAGCTACTGCGTTCAAGAGTTCAGGTGAGATGAATCTACAGACTGTAGATAGAGCATATCTTCAGTTTCAGATGTCAACACCAACAGGCCTTTGGAAGACAGTGGGAAGGGAGAGGCAAAATTCACCAGCCTGGGTTTCTTCCTCTTTTTCCAAATGGTTTCAAAGATGCTGGTACAAAATTAAATAGTGTCTCCCATGCAGTGATATAGGTTGGATCTGTCAGATACATCCCAGAGCAGGTTTTAATAGGCATGCTGCAAGAGCTCATGGGAGAGGTATAATGTCTGGACACTCCCTATTTTCTATGCTCTGGGTGTGCCTGGGATATGCTGTATGATCATGGAGGCCTGGATAGACCACACCTTATGGGGTTGGGTTTTGGAAGGGGTTAAAGCATGCTATCACATAGTCACAGACAACCCAGGTAATGTACTGTACTGTATAAAACCTTCTGTATAAAACCCTCTAATCAGTGATTGTACAGGGATAGGGATAAAACACAATGGACTAGGTTGCTTGAATAAGGAATGTATGCACACTCTTTCTCTGAGAGGGCTGCCATTCAGGTTGAATTAAGTGTTCTTTTTCCTTATTTTTTCAGTATTTGGCACATTTCTACCACTGCCAACATAAGTGTCACTTTGTTCTCTGTTTCATTTTGTGTTATGATCATCTCTTTCATAGGAATGAGGTATAAGGGAGTGAAAGCAATTCACTGAAGTTCAATTTCATGAGGGAGGAAATGTCCAGACGTTGGGAATGAAGCAAAATGAAGCAAACTTGCATTATTTTTTCCCCCACCCCTTTCATTGTAGCTGTTTATTCTTAAATAGTTTTTCCTTTTTTTCCATTTTGCTTTTCTCTCATGTAATATATTTATGATGCTATATTGAATAATCATACCTTTTTCAACTATAGATTTGAAGTGTTTCAAAAGATATCCCGGTAACTGTATTCTGTAGACACAAAGATGTTAAATTACTTTGCCAAGTTAACTAAGGAGAGAACAAAAATAAAAATGAGAATAGAGAACCTTTTTCTTACTCTATTCTTCAGTGACAACCTGTCATGCTTTTAGTGCAGAACCATGACAATGGATCCAGAAAAGCTGGGATGTGTTCACAGCCGACATTCAAGAAAATTAAAATTATCTGTAATAGAAAGGGAATGAATACCCTGACCCCTTTATACATTTATGCACATTAAATTTTATTAATGGGAGTAATTTCTCACAACTCAATAAAGTTATCCATTTGGTATATAAAGTTAAGCATAGGTTTAAGTGCCTTCAGGATGCAAACATTGTGGCTAATATTAACATTATCAGAGTTCTTTTGTTTTCTTTCTGAGCCCATACTCTTGACATTTGATTGTAGTTTTTTGTTTTGTTTTTTGTTTTGTTTTGCTTTGCTTTGTTATTGGCTGCCCTTCATAAGGAACTGTTATAAGATAAGGGGACAGCTAGTCCTTGTATTCTGTACTAGGTGATTGCAATTTGATGTGAAACAGATGAAAACAGTGAGTGAGATGAAGAAGAAAATGCACTATGAAAATCTATGAATATGGGAAAGTTAAAGCATATAGTTAAAACAAATAAAATGTCAAAGCCTTTGCTGCCTTCTACATAAAGAATAAGTTTTAGTTTAAGTACACAAATAGCTTTTTTACAGAGCTCTCACTCACGTCTTTTTGCTACTTTGTCTACTTTTACTACTTTAATATATTTTGCAAGCCATTTTTCAAGGTAAAAATTGATATAACTAAATTTACCTTTGAAAAGATTAAATGTAAATGGTTTAAAATGGGTAGTTTTAAGGGAACACCATCTGGTATGTGGTTATTAAAAAAGCCCATGAAAATATTGCATGACAAAATTAATATAAAGCTAAATTAACATAAAAACCTAAATTAACAAGCCAGTTCAAAATGCTGATTATGATTAATTTTGTATATAAGTTTGCATAATTTTGAATCTCTGTTATGACCCCTGGTGAGATGTAGAAGGGATTTTTGGAGGACACACAGTATAGGAGTATTTGAGGGGATTAGTAGTACTTGAAGGGATAAGAACCAGTAGAAGTCACTCAGCATTTTTTTCTATCAGGTTACCCTATTAATAAACATCTATAATAATGAAAGAATTGTGAAATTGGATTTTTGAGGAGGTTAAGTGGGATTTTTATAAGCTCACTTTTTATGAGTGACTTAGAAGTACACTGAAATTTATGACAGATATGAAGTTACTATGCATTAATGTTTAATCTGAAATTCTGATCAAAATTTCTTGGACATTGCATTTTTGTTGACATTTCATATTATTCCTGCCTTGGTCACTGAAATCCCATTGCTCTATATCTGTGGTGAGTTATGAACAGACCCTGTAGTATTAGGCTGATTAACTTAATAGGAAGCTATGTGCAAAATAAGCAGAAATAAATAAATAACTAAACAAAGTGCACAATCCATCCCCGTCAGCATTCCCAAGACATTAAGTGAAGGACAGTATTGCAATTTCTTAGTGTCAGCGGTTCTGGTTTTGACAAGGTGCAAACTTTGGTTTGACAGAGATAGTCTTCAAAGCGATACAACAGTTAGCAAATACCCTTATATGTTTTGATTTCTAGGAAATTGAAGGTCAGTTGTTACAAACTGCTTAGGGAGACAAGCTGACAGGAAGATAAAGGGAGAACGCTCCAGGAGCCGAAAGATGGAGGCCTTCATCCATTCTGAGAGCAGTGCATTCTGCTAGGGAGGCTAAAGGTGTGTGCAATGAGACAGGCAGCTGCTAAGGCAGTGCTCATGAAAACCACTAAAATTCTTTCTTTTTGCATGCCAGCTTAATCCAATGTTGTAGCACAGGCATTGTTCAGTGGCTCAGCGTTTGGGAATGTCCTGCAAAAGTATCAGTGTGATGCTGTAGAGGTAAAATCCTGATAAATGGCTGATAATAGTTTTCAAGGCAAATTTTAATAAACCGGTAAATACTTGATGTGTTCAAAAAGCACGGCAATGAAACCTAGATAATAAATGATGCTAGCAATACAGAGAGTGGGAACCACCCTGGAGGACTCCAGGCAAAATTGGGGGTCTGGTGTCACCTACCCACATTCCTTTTTTCACGCTGTCTCTCTTACATACAAATCCTAGCACAGGGTGGCTCCCTCACTTGGGCTCCTTTTTTTCCTTTGGCCCTTCACCATAGGGCAACCTATGGTGAACTAGTTTGGGTCTATGTTTTAGATGGCTGAAATGAGGTGAGATAAACCATGCCTAAAGTTGATCAATTCTCTCTCCACAGTTTTCTCTCCTCTCCACTCTGTTTTTCTACCTATCCATATATAATTTCTATATTGACTTAAAACAGAGACTTCTGCTCACAGGTGTGTGTGTGTGTGTTTATGAACACATATACAAGCACATTTGTCATATTTTTTAAGGATGTGATTCAGCCCTTAAAAAATAACTCTTAGTTATATGTGCTGTATGTCATCTGCATATATGAGAACTTGAAAAGTAGGGCATCACCTCTGTCCTTTCCAAAAAATTTAAGAATTCTGTCAGTAAATGCTTTAACAGTTCCCTAAGCAGCAGCCTTTTCTCTGTTGGATCAATGGTAAACTGCTACTCAACTGCTGCAATAAAGATCTGTAGCCTATCCCCAAAGTGCCGCAACTGTTGTGATCAACACACAAAGAGTTTGCTGGATCTCTGATTAGTTGGGACTGTTTTAAGCACTGTCTTTTCCCCACAGCCCAGCTCACAAGTGAAAATATATAGCTCTAAATTAAATATATAGGCTAAATACACGAGTAAGAAAAAAAAAATAGCTAAAGAGGGTTCTTTCCCTTTTTCCTTTGCTCTTGTTTTAATTTTCTCAGAGTGGAGACAGGTCTAGGGCTGCCTAACCACTTTTGAGGAGGTGAGCACTTTTCTAGGGTGTCCTGATGGCTGTACTGCCATTATGATGGCACAAAGTTTTAAGAGCAGGAGTGAGCTCCCCTACTTACTGCCTGGATGGCATTGTTTACACAATTAAGATGAACAACAGGTTATCTAAGACTGCATAGCCCATCCTCTGTACTTCAGTCTCAAACCAAAGAAGGAATAGTGTCATGGTGTAGTTACTTTCTCTGGGGAAAAAAAAAAAAAAATCTCTGATCCATAATTTCTGTAATTTGTTTGGACATAATTTTATAGTAATTTTGGCCTGATTTAATCAAATCGTGAATTATCTTCTGAGCTTGAAGTTAAAAAAAAAGGCAGGTGTGGCTCCAGACTCAGCAGGGATTGACTATCGATGCAGTCAGGAGGAGCTGAGAGCCAAGACATTTACTTTCACCTAGGTGAAAACCTGTCTAAGAGGGAGGCATGGGGCTTATAAGTGCTGAAGTCATTGGTAGCTGCAGGTAATGAATTTCTTACTCTTACAGAAACAACATGCTCCAGTAAGAGGCAGAGCTTCTGGGTGCAGGCACCTGTTGAGTTCTAAACTCCACACAAACTTACAGAAGCAATGTGTTTTTCAGTTCTGAAGTTTTGATTATTATTTCCTTCTGGTTGCAGCTGAATGAAAATTCCTGAACTCAGTATTTTTCAAGGTGAAGAGACAAAAGAGTATGATAAAACTCCTGTAATATTAATATAAGGATTCATAAATAACACATTTTTGTATTTCAGGTTTCAGTGACTTGACCCCGAATTCTCTAAGTGTCCTACTTTTTGAAATGTGCGATTTCTGGAAAAATCGAGTTCCATTGCTCCTTCCTACCCCGTCACCTTTTCATCCCCATTTCTACAGTGGTTACTCCTGGTCACCTCCAGTTTCTTGGGCACGGTTGCAGAGCTTGATCTGCTCACATGATACTACTCAGTGTTCACTGCTCAGAGCCAGTCAGTAGTTTGACTTCTATATAGAAGTGAAGAAGTTAAACAGTATAATTGTATTTTCAGTAGGCTGGAGGGTTCCTTAAAGAAACTAGGTCTCATATTTAAGTTACCAGGAACAACAGTTTTAAGTACTTGAGGTCATTTCAGTCTCTTATGCTTTTAAAATAGGATACATTGGACACAATGCAGTGTATTACGTGTTAACTTTTAATATAAGCCCTTGAAAACATCTGTCAATGCAAACCTGATACATGGACTGTTGACTTTGGCAAAATAAGCAAGTGGGTCTGGTATGCTTTACAAAATTTTGGCTGGTTTCTCATTTCTTGCATGATGTACTTTTGACCTGCTAAGACCTGATAGCTGCCCAAGGGAGGTGCTGTTGTGTTCACTGACAAGTTGAAAAAAGCTATATTTTTTCTGATACCAATTAATGATTCAGATAATTATTTAGCAAGGTTTACATATTTGCAGCCTCTGAGGGCTCATCTTACATACTTTTTTTATTGTTGTTTTGCTTCTAAATGTCTGTTCCTTGCTTTGCCTCTTACATTTGTTAAAATCAGTGCATACAAATCCTCACAATCGAAGTCAATTTTAAAAAATGTTCTCAATTTTTTTTTAAAGATGTGTACTGCCAAATTAAGTTGTTCTCTACCAGCATATGAGTATAATTAATATTACATCAGTGAAAACATGTAATGCCAAGTGTGGACTACAAGGATGAAAGAGGTCCATCAGTGTATTTTTTTACCAGGCATTTTAACAAAAAAAGCTTTTGCCTTTATATTTCATCTGAGATTTTGAATTGTTACAATTAGGAGATGCATAATAATTCGGCAGTCCTATTCATATACACACAACTCATGCTATCTTACTCTGTTCTGGAAAATAAAGAGAATATTACTAAATTTTAGTGGATTACTTAAACTAAATTGCATTAGAATTATTTATTGTTCTGAGGTTTTGAAACATTTGCATGGCAAATATCCATATTTTATCTGTTACAGACGAACAAATTGCATTCACGGTTCAGTGTGATCTATTCTCTGGTTCATGGATCCCAAAGTCCTTCAGGCAGTGTGACAAATCCACATAATTTCCCTGAGCGCTAGGTTGTGCATGTTTTGTATCTGATTAAGTTAAAAGATGTGTTAAAGAAACATATAAAAATCCTCATGTATAAAAATCCTCAGACAGCTCCCTATAGCTACATATCTCAGAAATCTCTAGAGCATTTTGTTATTCAAAGCAAAATTGGCAGTAATTTGCACTCAATAAATTGGTTCCAGTTGTGCCTCTTTCAGATGATATCACAAGGACACGATTTTATGTGAGATTCCCTTACCTTTTGTCAAAGTGTGTTCTTTTTAAGAAATTTGCCATGGCAAATGCAGATGATAAAGAGACTCCCTTGCCTTTCAGAGCATGAAAGAATGCAATGCATCAATAGTTCATATACAAGCTATGTTCTGATCAAATCAAATCATGCTTTTTTTCCCAAGTTTTCTAAAAAAGAAGGTTCTGGATTAATGGAAAAATCGTTACTTATATCATTCATAATGCATTAATAAAGCTTCCATTTTCTACAAACCACAAAGTCTTTGCAGAGAGGTACAATAATTTTTGATTTTTTTACCAAATAAAAGTGAAAATTAAGTCTTGTAGCAGTCAGGCCTTGACTCTGAAGAGCTAGTCCTTTGTATTGTTTTAAGTCCATTGCTATATAATGGCTTTACCAAATAATAGTTTGTTACAAAACTGATTAATTTGATTCAGCATGTTTTTTAGGGCAGGTGTGAAGAGAGACAGCTTTTCTTTGTGCGAGTTGTAAATTCATCCAAAAAAGTTGTTTAGAAAATAGCAACAAAAATTATGAATGAGTATGAAAGTGTGAAATTAAGGAAATGAAAATTTAGACTTAGAGATAAATAGTTTTCTCATGGTAGCATCAATTAGACTTGAAGCTTTAAAACAAAAACTTTGAAACGTTGAAAAGAAAAAGGAAAAAATTACAGTCCAGCACTGGGAAAAGGATAGTTTAAATAATGTAATACTTCTTTTATATATTGAACTTAACAGCTCTGTGATTATAAATGGCTGTAATTTTAGGAGAAAGGAAGGAAAATGTGCTTTTTTCAGATGTTAGTAGTACTTTGTTCGTTGCTTATATGTGTCTGAGAGAAAAATGCTGTTGTGAAGTTGCTCATATCTCTATACATTCTGTTATTTGAAGGAAAAATTACTTTCAGTGGAAATGCATTAAACAGGTCCATAGACACCCATTTCTTGACTCCAGTTTACGTTGCAGTTGCAGGATGAGGTCAACAACGTCTTGTACCTCTGGTACAAGCATACTTCGTGACCTGAAATCAGTGAAGTGTTAGAAGCAGCAAACATCTCTCCTGTCCTTATCTCTTTCTATAATGGAAAAGCATCAGATGGCTGATAGAGGTAGTGTTTTTATTATTTTTGTTGGCTTTGTGCCACTTGAGGAAATTCTGGTTTACTTATTGCAATGTAAGTTTAACTGACTGTGATACTTCCATCTTTGACCTTTATTACATGCCTTTTTTTTTTTTTTTTATTTCAAGCTTGACGAAAGCTTGATAATGTGCAAGATTCAACTATATTCCTGGATCTCAATATTTATGTACTCTGTTTCCTTAATCTAGGGAAAAAATAAATGAACTTCGCACTTTTTTCCTAGTTACTGGCAAAGATATGCTTGTAGAAGCTTTTTCTCTTTTCTATCACAACATGTTGATAAGACTTACTGATACGGTATAATATTCTTGCCCCTTTTTTCACTTGAAAAATATTTATTTGCATGTATTTGTCTTTTTTTTCGTATCACAGTGCTGCAGTTAGACCTTTAATTGTTGACATGCTGCTTTACGGTGCTTCTTAGAAGCCCATCAATTCTTTTAGACAGATCATTGTGTAAGACCCCTTCATCTTAAACAAAACTGATCCTACTGCTTCTTTATGTGTTTACATAGGCTATCCATAGCTGTCTGAAGATATCAGTGGGAGCAACAGTCCAAATGTAAGACATGCTCCATTCTGTGTTCATGTAAAATATAAGAATAATGTGTATTTACATGGTACCAATTTAATTTTCATTTGAGATGTTTTCTGAAAATTATAAATTAGCTTTTTCTTGGTCAAAAAGACATTTATATGCAGGTGGTTTTTTTGTTTGTTTTTTTTCTTTCTTTAAATAAATACATAAGTAAATAACACACAAATCCGAGTTATAAATCAAAACATTAAAATAGTAAATAGTGAAGCATTTGTTCCCTGAAAGAAATCATAATAGATTATTTGTGCTCTTATTTTTCTGAAGTGCCAAACATTTTATATAGACTTATAAGGAAATAAAACCAAATATAGGAACTTTTGAATGCTGAAAAAGAAACTGTTTAAAAATAGCATGCAAATATGGTCAGTTGATGAAACTTCTGGTGCATCATGTCTGATTATTCTGTCATACAACTAATTTTACAAATTCTTCTGGACACAGTGAAAAGAACTACTGTTTTCTAATTTTGCGTGTTGAAATTATTCTTTGCCTACAGAAAAAGTCCAGGTCTTCTTTAAACGATGAAGTGGGTTGGCAAGGCTCTGATAGTGAGGAGATACAGGACGGCTCCTGTGAGAAGCTGCTGGAGGTTTTCTCCATGTCAAATTGAGCCAATGCCAGCCAGATGCAATATGAACCTGCTGCTGTCCAAAGCCAAGCCCATCAGCAAAGCTGGTAGCACTTCCAGGGTAACGTATTTAAGACAGGGAAATAAGTTATTGCATTGGAGCCGTTGCAGCCAGAGAGAGAAGTGAAAACACGTGAGAGGAACAGCTCTGCAGACACCAAGGTCAGTGCAGAAGGAGGGGCAGGAGGTGCTCCAGGTGCCAGAGCTGAGATTCCCCTGCAGGCCGTGGTGAGGCAGCTGGGCCCCTGCAGCCCGTGGAGGACCACAGGGATGCAGAAATCCAACTGTGGCCTGTGGAGGACCACCACCTCCCCCACCCCCCGCCAAAGCAGACAGTTGTTAAACATTGGAATGGGCTGCCCAGGGAGGTGGTGGAGTCACCATCTCTGGACATGTTCAGGAAACAACTGGACACGGCATTTAGTGCTATGGGCTAGCTGGCAAGTTGGTGATCAGTCAAAGGCTGGATGTGATGATCTCAGAGGTCTCTTCAACCTAAACAATTTTGTGATTCTGTGCCATTTCAGGACCAACTTTGAAGTTGCACAGTATGTCTCAGCTGAGGTTTTAAAACTGTACTGCAGGCAATAGAGTCCACCACTGTCTGAAGCCAAAGTCTTGTTCCTTTCACTAGAAGGACCAGCAGAAGAAGGAGGTGACTATTTAATCAGTTTTAGTGCATTATTGCACAAAGCAGGAGAACTATATGTAGAAAAGTATACAGGACGATTGCTCATTTTTAGAAAGAAACAGGATTTGCAGGATCATTGGTTCCCTGAAAAGAATTTTGGTGATTGGCAGTCTAAGCTAAATGTACACAAAAAGGACCCTTTTCTCTGACCCATTGATTCTTTTTATGTTTTTACATGTCATGGAAATCAGGAGTTTTATGAAAAGGACCTCACATTTGTTAACCTTTTGTTAAAGATACCCATTTATCATAGCATCCAGAAGATTTTGCTAAGTTGATGAAAAATATATTATGTGTTCTAAAAAAAGATGAAACTGAAAACTAATTTCTGAAGTGAGTTGAAACAGTGTAATATGTGAATACATGTAATATAATCTCTTGTGACATACACCTTTGACCAAATACTATTAATAATGCTATGCAGGATAATATAACATTTGTAGTAATAAGTGAAAAATCTCCTGTTCACTGGAAGATGAAAACAAACAAAAAACCCAAATAATAATAGTCTGCAGGGTGGTGTGTAATTTTTCTTCAATCAAGTCTTTAATGAATTTAAGATGTGAGTACAGTCACAGCAGTTCCATCCCCTACACTGTAAATACACAGCAAAAGAGAGAATATATAAAGAATACAATTTAACAATCCTTTAATGCTATTTTGAACAAGCTGCAAATACAATTGTAGAACTATTCTATTTTTCAAATGACCTGGGAGTAACTGCAGTTTGTATAACTCATTTTGTAATGGTATTATGTCAGTGTCGTCTTTTTTTATCATTAATCTGCATAGTTATAATTAGAAGTTTGGCTTGATTCAGAAAAACCATGATGTTAAACATTTACTCAAATAAGAACCAAGCCTTTGAGGTTTTCTTTTTAAAAAACAATTCTTAATAGTTCTTGGTTATTTTAAAGGGTAGAAAAATGGCATAAAAATGTATTTAAAAAGCGTTTAAGAAACAATAGAGTTCTACGTATGTGTTCATATCTATTCTTTCATAATTCTGCTGACTTATTTTAATGTGTGTAGTGATACACCATGGAGAGATGAATTAGCAATTGGTACTTGATTGGGAAACACTTGGCATATTTTTTGATAACGTAGAAACCACCTCTTAAAAGCTACTTATAAACATTAATAAGGGTTGTAAGTGAAAAAAATGTAACTGTGCTAATTTTTAGCACATTTCAGTCAGTGGCACTTTTTTTTTGTTGTTTTTTGGTTTTTTTGTTTTTTTTTTTTTGTTTTTTTTTTTTTTTTTTTTTTTTTTTTTTGTTTAATTGGCAACTGGCTGAAACTTCTGCTATTGAAAAATCTACTGGAGTTGTTGTTGGGCTACTATGTGCCAGTCTGAGATGGACAAAAGGGCATATATGATATATTAGACAAAGGATTAATACTTTGATCCTACAAATATGTATTTTTTTTGACGGCAATACAAATTTAATGTAATGTTGTTTTTTAGATCAAATCCATTGCCTTTAAAAGTGAGTGCAATTCTATGAAATTTTGGAGGGGTTCTCCTTTCTTATTATTTAATTAACTGAGACCTGAAATGTAGATGTACATTTTCAAGGATCTAGGCATTGAAAGATCATAGAATCAGAATGGTTTGGGTTGGAAAGGACCTTAAAGATCATTGCATTCCAACCCATCTGAACAGGAGAGGACACCTTCCATCAGACCAGATTAATACTTATTATTTAATTCTTGTAATAAAAAATGTCTAATGGAAAATTTATGTGTTTCCTATCTGCAAGACAAATCTAAAATGATAGCATGCATAAAGATAAACTGTCACAGTGCTTACTATTTTTTTCTTGCATTTTCTGTTTTCTGATTATCATTATCTTTGATGATGATTAAAAGAACTTCAGTCTTTGAATTTTTACAAAACAAGGACTAAGAAAAGTATTATGTCTCTTTCAAAAACTGATTTCACCTTTGTTTCTCTGTGTGATTTGTAGGTGAAGACATTTCAAGAGGAGATCCAAATTATCTTTGCCTCTTCTCACAGTCTTGTTGCAGATAAGGAGCACAATTCTTCAAGGTTTTTGTCTCACAGGTTCTCCAACTCCTTAAAATATGTTTTTTCAAAAATATTTCTTCCTCTTTTAAGATAATTTATCTTGAATATTTTTCCTGCAATTTACACCTTGAATGGCAGACCCTGAAATGTAAATTTCTCCTTGATTTCTGTGCTGAAAAATCATTCTTCATATTTTTTCTGCATTCTCTCTTTCTGAATGTTTTTAAATAAGCTGTTAAACATTTCAGCATTATTATTATGATTTCTAATTCTTTCCACCCAGATGCAGTTGGAATTATTGTAACAGGGTTGAAAATGTTATGAAGTTATTGTCATGAATAAGATCATTGCCATGACTAATGACATCAGTGGAAAAGAAATGCAAGACCTACTTAGATTATGTACACACACAAAACAGTAAAACATGGAGAAAGTTGGAGAGAGTAAGTGTTAAATTGTAATGGTAAAGATGAGTAGCATCAGACTTGCCCTGGAGTTGTTGGAAAATATGTTGAAAAAGATGCCTTGCTGTTTCTCATTTACCAAATTGGTTTCTAAAATGTGCATAAATTAAAATATTTCATAGCATTCTCTTTTTTATTACTCTTCATTATCATATAATTATCATATAAGAATGGAAAGGAATTATAGTTAAAATAGTTAAAATTTTTAAAATACAGTGCCATTAAGAATGTAATCTTGCATCTACATGTAAAAAGAAAGATGCTTGTATATCATACTTCCTTTTTGGCAATTTATTCCCATATATAATACATGTAGGCAAAATATTTACAGCTTCTCAGCCCACTGCTAATTAACTCCTTGTCAAAATTAGCCATATCCCTTAAGCTAAATGGTTAAGCCAGATAAATAACCACAAACATGAAAGAACTTAGGCACATATTGCAACCCCTGCTATTTACTGAGTAAATGGCATATTTAGAATCTTAAAATTATCTTTATGACTGACAATTAATAATGGAAAACAAAAATTCTATGCTGTACAACTACTGGAGGTTTGCATTTTTAGTAAAATTTTATTGCATGATGTGTAAAACATAGGGATAGTGATTAATGAGAGAGCAGAATTATGCAGCATCTTTGAAGCAAGGCACAATCTCACACCATATCTGGTGGGGGTTAAGTGCTTATTACAGGTCTACCAGGGTCTTTACTGAAGACAAGGAAAGGTCTTGTTCCCCTGTCATTCTTGTGTTGACTTAGAACTGAACCAGAATTACACATGAAAGAGAAGGAGTCTGGAGGATAGTGGCATGGGTTTGAAACTTTTGAACTCCAAAACATTTTGGAATGGGCACATCTTACATTCTTTAAGCTGCAATACAGGAACAAAATATCATATAATTGTGTACTACTTGATTGTGTGTTTTAATAACTATGTACATCCACATGTATAGCAGTATAGGATACCAATAGGTCAAAGGTATCTCAATAGGTTGAATTTGAAAACATTTTTTACTTTCCATATATTTCTTTGTATTTGTTGATTTGGGCAAGGAAATCCTATTGCTTTTACTTTAAATCTCAAAAATATGAAGACACTGAGCTGATAATTCCTGTGGAAGTTCTTGGTTTGGATAACACTTGTAGGCCTTACCAAGTGTTGGCTGCAGAGAATGTGGAAAATCCTTCTTTTCTGTTTACATAGAATGGAAACAAACCAACCCACTTCCCTTCTTTAGTTCTCTTCTTTGCATTAATTTTCTATCCTTTGACCTGGTGAAGTAACTTTCCATATTGTTTAATTTCTTCAGAGGCAAATCTTATCCTTCATTTCCACCTGGAACCACTCTCCAACCTAGAACTGTAGTTTAAGTGTTATTAAGGTTATACAGCTCATCTCCTTGCCCCTTCCAGATCAACTTCTCAATTTCACAGAAAATTCCTTCACAACAGGTCTTTGAAGGAGTATTAGAGGCAGAATCCACTTGTTAATGCTTCCCTCAAGCAGTTGCTGACACTATTACAGTCTTTGAGTTTCAGTAGCATTTGCAGTGCAGGTTAGAATGAGGATTATTTTGAGATAGGGACCATGAATAATTTTTTTGTGCTAAACTTGAATATGCATGGACCTGATCTCATCTAATATTACTTTTTAATTTTTTTTTATAAAACTTTTACAGTCTAGCAAGCTCTTGTAACAAAATAATTTTAGATATTCTTTTGTATGAAGAACTTTGTTGTTCCTCAGCTATCGTTATGTTTCTGAGAAACTAAATACAGAAGCCAGTGGTGACTATATGATATTATCACATAAAACCAAAAAGAAGCTTGAAACACTGTGTGAGGAATCTCTGACAGGATATGTTCACATCAGGATTTTAGTTAGGATCAGAGAAGCATTTTTGATATCAATCTCGCAGTTGGCTCCCATTCTGTGATATTGTTGGTGCCATAGAGGCACATGTTGGCGTCACAGAGCAGGCGCCTGGCACAGAAGTGGTGAAATTAAGCTGACTGTGTTAGGTTAGGCTCTTGGTGTGCCTATCTCAGGCACCATGGCTGCTTAGAAGAATCTGATTTATGGGACCAAAGCAGTTTTAGAGTAATCATCTCGGAAACATATATTGCATCAATACCAAATCCACAGCCCCAGCTGTTTAACTCTACCAACCCGTTCCTGCTGTGTACCACTGCTTGCTAGGAGTAAAATCAGTGGGCTGTCATCCAGCAGTGGCTGTTTTAACAACAGAGAAATATGCAAGTCTGAAGAAGCTGCCAGCCATGTTGATGTGCAGAAGGAGGAAGCAAATTGTTTGTTAGTGCAGCCATAGCCCAGGTACCTGGATTGCCTGAACTGTGGGTCTATGTTTCTCAGTTTTACTATAAAAGTTTAGGGGCCATGATCACTGGTTAAAGTGTAAGAGTTCTATAAATGTTTGAATGCTACTGACAGTAAAAAAAAAGGAATTAATTTCTCACTGGAATAATGTAGATTAGATCTAGATATTTAATTTGCAAATACAGCCCTTGAAATACTGTGAAAAACATTTCATGAGCACAAAAGAATAGGGAAATGAATATTTGCAGGTTTCTGAGAGGCTGTTACTAAATATAGTAAGTAAAGTGCATGTATTTGTTACAGCCCTGTAGTTATGTACACTTATCAGATGACTGCAATACAAATTAGAAAATCAGAACATCTATGGGGTCATTAAGATAATGCTTTTCTCAGGGTATGATTCTGTCTCCAGAGTGCTGTCTAGGTATTTGTATAGTCCAGTTTAAAATGGCTTAAGAAAAAGTCTTCCAGATTTCACACCAGGACATTGCTTTGTAATTGGATGCGTATCATTCTGAGATTGCTTTACAAGTGATTGGCACTCTTCAGAATATATTTATAACACAGCTCTGGTAAAACAAACAAGTGCACTCAAATTAGATCCTGAGGAAGCTAATTTCCTTTCCCAGCCACTGCAGTACATCTGTAATTCTCCTCACTATTGACACAGTGTTGTCATGCTCAGGCATATATCTCTTAAAACCTTATAATTCAGCTGTAACCTGTGTTTTATTCTTTTCTTCCTCTTAACTGCCTTCATGTAAAATCTTTATATCCAATGTGTATGTGCTTAGACTCCAGACTCAACTGCATGGGTTATCGACAGAGTATTACGACTGGTGAAGATATGGAAAGAAGCATGATTTTGCATTAAAGAAGACTTTTTTTCTGTCCAGCTTGTAGTGAAATGGCAGCCATCATTTGGGTTGCTAAGATGAGCCAAGAAACTATTAGATGTTGTCTTGCCACATGGAAGCATGCAGCAGAATTTTATTTACATTTGCAAGTTCTGCAAGGAGCAAGGATCAGGAAGAGGCATGTGAAATCTTTAGGCATTGAAATATCTTGAGGAATTTGGTAGAGGTGGGTATGAGATAGATCTCCCTCTAGGATAAGGGACCACATGCAGTGGTTATGACAATGTGATCTTGCTCCTTGGTGCAGCTTTCGTGTTTCAAGTGTTCCAGTTTGCATATGGGAATTCATGACATGTTCTTTCAGTAAGCATGAATAAATTCTTCTTAATGACCTAGAAGCAGAAAATATTCTGTGTCTTTGTCAGAATTTTCTTGCATTCCGCTAAAATAGCTACTAAACCATACGTAGCAAGAGAGCACATCAGTTTTCCTGTTCCTGCAGCTTGGTATGTGCTGGAGCCAAAGAGAGCGGTGTGCAGAGCTCGGAATGTCACAGGTGAACAGGCTAAAAGTAGTGCTGCAGGAACCCTTAGGAAAAACAAATATATTTTGTCAAAACATCTCACAAAGTGACTGGATAATTAAAAAACAGAAGTCTGGAGCAGCTTCACAGTCTTTGCTGGTGCATCAGTTGTAGGTTGACTTTGATGGGTTGCACTGGGTTTACATGGCCAGGTTTTCCAGGTGGGGGGACTGCAGAGATGTCTTCTGCGAGAAGCTGCCAGAAGCTTCCCCTCATATCCAGCAGGACCTGCCAGGTCCAGGACTGACCCTGCTCCAGCCAAGGTTGAGGCAATCAGGATGATAGTAATGTCTCTGTGGTAATGTATTTAAGAAAGGGAAAAAAAGTTATTGCTCGCATGTAATTGTGGCCAAAGAAGCGTTGGGTGAGAACATGTGAGAAGAACAGCTCTGTAGACACCAAGGTCAGTGCAGAAGGAGAGGCAAGAGGTACTCCAGGTGCCAGAGCTGAGATTCCCCTGCATCCTGTGGTGCAGACCATGGCGAGGCACCAGTGCCTCTGCAGCCCGTGGAGTTCCACGGGGTATGCAGAGATCCACCTGCAACCCACAGGGGAGACTCATGCTGGAACATATGAATGATTGAAATGAGGCTGCGAACCCATGGGAAGCCCATGCTGGAGCAGATTGCTGGCAGGGATCTGCGCACCTATGGACAGGGAAGCCCATGCTGGAGCAGGTTTCTCGGTAGAACTTGTAAGCCCATGGTGGACACACTCTGGGCAGGCTGTGCCTGAAGGACTTCACCCCATGGAAGAGTGACCCAAGTTACAGCAGTTCTTAGAGAACTGTTGCCTGTGGGATAGACTCATCATTGAGGAATTTGTGCAGGACTGTCTCCCATGGGAGTGACCACACAGTGGAGCAGGGGAAGGATTCCTCTCCCTGAACCGTGTCAGGAACAATCTATGATGAACTGATTGTAACCCCTTTCCCTGTCTACCTGCACCGTTGAGGGTGAGAAGGCAGAGCTGGGAAGGAGAGAAGGATGGGGGGAAGGTGTTTTTAAGATTTGCTTTTGTTTCTCATTGTACTGCTCTGATTTTGTTGGCAGCAAATTCAATTAATATCCCTGAACTGAGTCTATGTTGCCTGTGATGGTATTTGGTGATTGATTTCTCCTGGTCCTCATCTCAACTCATGAACCTTTCATTGTATTTTCTCTCTCTTGTCCAGTTGTAGAGGGTAGTGATAGAGAGGCTTTGATGGGTGCCTGGCATTCAGCCAGCACCAACCCACTACACAGCTGCCCAGAAAACCACTCTCTCACTCCCCCTTCTCAGCTAGACAGGAGAGAGAAAATAAGATGGAAAACAACTCATAAGTTGAGATGAGTCAATTTACAAAAGCAAAAGTGAAAGGTTTAACATGCACATGTGAAGGAAAAAACCCCAGACTTTTATTCTTTACTTCTCATCAGCAAGCCATGTTTAGCTACTTCCTGGGAAGCAGGGCTTCTGCACATGTAGCAGTTGCTCTGGAAGGCAAACATTGCAAAAAACGAATGCCTCCCTTTCCTCTTCCTTCTCTCAGCTTTTATATCTAAGCCAATGTCCTATGGTATAGAATATTCCTTTAGTCAGTTTGGGTCAGCTGTCCTAGTCGTGTCCCCTTGCAACATCTTGCCTGTCCCCAGCTCACTGATGAAGGGGTGGAGTGTTGGAGAGTGTTGATGCTGAGATAGCACTTCTCAGCAATAGCCAAAACACTGGTGTGTTATCAACACCCTTCTAGCTACCAATGCAAAGCACATCACTGTGAGGGCTGCTCTGGAGAAAGTGAACTCCTTCTCAGCCAGACCCATACAGCATCTCTGTCTTGTGCTGCAGGAACATCTGGCAAGGAGGTGAGACCATTGCCAGAGCGTAAATGCTGACTAACCAAGGCCTACTGTTTTCAGACTGAGAAGTGCTGGGAAGCCCCTGCTCTCCATGAGAATCTCAGAAATACTGGAGCAAAAACTAGGTACATTTCAGCTAGGCTTGATTCTGGAGCTGTAGAGGGTGCAGGTGTCCTGGTGCTGACAGCAGAGTGTCTGTGAAGAGAAGCCAGGGCTTCCCTGTGCTGGACATAGCTTGTTCCAGCCAGCTCCAACCCACCCACTGCAGGGCACAGCTGAGCCCACTGCTGAGGTGGGGCACCTTGGGGGAAAGATGTTTAGGAAAGAGGTGAAAACATCACAGAGGGAGAAGGAAATAACAGAAAAAATGAGAAACAGCAGAGCAAGTACCAAAGCGAGAGAATGAGGAGGAGGAGGTGGGATTGAGGGGAATATGCTTTAGATTTCATCTTTGTTTCTCACTATCCTACTCTTTTGTAATGGGCAAGAAATTAAATTAGTTTTCCCCAAGCTGTGTCTGCTTTGCCTGTGATGGCAATTGTTGAGTGATCTCCCTGTTGTTATCTCAACCCATGAGCTTTCCACCTAACTTTCTCCCCACTCTCCTGCTGAGGAGGGGAGTGATTGACAGAGAAGATGGTTGAGGTCTACAGCCATCCAAGGTCAAACCACAACCCACCACCCACTGTAGGTATTCAGATGTGACCTTGGCAACTCCAGGCACACGTATCTAAGAGTTCAGGTCCAAGAATACATCTGGGTGTGAGTAAGCATGACGTGTTTCAGGAAGAATAGGCTGGCTTCCCTGGAAACCATACTAGCTAAATGATGTATGCAGTCAAGGTCACAGAGGAAGTGGTTTCTAGATGGGAGAAAGGGCAAAGGTTTGCCATAACATCATGTGTGTGCATGTTACGGGACTTCAGGATTCTTTTTTAATTCTTTTAAACGTGAAAACTAAATCCTTTGAAGGCACGAAATAGAAATTCTTCAGTGAAATGAAATCTCATGCTACCTGCTGTTATAGACTAATTGCTCACAATCAATGAACTCTTATCTTTTTCATTTCAAAATCATTAGCACTACTTTGGTTATTAGTGTAATTTGGTGTTATCCTTTTTTCTTTCCAAATTAAACTCCACCGTGATATGCTCTAAAATGAATTAGAAGTTTAATTATTTTTCGAGGGAAAACATTCAATTTAAGTTTATATTCAATACTCCCGTGGAATACATCAGTATTATCATAAAAAGGCAATTTTGGTGTGTGAGTAAAATAATTGAAAAGTGTGCGGGGTGTGTATGGTTAAAATGCTTAGCTGACAGTAAATTGATACAAGAATTCATCAGTATCTCACAGTTTATATTCTTTCTTTGAATGAACATTCCCTATAACTCAGCTTTCCTTTTGCTAAATCATTTGTTGCTTCTGTCTGATCCCTCAAACACTTACTTCTTATTTAGTGAATTTAGTGATTTTCTTTTGAATAACAGACAAGGATCCCGTACTTAATAGTTTGGTCTCTACCTACTTTTACTTTTTTTACTTTTTCACTTTGGCTTATCACAAGAATCACAGATGTCTATTAGCTTCATTCAAATTCCTTCTGAAGAAACAATTTTAATCTTCATAGTTTTTTGGCTGAAATTATCCAATGGCTAAACTAGCCTTTTCAAGCAAGTTTATTGAATCATTAGAGATAATGCCATTCCTGGTCTTCATATGAACTTTGGGATGATCTTCTGGGATAATTTGAATGTGACTATTGAATTTTCATAAAACATGAATCATATGGTTTTGTTGGACAGATATTCAGAATGCTTGATTTGGTTAGAATGCTCAAATTTAAAGGCAATCTTACTTGTTTGTGTATTTTTAAAAGATGACAAGACCTAATTTCTAACTTTGAATTTTCGTTTTATGTTGATTTTTAAAGTTTTTTATTATTTTAAAATTTAATGGTGATTTTCAGATTTTCTAATCTGCACTACCCCACAATGCTTCCTACAGTAAAACATCTTTATTTGCTCATTTCAGTCTTGGCTGGTTTATGACATAGAACAACCAGTGTGTATGGAAGTCAAACATCATTACACTCAATTCTAATTAGTCTGTTCTTCCATTTTCACAGGAATGTACCTCATTCATTTTCATTGTTTGACTGCATCTCACTTTCCTATTTGGTCTTTCAGGATAAAGTCTTATGGATATAAGATTAAAGGACTTTTTTGACCTCTGTATTACTTCCAGATCAGCTTTCTGATTTTTAAATCTGAACTTTCTTGGTTTTGCTTATATATACATCCAATTTGCCACTTCTGGATCCTTGTCAAAACATTGCACTTCCTGTAACAGTAATTGCAACTCCCTCTATTTACCATTTTTTTGTCATTTGCATTCTATAAAATCTAAGCCAGTGAAGCACTTAAGAGCCAAGGGGTAAAATATCTCACCACCATTGTGATGCTGTACGAAATCTTATGGTTATGCAGTTTCAATTATGCATTTGGACAGTTCACTGAATTTTTCCTTCAGTACTCCCTGCAGCTATAAATTGTCTCAAAGGAGCTGGAAGGGAATCAGAAAAACTTTATTCCATAGAATTAATGGGCATGTTTGTTCAAAAATCCCTAAGTTGGAAATATCATGAACCTGAAAGTTCCTGTGCCTTATGTCTGGGCCAGCATCGCTATTTCAATATGCATCTCACGATTCTGTTCCTTACCCTTTGAATCATTGCTCTCTGACAACAATATCAAGGTGAGACTAATGATGTGAAGAACACAGGTTATTTAAATTGTCTTGTGTATATAAGCTTCAACTACCTTGTATTGAAATATCCTTATTTCTCTAACATAAAGATTTTTTATCAGAATTGAACTAAACAGGGCTGTTTTTCCAAAGTGATATTTGTTTGACCAGAGAAGGATTTTTCTGCAAATGAAAGAGACAAAAGATGTTTTAGGGAATGCTGAGAAAATGGACACATGGCTAGATATGTGCAAAGTATAGATGAAGTTAAAAATTGTGCTGACTAGGTCATTAACCATAATGAGTGTGTATAGGAAACTAGAGGAGTGTACATTATCTGCACTCCAGCTGTTTCTCAGTGAGGATGAAGGAAAATGAAACTTCATCTGGGAAATTTTGTTTCTTTTCTCTTGTGATATGGTTAAAGTACATCTGTTACAAAGTTAAAAAGGATATTATGTCAGTATTGCCAGGAGAAAGATCTGGCTGTTCTTTTAATTTTACAGTGACTGCAGGTAAAGTTAGATTCTTCAGCCTAGCTGTAAATGTGTTTTGAGAGAGAATTATATGTTCTGTTCCACTTGTTTGGAAGTTCTTCAGAGACTTACTGTTACAAAAGCACCTGGAATCACAAGTACAGTGAGAGATGGGCAAGACATCATACTTCTCATGACTACTATAAAGAAGATCCATAGTTGGAGATCTTGATGTCCTAAGGCTAGTCTGAAATATTTTTGTCAACCACAGGATATACTCGCCTATGTACAGACGAGCTGGAAGCAGATTTGGAAAATGGAAGTATGGGGGGTATACCAGAAAGGGATATACAATGATGTTCTGATGTGCTGAAATGGAACTGAAAGATAAAAATTTAGATGGAGTTACAAACAGAGAGAAATAGGAAAGAAAATTAGTTATGAAGGAGAATAAGAAAGGCTCTTCAATTTACATCAGAAACCAAAGGAGAACCAAAGAACAATTTTGGCATGTTATATGGAATGGTTTGCCAATAATGAAGGACAGAGAAGAGTCTGAAGTCCTTGCTACCTTCTTCTACCTTCAGTCTCTGAAGAAGGGAAGAATTCTCTTAGAATATGTGTCTCAAGACACATACAGGTCAAGAAGGTGGTCTGGAATAATTAGCATTGGTCCAGTAAGGGCGCACTCCTGTACCAATGACTGTGCCATCTCTGAGATGGCTGGCACTAGGGAGATAAGTGAATGACATTTGCTTTAGCAGTGTCGAGGCTTTTGACAATATTGCCCAAAGTGTCATTGAATCTAAGCTGGGGAGATAGGTACTAGGTAGGTAAATCATAAATAGGAAAAAAATTTGCTGTACCATTAAGGTTAGTGGTTTAAAATCTAGCTGGCAACCAATTGTGAATGGTGTTATTGTGTAATACTGAAATTGATGCTACTTAACATCTTAATAAAGTCTGCTTAGGGGACAGAATATTTCACCATTGGGTTGGTGTGAGACCTCAGAATGGGAGGACTGTTTGATACACTGGATGGCAGGGTTTCCTTTCACAGAAACCTCAACATAGCAGAGACAAAGTCCAACAGAAACTCAGTAATTCATCAAAGACAAGAAGTCCTGCTATCTGAGATGGAATAAACTCATGGAACATTATAGCTTGCCAGCCAGAAAGGTGCACTGTGGAAAAGGATTGTGCAGCCCTGGTGGAACTGCATACTGTGTTAGCAGCAGTGTAGCCAGTGAGTCAATTATTCCTTTCTCTTTGACACTTTCAGGGCATATATATGATACTCTGCCCAGTATCATTTCTTCCTATACAAAAGAGAGATTGACAAGATTCAGAAAGTCCGATATTTGGTTAAGAAGTTAATGAGGAAGTGGACCATATGATGCAGGAGGTGAAGAAAACTGAATAGGAGCTTTTCAGGTTGTAGAAGAGAAGATCAAGGAAATATAATTGCAGTCTACTAAAACTTAAAGGGGTTTATGGAATAGACATAACCAGACTTCTGACAACCATTCACAGTGAAAGAACAAGAGGCAATAGACACAAATTGCAGCAAAAGACCTTCCAGGAGGATACATAAAGAAAACAAGTCAAAAATCATAGTGAGGGTGATTAAGCATTACAGCAGTTTTCACAGAGAGGCTGTGAGGACTCCATCCTTGGAGGTATTCAGAGCTTGACTCGACAGGGCCCTGAACTGCCTGACTTAACTTTGTTTGTGATCCTGCTTTAAGAAGCATGTAGAAAAAATGACTTAGAGAGATCCCTTGCAACCCAAAGCATTTTATGTTTCAAAAACATTTCAGGATCATTGTCTACCATTATTTGTGGTGTAGTCAAGTTGCTTGGGGTTTTTTCCTGGACTTGAATTCATTCAGCTAACTGTCTGGCCCACACTCTGAGTTACTACAAATCCTGTTTCCTCCCATTTGATCTGCTAATGATTTCCACGGAAGTTTTTATTGTGATAGCTGGTAAGCCTGAGTTTTGGATCATTAGATATCAGTTGTACCCCTGCACTCCCAGAAATAAGTGGTCTGAGTGTTAGTCTTTGAGTAACTTGTGTCTTCCCATAAATTTTCATACCGTCAAATATCCATACACCTATGTATAGGCTTCTGTACTTACAGATTGAATCATGGTCTGGACTTAGGCTTCAAATCAGGCTAAATGCGTAACTGGATGAACTGGATAGAAATTTAGAATTTTGCTAACTTGTCCAGCTCTTTGCTTTTTTTCTTGCTTTCTGAAAAGCTTCTCTTCCTTACCCCCTCTAGGCCAAACATCCTAAGGGGATACCTTCCTTTGCCTGTGGTTTTGTTCTCTATGCCTTTAGAAAAATTCCTGTTTCTGAATAGGAATAGGCAACCTGCATCTGCTGCACACTGCAAAATAAGTACTGACTTTTAAATAATGCTTTTAAGCATTAAGAATACTGCTATGAATTACTATACTTTTATATAATGGTATATACAAATGCAACCTCAGATCACCCTGAATTTTGCGACATCAGTTCAGAACTAAGTAAAATTAGAAAGTATGACCATTCTGTATTAATGTGAATATAAAATAAATTATTTTATTAATTTTTCTATTAATATAAATTAAAGCAGGAAGACTAAGGTTTAAACATCAGCCAGACAATAAATTCCTGTATTTCCTGTATGGAAGAACAATTCCTTGGGTTAGTACAATTAGTACTTCAGTTACATCAGTCATATGCTATATCATTTGCATGTGTGTTTGTATCAGTTATTAACTTTCAAATTGATGATAAATTCTAGGTACAATCCTAAACTGAGGTTCCCTTTTCACAGAGTCATAGAATCATAAAATCATAAAATCATAAAATAGTTTGGTTTGGAAAGAACTTTTAAAGGACATCCAGTCCAATGATCTTGCGATGAGCAGGGACATCTTCAACTACACCAGGTTGCTCAGATCTCCGTCCAAACCCAACTTTGGATATTTCCAGGAATGGGGCATCTACCACCTCTCATATCAACCTTTCCCAGTGTTGCATCACCCTCATGACAAGAAAATTCTTCCTTCTCCAGTCTGAATCTACCCTGTTTTGGTTTAGAACCATTATCCTTTGTCTTATTACAACACTCCCTGACAAAAAGCCTGTCTTTAATGAGCCCCACAGCATCTCTGGAGATCACAGAATCATAGAATATCCTGAGTTGGAAGGGATCTACAAGGATCATCCAGTCCAGCTCCTGGGTCTGCACAGGACAGCCCTTTCGAATCACACCATCTAAGTATTGTCCAAATGCTTCTTGGACTCAGGCAGGGTTGATGCCATGACTACTTCCCTCAGGACCCTGTCCCAGTGCCCAGCCACCCTCTGGGTGAAGAATCTTCTCCTGACATTTAACCTAAACCTGCCATGAAATAACTTCAAGCCATTCTCTTTGGTCCTGTCACTGGTCACTACAGCAAAGAGATCAGTGCCTGCCTCTCCTCTTCCCCTCATGAGGAAGCTGTAGATTGATGAGGTCTCCCCCCAGTCTCCTCTTCTCCAGGCTGAACAAGCCAAGTGACCTCAGCCGGTCCTTGTATGGCTTCCGCTCAAGGCTCTTCACCATCTTTGTTGCCCTCTTTTGGATACTCTCTAACAGCTTAATGTCTTTTTTATATTCTGGCACCTAAAACTGCACACAGTACTTGAGGTGCCCCAGTGCAGAGCAGAGTGGGACAATCCCCTCCCTTGCTCGGCTGGCAATGCTGTGCCTGATGCATCCCAGGACAGGGTTGGCCCTCCTGGCTGCCAGGGCACTGCTGGCTCTTGTTCAACTTGCCATTGACCAGGACCCCCAGATCCCTTTCCATGGCACTGCTTTCCAGCATCTCATTCCCCAGTCTGTCCATACATCCAGGGTTGCCCCATTCCTGGTGCAGATTCCGGCACTTTCCCTTGTTGAATTTCGTATGGCTGGTGATTTCCCAGCCCTCTAACTTATTAGGGTCTCTCTGCAGGGCCTCTCTGCCTTCAAGGGAGTCAACAGCTCCTCACAGGTTAATGTCGTCAGGAAACTTCCTTAGTATTCTTTCGAATCCTGTGCCTAAGTCATTTATGAAGATGTTGAAGAGCACAGGGCCGAGGATGGAGCCCTGTGCAACCCCACCAGTGACAGGTCACCAGTCTGATGTTACCCCATTCACTATAACGCTTTGCATCCAACCTGTGACCCAGTTGCTCACCCATCACATGATGTGTTTATCCAGCTGTGTGTTGGACATTTTGTCCAGAAGGATCCTGTAAGAGACAGTATCAAAAGCTTTTCTGAAATCCAAAATGATTACATCAGCTGGTTTCCCTTGATCAGCTCAGTGGGTTACCTTGTCATAAAAGGAAATAAGGTTTGACAAGCAGGGCTTTTCTCTCATGACACCATGATAGCTTTGGCCAATGACTCTGTTGTCCTTTAGGCGTTTTTCAATACCTCCCAGAATAATCTTCTTCCTAATTTTACCAATCACTGAAGTGAGACTGGCAGGTCTATACTGTCCAGGGCCATCCTTCATGCCCTTCTTGAAAACTGGGGCAATGTGAGCCAGCTTTCAGTCAGCTAGGACCTCTTCAGATTCCCGAAACTGTTCAAAAATCGTTGAGAGAGGCCTTGCAATGTCATAAGCCAGAGCTTTGAGTCTTCTTGGATGAATCCCATCGGGCACCATACACTCATAGGGATACACCTAGAATAGCAGTTCCTGAAAAAGTTCAGGATTAACTGAGGTTTTATCATTCTCACAGCCATGGTTGCCCAGCTCAGGTCTCTGGGACCCCCATAGCCCATCACTGGTGATGAAGAGTGAAGCAAAGAAAGCATTAAACATCTCTGCCTTGTCTGTGTCCCTGTTTGTGAGGTGACCATTCTCATCAAGTAACAGGTCAATCACCAAGTCCAACCACTCCACTTACAGCCAGGGTCAGCTAGAGCAAAATTGTTCTGTTTGTATACAGTTGTTCTGAATATCTCCAAGAATGAAGACCCCACAACCTCTCTGGGAAACCTATTCTAGAATTCAATCACCTTCTAAAAAAAATGTTTAATATTAATTTCTTATCTTTCAGTTTGTGCCCAGTGCCTCTTGTTCTGTCACTGGGTACCACAGAAAATATTCTATTTCTCTCATCCTCACTTCTTCCCAATCAGATATTTATTTGCTGAGATCCCCCTTAAGACTTCTCTTCTGAAGGCTGAGGAGTTGCAGCTCCTTGAGTATCCGCTCACACATCAGGTGTTCCAATCCCTGATCACCTCCATGACCGTTCACTAGATTTGCTTTATAATGTACATATCTCTGTTGTACCAGGAAATCCAGAACTGGACCCATTACTCCAGATGTGAGGTGGTGAGCAGAGGTAAAGGATTGCTGGCAATGTTCTTCCTAATGCAGCTGAGGATACTGTTGACCTTTCTTCCTTCAGAGCACATTACTGACTCATTGGTTTGTTTTTACACTGGGATGCTTAGTTAAGAATTTAATTTGTTTAAATATGGTGTCTTACTGGTTGGTGATAAAACTCATGAACAACTTCTATTTTTCTTCAAAATTGGAATGAGGACTCTGAGATGTGTGCATTACTGTTTACAATCAGCTGTATTATATCTCAGGGGTTTTTTAAAAAGTTTTTAAAGGCTGTGTCAGCGTCAGGGGAATTATATAGCATGCAGGATCTTAATGAACCATGCATGGCCCACAGGTTTTAGCTTTAATGTTTAATATGATGATCTGACAAAGTTTTTATTACTCCATCTGGCTTTTTATTGACATGTTCCTGGATAGGTACATTTACCTGCAGTAACTGTGAGGGTGGTCACATTGGTTGCAATGCCATGTCTTCCTTGCTGAACGAAGGCACATTGCAGACACATTTCAGAGGAGATGTTTTGGATTAGACAGAGTGATATAAATTTCAAACATCTTCACTCCTGTCACATAACACATCTTTCTTACATTAAAACATTTCTTTATCCTTCACATATCACTCTTATTTCATCACTTGGGAATTCCTTACTAGCCCATTCAAGACTGAAAACTGAAGTTACTCAGCTACTCGCACTAGGAAAATGTATTAAAAAACCAAACTAACACGTCATTATCTTTCTTCCCTGCGCATAACCAATATGAAATGTTCTCTGTTTCATGAAATCTATATTTATGGATCAGAAATTTATTTTATTTTGCTTTTCTTTTTTTAAACAGGATACAAAAAAGGAAACTGAGCCCAGCCTTGTCAGTATTTTACTGACAGCATGAAATTGTCTTGCTGTCCCAGAGGTTAATAAGAAAGAAATCTCTTATCAGACATCAAAGAAAATGCAAAATTATCACAACAGAAAGCAATATTCTTTCATTCTCTAATAATAAACAGTGCACGTTGCTACAGGAAACAAATGTACCCAACTGAATAGATAAATCCATAAATAAGAGCTGACTGTGGTTGAAGCCAAATTGTGTTAGTAATAGTGTGATTTACTGGAAAACACGCTGCTTTTAGTGGTCCTTTAGCCCTACCCACTAACACATTGTGGAAACTTATAACAGAAAGCAAATCTCTGGTTGAAGAGCTTTCCGTTTTAAGACAAGAGCAACACTAAACACTGACAGACAGAGTTTTCAGATTAACTTCATAACTAGAAAGAAAGCAGAGATTATTAGGATCCAATAAAAGGGTTCACGTCCTTTCAGCAGGCCTTAGAGAGAATGTATTGCCTAAATCCAAAATGCTGTTGCTGAGAAACCACTCAATTGCTACTTAGCTCTGGAATTTCATAAACTTTGCAAGCCTCTACTATCCTGGTAGTGGGAAATAAGATGTTTCTCCTGGATGTGTTTTGAAATAAATGTGTGAGCCCTGATAGTGCTCAAGGATCAAGGTTATAGTTTATATTTTCATGGAAGACTTCAGTGCTGAGTACCTCATGTGTCTTCATAAATTCATCTGGGTAGAGAGGCAATGTGCTGCATGCGCTCTGTTCTCTTTTCTTAGAGACCAGTCTGCTTCGTATTGCATTTGGAGGGCAGCAAAATGCCTTCCCAGGGCCTGTTCCAATTTGCCAAACTCCTGCTTGGGACTTTCAGTGCTTACCTTTAGGCGGATGTCTAAATGCCCAGGGTTGGGGAATCCCAAGCAGCTTGAGCAAAAGGTAACTCAAAAAGAAGCCATTGAATATCTATCATCTGAACCCTAAGTCTTTGCTTTATCTTGAATCATCTGAATTCTCAACGTATATAGGCCTTAAAAAGATCTGACTTCTTTTTCTGTCATGAAAAGTCTAATAGACCTTCTTTTTGATTCAAAGATTTTATTTAATTTTAGATTTCTCACTTTGAAAATGCACTATTACTTTCATTTGATTTCCGTTTGCTGGCATTTTGCTTCTCAGTTCTGTTTCGCATCAAAGAAAACACTAAACATGCTACCAAGAATCATTCTGAACTTTCAATAATAATTGCAAAAAAAGTCTTGTAATGCCAGAAGCTAGGACTTCACTTTAATGGTGCTAATACTTTTTTACCTTGAATGCAAATGAAGTATCTGAGCCTTTTCATCTAGAATTTTGATATTTGTTATCACACCAAGAAATAAACAATTGTTTAAGGAAATGGGTAAGGGTTGTTCTCAGTGCTACAGTGCTGAGTCAGTCATGCAGAACTAATTTCCTGGCTGTCTCTGAATGCACATAAAGCTGCTCTGTAGCTGCTGCTGACAATGAACTAGTGACTGGAAAAAGGAATCTTAAACACAGTCACATCTCTTGACTGTTAAAATCCTTTACACAAAGCATGCTGATCTAATGTACTGTAGTAAGCAGTATCCTTTTTTTTTTTTTGCTTGTTAGTGAAAGAAGTTTTAGTACCTGAAGCTGTTGCTAAGTAACCAACTGCTTCCAAAATACATCTTTCTTGATAATAAAACTGGTTTGTTTTTCTGCTAATTAATGATAGCTACACTGGAATTTCAACATTGGTCTTGCGTAATGGGAAAAGTACCCTAACAATAGAAGATTCTCATGCATAACTGAGGATGTCTCATTCATGTGAGGAACATATTACAAGTCACTTAATCAGAAAATCTGTATTTGAACACAGCTGCCCGTCCATTTAGAAGCAAAATGCGAATAGAAGTAAGATGTCTGTGTGAAAAGGGACTTCCCTCTTTCTTTAGCTACATCATATAGTGCAGAAAAGAAGAACTGATGCCGGTCTATAATATATGATATCTAGAGCAGCCTCACTGATATTTTTGCTTTCATAAATAAGTTGAACTTGTTTGAATGGTATTTCAATGCAAAGATTCTCAGAACCAAAAAAATCCACAAACAATCCACCAAAAGAAAAAATAAATGCATTCATGTTCATGGGTTAACTAACACTGCAAGAAAACAGAGATGCCCACAAGTAGCAATAATGCTTCTAGCTTAATGTAGATCTAGTGTTATTCTTCAAATAAACTTTAATGGCTGCAAGAAGAAGAAGGTGGGAGGAAAATGCAGTCAGATCCAAGTTTGCAGTGTAACAGCCCACACAGGGATGTAAATGAAGATTTGGACACAGGATTTGCTCAGCGAAGCAGAAGGTTTTACTGCCCTCTAGTAAAATGCAGTTACGAAACTGTCTTTTAAAATGTATGCATGCTGAGTAAACCATTTCAGTTATTGTTACTGAAAATGTGATTAGTCTTGGATTGTCATCTCATTGTTTCCATAGTCAAAGAATAAAACATTTACATTCAATCTAGAATGAATTATTTTTGAATTAAAGAAAATAGCAATAATGAAGCACAAAAAGCAAGGTCTCTGTGGCTGCATCTGCATGAACAAATCTCATGCCAAATTTTCAGCACTGTTATTAGCAAAAGACTAAGTGGTAGCACAGTGCAAAAATTCCTGAGTCCTAACTACAGGGGAACTTACCCTGTCGTTAGCATTGTATCAGCACTGAATTAGCAGCTCAAGAGTGAGCATGATTTGCGTCCTTTAATTTCTGGCAGCAGCAACTCTGCGAATTAAATGGCAGATGAACTCTTTACCTAGTGCTATAGAGAACTGGAAGGCAAGTTGCAGGGAAGCTGTAGCTATTTAAAAGTGTGACACAAAGGAAAAAAAGAAATGAAGTCGTAGTGTTGTTGCTGTGCACATAGCTTTTCCATGCAGTGCTGTACCACTGGATTATTCCTAACAAGGATGGCCTGAAAGGATGAGTGAGGCTGTCATCTTAAAAAACCTGACACTGATGGCGATTGTTGTAACTGTGTACTCAGTGACTTGTTACACAGTGCAGGCTCTGCCTCTCAAACAGCAGCAGAAGCGCTTGGGCAAGGGCAAGCACTAACTGCAGCCTCACAAAGTGCCTAGTGCATTTTCCTCTTTTTGCTTGCATCTTGCTTGTCTTTCTTTTTTTTTTTTTTTTTTTTTTTTTTTTTTTCCTTCCTCCCTTCCTCCCCTCCTCCCTGCCTTCCACTTTTTTTTCCCTCAAATGTAAAGTATGAAACTGGCAGGTTTTTCAGGAGCCACATTGGCCCTCTGGGAAAATTATATTTTCAATTTTCAACATCAGTCACTGAAAAGTACAAATATTCTGTCAATCCTACCGCTGCATTTGTATAAAGGAATGTTCAATCTCCATATATTCTTATTTATATAGCTTCATAAATATTCAAACACCTGGGGAAAATGGGCCTAGAAATGGGGAAGTAGTTCTAGAGTAAATATAAATTAAAATAAACATTAAGAAATAGAAAGAGTTTATATTCATTCATAGAAAAGATCCAAATAGAGAGTAATGTGGCTTACTTCTCCTACCTCTTATCTCCTTCTGCCAGGGACAGAGAATACCAGAGGCAATATCTTATGCAAGGACCACCACAGAGGGGGGACTTTCCAACCTGTGATGCTACCTTTGCATACACTCTCAAGGTCAACTCATAACTTGAATCTAGAAACTCAGTCCAATATTGTACATTGGTGGTGGTCTGGAATTAAGAGAACCGCAACTGGTTTCCTGACCTTTCCTCTTGAGATCTGCAAGGTGAGAAATCAAGCTCTCAAGCGCTCCAATACTTTGTTCGATGCAGGAAAAGATGCAGAAAAACCACAGTTTTCAGCATTTGTCATGACATGAAGACTCTTAGGTCATTTTCCAACCCAAATTCAAGCATTCCTAGAAAAATAGGTATGGAAGGGGCTGTGGGAGACAAACTAATGCAAGTTTCATACAGCTAGCAGAATAATTTGTACCTCAGTCATTGTTGACAAATGCTGACACTAACTAGCCTGTCCTTGAAAACCTCGAATAGCAGCTACTCCAGGAACTCCAAGGTCTTTTCTGTCTTCATTAGGTAAGATCCCTGATGAGTCTTTACTTTTAACTGCTCTCCTGTTTGCAAGCTACTTGCCTCTTTTTCTTTAACTCCTTGACTGAGTCCTGCTCCCTTAAAGGCTGTATTACATTTAACTCTCCTAATGATTTATGCACTAAAAGAATATGAAGGGAAAATATATATTGTTTGAGCTTCCTGGAAATACTAAGCTTACTTTTTAAACACCATAGTTTTATTTAAGATATGTTTTTTCCCGTTTTACTTAAACTTTCTGAAATAAGAGAACACAGTCTATTGCTTTTAATTTGAAAATTATTAATTTGTTATGTATATTTACACTGCATTGTGAATGTGACAGGTATTGCATTATGATCATTTGACCTTCCATTATACATCAGTAGCATTATTTATTGTCCTTTTGTTGACTTACCGTTCTGGTACTGTGAGCATATTTGGGGTTTTGAGCTATGTGAGCACTTGATCAGATTTGTTTCTGTTGAGTTTTGTACAATTAGGTAGAAGCTGTGTTAGTGCTGTTTCATGTGGATGAAAGAAACGTACTCTTGTGTTAGGCACTTAGATAAAAACACCTTCCATGATTTGTGTGTGCATGTTAGACGGCTCTATAATCTTATATTTCACCTGAATTCTGAAAGGACCCAGGTGTGCAGTGGTGAAAAGTAGAGACTTCAGAGAGCCCCCTAGGTAGGAAATACAGCCACAGCTGTCACCATAGTCTCCTCTCAGATTCACGTTAGCAGCAGCAAAATATTTTCTTCATAGCTCCATTCCAAAATATGGCCCATATATCTATGTGCGTTGTGCAGTAAAGCAAAGAAAGAAGTTGGATGCTTTCTACTGAAAGAAGGATAGGCATGAGCATCTTAAGTGAAAAAGTCTCAATTTGTTTTAGTTTAAAGTCAGGACCTGAATAATGCACTGATAAAATGTCCTCATGAGGCTTGGATGTCTTTATTTAGTTGCATTGTTTTTTAGCAGTCACCATCACTTTTGGATGCAGTTCCTAACCTAATCTATATTTCTGTCCCTTTTTGCCAACACACAAATTCTGTAAGTAGAATAAATAGATGATTTTTTAAAAAATGGAGGAGAGTTCTAAGAAATTCCAGAAATATTTTAAATTACACTGTGACCACAGTGTGACCAATGCATTTCAGAATCTCAGAGTTTCTAAGTTCTCACCAATTCAAATTGTGTGAGAAGGTGATAACTAGATCTGAATGAGAAATAGGATTCTATCAATGTGTTAAAATTTTCCTATCATGAATCATATGAAATTACAGCCTTTGGAAATTTAAAGAAAATAAAAGTGCAAGGAGCTTACCTCCTGTTTGATGCATAAACCACAGTTTGTTCCCTGCACATTCAGCATTTGATTCACAATCTTGTCCTCATAAGCCATCTCCTGTGTGAACATTTGATGAGGAAGGCCCTGGAGTGTACATGGGGAAGTGCATATTCACATCTCTGCTAAGCCTGATTTAGACCAGAACAGTGGTTTTCAGCCTTTGCTCTGTAGACCCCTGTAGTTTTCAAAACAGCAAATAAGAAGCCAGTTTCCCATGTGCTGCAGAAGTCTACAGACGTGGTATTTCTGAAAGGATCCACATCTCCTTTGGGAAATTTATGCAGGTAAACAAACTGAAAAGGACTGAAAAACTCTGGACTAGAAATTTGGGTTAGTCACTCTCAATGGTTGCTTAGTTCTTATGCTGTTTGGAAGCTCATGTGTTCTTTGGGTGAAATTGTTTCGCTTCGTAGGAGGGATTATGTATTCACTGAAGGGGTGGGGCAAAGGCTGTCTTTGAAGTCTCTGCAAAATATAGGTATGGAACTATTTAAACAAAGTTGAACAGCTTGAACGGATGCTTATTAGAGCTTATAGGCTGATGTATTCTTTTTATTTCTTTTTCTTTTTTAATCAATGCTCTACAATAATCAAACAAAATCTTCTACAAGACAAGAGAATGATGAAAATTAAATCCCTTTCCAGAAAACGGTGAGATTAAGCTTTCTGTATATTTATGAATCTTGAAAAAATGCTTGGATTAAATCAGCATCACCAATTCACTCCTGTTATTCTCCCTCATACTGTGAGTCTTTCCGAATCAGTAGCAAAAATAGGAATGATTGAATCAGTGAAGCTGTGAACATTACAAGATGCACAGTCCAACAAACATAAAATGCGTGAGTGCCTGGTGAGCATTAGGAAATCTGTCACTATGAACAATTGAAGATGACAAGTTTAAATAGACCGAGGAATTCCAATGTTAACTTACTATGAAACAAAATATTTTCCAAATTGTCGTGATCACTTTTTTTTTTAACTGAAGATTAGTTGCATGAAAAATAAGTTAATTTAAATTCCTTTTACATAAATAAAAAAAAAAAGATTCTGGGAAAACCATTAAAAGTGGACACAAGAGCATTTGTGCACTGACCACTTTCTCTTTTTTTGCTACGACTTTCAAGAACATCTTTCCATACTCTGCGTGCTGGATGAGTAACCCGATATTACAGCCTCTCATGGGGTACTGAAGGTGCCTTGGCTAAAAAGTCCTCACATTTCTGTTGTTTTCTTGAAAAGAAGAGAATGCTCTGTGTTTGAAAAGTCTACTGTTTTCATCAATAACTTGTGAGAGTCTTATGTGGGGCAGATTCTATACTGGAAGGGTTCAAACCCTGCAGAGACACCCCTTCAGGCAGCTTCAGGAGCATCTACCATGCTGGCTGTCACAGCAAGGTGTCAAGCATGGGGACCGACCATTTAAAGCATTAGATACAGTTTGCCTCCACTGTGTTTTGTTCTGTGAGCTGTTTTAGCTTGTTTAATTCTACAGAGAAGAAGATGGGAAACAATAATAAGGGCTATGGGGAATGGGACCATCTTGAGACAGTTAATACCCTTCTCAGTAGGCAGATGGATTATCTGAAAGGAGGAATAAAAATTGCGTTTTTTGAAAGCAACTCTAAGCTTCAGGAAACCAGGGAAATTGTTTTCCGTTAGATTTGTGGTCACAGTCTCGCCTGCAAGATATTTAAATATGAGTAGCCCTTTAGCACATAACTTCTGCTCATTTAGCTATCAAAATAGTTTTGTTGATTTTAGTCTTTAACCTTTCACCTAAATGATAGCAGTAGAATACCAAGGAAATCTTTGTAGTGTCTGTGGATATAATAAGGGTAAAGTGTCAGAAAGTAGGTTTCTGTCTTTCCTACCTGCTAATATATTCTAGTATAAACACTTTGTAAATGACCTGTGCGCTTTCATATTTCAACTTTCTTACTTATACTGCATATTAGATAGAAGTGCTAACTTTAAAATTAGTCATCCTAATGTGCAAAGCACTGCGAAAAGATGGATGTTTTGAACATAACAGGCTTTACATTAAACTCCAGCACAGATTAGATGAATTGTGGTATTATGTCTAATACTCTTAAGGGGTTTTGGTGATCAAACACATAGTAGATCCATGCTGACATTAGGTCTAGCACATCTAAAAACACATAATAGAGATCCAGGGCTCTACAGACCTGCAGTCCCACAGGTTTATATTTCAAGTTCTACAATTTAAAACCGTTGACTGAAAAAGCCCATTTTTTTTAGTCAACAGTAACTGCAGTGGTGTTTCTGGCCAGCGCTGCCCCTGTGTAGTTCACAGATTGCATGCTGTATGTGTCTGCTGCAATACTGTGTAGCCCTCTTATGCTGTAAGTAGACTGCTACTTGCCTCCTTTGTGAGGAGGCATCAGGAGCTGCCCTTATGCCAGAACAAGATCCAGCTGGCTCCAAGACAGACTTGCCACTGGGTAAAGCTGAGCCCATCAGAAACATCAGGAGAATCTCTGCAGTAGCATATTTAAGAAAGGGAAAAAATGCTGCACATCAGAAGCTGGGATAGAGGAGTGAGAATATGTAAGAGAAACAACTCTGTAGGCCCCAAGGTCAGTGCAGAAAGAGGGGGAGGAGGTAGTCCAGGCATACAACCAGAGACTCCTACAGCGTGCAGAGAGGGTGCAGTGACAGGTTTTTCCTTGCATCCTGTGGATGTCCACTGTGGAGCAAATAGCCACCTGCTGCCTGCAGACAGCCCCACATCGGCGCAGGTGAATATCCCTTGAAAGAAGCTGTGACTCATGAAAGGCCCTGTGCTTGAACTCCTGACAAGAAGCACAGCCCATGGAGAGAACACCACACAGGAGCAAGTTTGCTGTCAGACCTGTGACCCTGTAAGGAAGGACAGCAGTCCACAGAAGGACCCACACTGGACTAGTCAGCATGTGGGAAGGACTTATGTTAGAGAAGTTCATGAAGGACTGTCTCCAATGGGTGAGCGCTTATGATGGAGCAAGGGAAGAGTGTGAGGAGGAAGGGGCAGCAGAGATGGAGTGTTATGAACTGACTGCAACTGGCCGTTTTCCACATCCCACTGCACCGCTCGAGGTGCAGGAGGTAAAAGTTGAGCCTGGGAAGAAATGAAGGGTGGGGGAAAGATTTTTTTTTTTTTTAAATTTATTCTTATTTCTTATTAATTTATTCTGCTTGACAATAAATTAAATTTATTTTCCCAAGTCCAGTCTGTTTTCCCGTGACGATTGGTATGTGATCTCCCTTATCTTGGTCCATGGGTTCTTCGTTGTCCCTCTGTCCTGTTAAGGAGAAAGAGTGAGTGGGGGAAAGATTGGATGTCTGCTTGGTGGATGTCTGGCAACTAATCAAGGTCAACCCACCTTAAAATAAATTTTTTTTTTTTTTTTTTTACTTGAGACTGTGAAAAACATCTGTCAGGAAGGAGACAGAAGAGTAACTTATGAGGGATGAGAACAAAGTCCCCAAAACACTCAGTCTTCATCTATGCACAAGGCTCTGCAGTGTAATTAGATGCATGATTAATCATGGCTTAGTTACCAATCTGAATCTGTCCTGATGAAACCAAATTTAAACTTGTGTAAAAATGTCTGTTCATGGGATAGGATAGTTTAACTAAGATAAAAATATAAGACAGTCCAGTAGAACTTGATGGCATGGATGCTAAATTTCAGACTAGTGTAAAAACAGCCCCTAAACAGTAGAAGATATAGAAGGTGGTTTTGTTTCGTTTTGTTTTTTTAATAAATTTCATAATAAGTTGTTCAGTCAAAAAGGACTGTGTTTAGTTCTATATTTTTTTCATTTTAAAACTTCTAATACTTTATTACTTCTATATTCACCTGCATGACTCCTAAATCACTCAGTCTATGTGAGCCATGGTAGACATGACTGTAGCGTTTGAATAATGAAATTGGAACATCTGAATTAAACTTCCCCGTGCAGAAACACTTGTCAGCTACTGAACTGATCTGTTTCCCCTGTGAACTGATGCATAAGGGATTTTAAACATGTGCTACTGAAGTGCATTTTAAAGGCTGTTTTTAAAAAACTTTTGTACAACCCTGAAGTATTTAACTTTCTCTTAACACTGCTTTGTTGGGCACTTGCCAAAATAAATTTGTAATGCAACATGTATTATCTGGTTTACCAGTTCAGAATTTTGTCTATGTCTGCATCCTCAGTATTGATACAACTGAGAATTTTCTAGGAAAAAATTAAATTCTAAAGGCAATTTCATGGCTTTGATCTTTGCGCACCAATCCCAAAAACAGAGAGAATAACCACAATGAGAAATGAAGGAATGGTCCAACAACAACGTCATGCTTTGAAACAAAATGAGGAAAAGGATTTGGAGGAAATGAAGTAAAATGGGTTGATCTCCAGAATATATGATGAATCCAATATCCTACATAACAGGTACTATATCACTTGAACTTATTTTTGCCTGTTTCAGGAACGGCTGACTTGCAGACCACACCAACCTGCATCGCCCAGTAACAGAAAGCATATGATTCCCTTTGGAGACAGGCAGGGGAGCTCTTCACGCTGACATAATGGAAGCAGATGCTTCAGGAATACTTCAGAAAGACCAATGAGATGGATTTTATCATTTCTCAGAAAATGTTCAGATCTTTTTTGAGTAGCTTTTCTAATATGCATGGCAGAAAAGAGAAGGGCTATTTCTGATCTTCATAAAAGAAATGTATGAGTTAAATCTGGCAGTTATTACTATTTCTAGACTGAATTTTGATCTTAGTAGCATATTGCACTGGCTGTTTTGTAATTAGGTGCCATTAAAAGAGGATGTCTATCAAAATGTTAACAAGGATGGTGGTCAATCTCTGTCAGATTTATTGAAAGCAAATACATTTACAAGTTCCATCATAAATCTTGGTCAAGTAATGAGATTCTCAACTTATTTTCCATAAAGCGGTTATTGCATTATGCAGGCAAAATGTCATGGTACACAACAGTTCAATTTCATCAGCTTTTCACACAGCAATGAAATAATAAACCAGTACTGTTCAAATTTTGATTTATTCCATTGTCATATATTAGCCTAGAATACATGCATGTATGGAATATTTTGGCAGAATATATGTTCAAAAACCTGAAGAATTCTCTTATTTCTGCTGGAATTCTAACAATAAAATTTCAAACTCTTATTTAAGAACAAAATTAAGTATGAGTATTTTTAATGTTTTGTTTTGAAATGATGAAATTAGTATTTGAAATTATTAGTGGAGTTGGCGCTCACACTGACATTAATACACACAATGTGCAGAATGAAACGATGCAGAACTGCTTCTTTAATCTCTTAACTTTTAGTGAGCAGGTCTAAACAAGAACTTGCTTCCTCTGCATATCTGAAACAATTAACTCTTTAAAGCAACTTAGAGTTCAAGGTGAATTTTCAAAGTTCTGGGCTAAAGGTTAATATTTATCATCTACGTCAAAAAAGTTTAAGTATTTTTCAACAACCAATTTTTACTTCGATGTCTGAGGATGCCATATAATGGTAAACAGTTTTCTTGTGAGCACATTTAACGCAGAGGTAGGAACTTGTGGTTCATCTTTCTACACTGATCAATGACTGAGCAATCACTTGATACTTAAGGAATCCATATAGCTAGTATGAGCTGTGGTTTTGGACTCCCTCAGTTGGAAAAGGAAACTGAAATTATTTGCTACTATTCAAGGTATGCTCTGCTCATAGAATAAACAAAGAGCATAATGTCCTCCAGAATGTTCTAACTTCTGATTTCCTCCATATAAAATTATGTGAGAAATTTGGATGAAATTGACAAGTAATTTGAAGAGAAAATAGTAGGTTTTTTAAATGAATATGCTGCAGAAGAAGAAATTCTTCCCCAATACAAGACTATACTTAGCTGTGTGGGTCTAGTTACATCCATATTGAATGTTAGGTTTAATCATAAATTTATGTTTAAGCCTATAATTGCTGATCTTGGGTACAAAACCCCACCTTTGTCTAGTCCCCAGTAGGTGGCTGTACTTCAAATTCAGCAAGTGTGTGGAATGACCAAATACAACATAGTGGTGTCTATTGGCCCTTCCTGCTGTATATGGAATTCATCCATGTGCTGAAAGGTGTGACTGCAGAAAATCCAGCAATGGTGATTCTGCAATTTCTTGGTCCATCATTTCTAGCCTTCTACAAACTTTTGTTTCTTTCTCCCTTGCTTGTGATTAGAGCAAGTGGGGACAGAGAAAGAAGGCCCAGTCCTACAAGGACTTTGAAGGCCAGATTGTAGATCATTCTAGGGTGGGTCCAAAGTAATGGATGCAAAAATGTGGATTTTGTGTCTTGAATCATGTGGAGATGACCTTCAGATTAGACCCTAGGGATAGCTGTGTGGTATATTACTCGATGGATATTTTTCCTGAAAGTTGTTACTGACTGCTTTGTTCTGCTTAGGTGAGCAAAACAGTCAGATCAGGATTGATGTTTATGCACTATGCATTCATTTTTGGCATAAATTCAGTTTAATGTTTCCATTGTACATATCTTTTCTGCTCTTTTTTCATTCTGTAAAAAGACTGCACAGAGACAATATTGTGAAATTGAGGAAGAATAGTAAATCAGTTGGTTGATTTTGATATAGTTTCTGTCCAGAAAATTTTTAGACTCGAATTAAGCATCTGAATATAAGTTGTATTTTTCCTACATAGTTTTATGTTTGAAATGCTGGAAGCGAGCCACAATTTTCTGGATTCACAGTATACCACTTCAGATCAATATTACCCTGTCTTAATATATGTTATATCTTGGCTGACTACACAACACAGTTTGGAAGTTATCCTACAACTAGATTCAAGCACAGATCCCCATTTATCATGTAAGTAAATATATCATTTGGGTTTAAATGATTTTGTGTTTTTATTCTTTTCCCTGCCCAGGAAAGAGGAATTTGATGACTTGCTGAAGGTTTCAGGAAGCCCCAGAGAAATGACTGCTGCACTTCATGATCAGTTTGGACACACAGGATTTATGTACCGTGATAAACATGATCTGGCTAAATGTTGCTGTTTTCAGTTTTAATGGCTAAAGGGCAGCAGCAACTAAAGGGCTCACAAACTATATGATGGCATATTCTCAAGCATATGGTGTCCTTTCTGGGTGTTCCTCTAGAGTTTTGCTGTGAAGAAGATTAATGAAGAAGAAAACATATTTCCTTGGCTAAAATTCTGCTCACTCACAGGGGAAAAAGTTCAGAATTATATCCGTTCCCTACTGACAGAGTATTGTAACCCTACAGTGAGCAACTTGTGCCTGACATTGTTTCCATGAATAGTAGTTTGTAAATTGATACTGGACAGCCAACACACAACAGTTGGTGGCAACTCTGGATAGCAAGTGTTACAAAACTAAAGAAAAATTGAAGGAAGATAGGAGTTATAGTTGTTCCGTCAGAACTCCATATTAGGGGAGAAAAACAGAAACTGGAGTCAGAAGGATCAGGGAAGTAATCAGGAATGAGGTGTGAGTGGAATAAAATAGTGTCCAAGAAAGAATCACATATGATGCCAGGGCACACTGTAACCCTCTCTCAGTAGCCCCCCACTGCTGGGGTTTTAGCTGCTCCAGTAGGAGTTCCAGCTTTGATACATTCCAGCTGTGTAACCTTGGCTCAGACTGCTGAGCCAGAGCTGTGAGACCGTCTGTACACAGATAAGAAAAGTAAAAAATTACAGAGAGTGGAAGGACTGCTGATATGTGATTGCTAGGAGACCAAGGACTCAGCAGAGAAAACATCGATGTGAAATGCTAACACCTTAAGGAAAAGAAATGAAGAGAAGGTACCTGGAGGCTGGTCTAGTCAGGGACAGTCAGGAACTGCCAGGCTGGGGTTGGTCCATCAGTGCTGATGGAGTAGAAGGGAGGAGCATCTCTGCCCCCATGGTGGCTCTTGGGAGCTGTGGCTGCCAACCCCTCGCTCCTCAGCAGCACCTGCCTGCCTGGTGAAGGCTTTCCAGCTGCTGTACTGGAGCATGAGCACACCTGTGCTTAACCTCACAGTTCACTAAATACCACCTGTCTTTTACGCTCGCTGGCCAATAAAAAATTGCTTTGTACCTGTGGATTACCCATATTCTGCTTGCAGAGTATTTTTGTGCCAGGCTAATGATGCCCAAAAAACTGACTATAAAAAATATTTTGTAGAGGCTAAGAGGTGATTTTATTGTTATGCTGGGAAGCCAACATGAATATTTGAGAAAGTAGTAGCTTAACAGGAAAGGAACATGATCTTGGAAGAAGTGATTTACATTTCTAGAATTTAAAAAAAAAAAAAGTCATCTAGCAGAAGGTACACTGTTCCTGGGATGGATGAGGAATCCTTTGCTGCAGCCATACATCTAGAAAAGCTCTGATGCTCAGAGCTATCTGACATTAAATCATGTCAAGCAGAAGCAAACAGCAATGGAAAAAAAAATCATTGATGTTTTTAATTAGGTTGTCTTGAATTCTCATCGGTATTCTAAAAGCAAAGGGCTTATTTCAGTAAAAATCATGGCCAGCTTCTGTAGCAAGGAAACTGGCTGTACTCAAACTGAATTGGGCCCTAAATTTGTTGCTTGGCAAGAGCAGGGAAATGTTTTGCTCTGGTGTCTGACTCTATTGGCAGTGGTGCTTGTTAATCACACAACCCATTACAATACACTGTACAAGGAGAAATCTCAAAAACATCTTATTGCTGAGCTAAAGGCTATAAAGTGCAGTCTTTTCTGCTAACCAGATTTGTGCTCTGTTGTGTTTAATGGTAGTTGTGCCAGTCTGTGATTACTCACAAATGGTGACTAGAGACTGTGGCTGAGAACCCTGAGTGTGAGTGCAAGGAGGGGAGGACCTCAGAGCTCATGCTTTGAAGCAATATTTAGGCTAGCTTAACACTGAGCAATAAAATGAAGACAATAACATGGAAAAGGAAGGCTAAAAATGTTTAATTACCTTACCCTGATCGCTCTTCTCCTTTCCAAGTTGGCAAGCAGGAACTGGAACTTGCCAAACATGTTTTATTTTTAAATCTTTTATCCATTGGCAGATCTGTATATTGCATCAGACCTCATAAAGGTGTTTTACAGTTTTGAACAGTTTCCCAGCCTCTACAAACCTATGTATTCATGTACACACACTTAAAGAACTGCTGTATAGAGGGGCAACTCTGGCTGTGGCGTGTGTGTGGGGGTCCATCCCCCACTGAATTTTGTAACTAGGCAAAACCTCTCTGAGTCATGCTTCCCCCTTTTCTCAGTGCAGCAGCAACAGCAGTAGCAAGGCTAGCACCAAAATGAGCTCTGCAGCCCAGTGGAGGAAGTACTGTGCACCAATGCATTCCTTTGAGGGAAGGAATCCCCCTGCCCCAGCACTTCCAACCCTCCAGCTAGAGAGCTCAGGAATTATCCACATGTACAGTGTTTTTTCGTATTTTAAATGATCCCTCTAAACACTGCTCTAGGATCTTGTTTAATGCATAGCAGAGCATGTGAATATCAGCAGTGTTGGAATACTGACAATGATGAGTAAATGGAGAAGGGGCTTAGTCTCATAAAAAATACATATCTGTTAGTAGAATCATAGTCCTGGCACAGCACTGCCTGACTTCTTTTCATCTGGGAGATGGGAATCACTGCAGCTGTGTACACTTTTATTTACATTGCTCAATTCCTGTCCTTCTTTCTAGTGCTCAAACAACCCAACTAGCAAATAACTGATATTTTTTGTATATCAGCATTCTGGTGAGTGTGACTGATTTAAATTGGGGTGTTGGTTAGTAAGCAATGTCTGGCATTACCTGATGGCTGGTTGCTCAATGGAGTGGGATCTTGTTCGCATTGTTAAATTACTTTCAATTACTTTTCCACTGTTTTATTCAATGAGAAATAAACAGGAACAGTAGCTGTTTTTCTGGGAATAAGGTATTTGAATCCCTTTTTTTGAGGTGCCATAGATGAATGTCACTTCATCTCTGAGAGTTTGAGCTAGCTTCCTAGAAGGATTTGAGTGCCGTGTGCCTGTTTCATGCATCTCTGGATGTGCTCTTCCACACAATGTAGCATGGTCCGGAGGTGTCAGCAATGTTTTTTAGTACTGTTGTGACTGAAATGTGCTTTCATCAGTACTATGCCCTAACTGATCTGCAGAGAAAGTAAGAAGTGTCACAGGGTGAAAAAAAGACCATCACTTATAAGTAAAAACAATGCACTTAGGGAAGTATGTTTATGTTGTTTGTGTATTTTTAATTTTCACAAAAGCTAATTATTTATCGCCAATGCCTGGCTCAAAATTAATCCTACAAAATTAATTGTTCCCAATCTTAAACATTTGAAAATTACAGATCAAGATTAAAAAATGGATCTTAGCCATAAAAACGGACTTGCTTACCTTTAAAAGTTCCCTTCCAACTCAAACTATTCTATGATTCTATGCGTATAGAATCTAATTTTGACACTATTTCTATTTTTATCTTAGGGTTTAATACAGTTCCTTTGCATATCCCAGCAAATGACCAATGTATATTACAATCGTGTCAGTTCTGTATCCAATTTATTTTTCAAATAGTCAATGTGCTGGCTCATAGTTATCTTAAAGACCACATTTCTCTCATTACCCGTCAATGGACTGTGCTCCGTAGCAGCAGTGTGGCCAGCAAAGTCCAGGAAGAATGCACTCCTGTGCATTCCTTAGCATGTTAACAGCTTTAAGACTGTGTCTTCTTAGCTAATAAGAACTCACCTATTTCAGCCAGGTTCTATGCCTCTTACTTTTCTGGTAATTTTTCTTCAGTGATGAGAAGTTTTGAATAAGAATACTTATCCGTAACAAATTAAATTAAATACTGGAATGAGTGACCAAGAATGCACAATAAAACTCTCAGATATACATAAATCATTTTTTGTACAAAATAAGATTTTCTAGATATAAAAGAAAGTAAAGGGATATATATAGATTAGCAACATACTTTGCTCTTTATGGATTTTGAAAGAGATGAATTTTCATGTAAGGAAACACAAATCCTTGTCATGATTTTCAGTGTATAACATAGGGAACATTTGTAATCTATCAAAGCTGAGATTTCAATAAATACTGATTCTAAAATAAATAGGTCAAAAAGGGAAATTTGAAAGTACGCATGGTATCCAAGAAGAAGTAATTCTTTCCCTAATCTTCAGTTCTTCCAGGCTTATACCTTATTGAAACCAAGTAGAATAAATTTAATATTTTAATAATTGCAACATAATAAACACACAGTTTTAGTTTCTCTTTCTACCAATATTTATATATTTTTTTTATGAAGTCGTTTAGAGACAGTGTCATCTGAGGTGCTTTAGGGTGGTTCAAAATTATGTTTAAGACTTCTTTGTAGAAGATTTCTTTTGAGCTTTTCAGCTACTGGCCCAAAATTTTAGTTGGTCTTCTATAGGGCCTGTGCATACCTGAAAGTCTGATGCAGATATCTTGGAGACCCTAGGACATTTCAAATGGCATTAGGAGTTGTGTTTATTTGACTGTATTGTCCTTTGTAGCTAGATTTTTATAACATTTAACTTCAGCCATCAGGAAGATAGGGGAAGGATTCAATTCAATGTTGAGATCTAAATTAGGTCTTTACTACTGTCATGGGGTATATATATCATTGGTGTGCAGATATCTCAGACAATTCAGGAAGTCTGAAACGGCATGAAGTGTTGTTTTGGCAAATGAATTTGTCAATTCAGTTGCCAGGATTCTTACTGAAGCCTAGTGAAATTCAGTGCTCATTTACCTACTGGGTTTTTTCTGCCCAATTTGAGTATCTGCTTTAGGCTGTTATTAAATCTTTCTGGAGTCACCAATTTATGGAGAAAGCTGATAAAATTAAGACCTTTCCAAACCTTAAAAGTTTAAGATAAATTTAAGGGTTTAAAGCAGAATACTTAAGGTTTGGATAGTTTAAGACGGAAAAGATAAAAAGATAAAATATATCACAGGTGCTAAAGTGTTCAGTCTCTTATCACACATTAAAATAAGAATGATCAAGAATCAAGATAAAACACTACTTTTATTCTGAGTAATTCATTCCTCATTATACTAAAGTCAACTGTTGACCTTAGCTACACACAGAAAATTATAATTTCTGAGAGCTCTGACATGTTTTGCCATTTCTCACTGATGCAGTGTACGAGGTTATTGCCCTAGCTTTCTGTCCTAAGCAGGCAGTATCTCTGTTTCTTACTGCTTCAGTTAATAACCTGGTATATGAACTCAAACAGTCACTAATTGCAATTACCATCCTGGTCTGAGAACTGCAATGCTACATAATAGAAATGTTTCCTACTCTGTGTCCCTGCAGTAGGGTAACAAACAGTTGACTATTTTAACCTCTTCATGAATTGCAGCATAAAGATAACAGATCAACCCCTGACAGACATGTCACTTACGGAAAAAAAAAAAAAAATCCAAAAATCCAAGCCATGAAAGTCAAAGCAATGAAGGGCATATATTTTTTTTTTCAGCAGAAGGATCACATAAATGAAGTTCATACTGCTGAAGAACAAAGCAGATGGTAATAAATGCCAGATTGTCTTTAGATATCTGGTGAGAAAGGCCATTCCCTACTTCAAAACATTTAAATCTGTAACTCATACAACTTTTTCGTACATCTAAATAACTTTACTAAATAAGGAGTTTATATTTCATTAAGACCCAGGGGACACCTCATTGCAGTTACAACTTCCTCGTGAGGGGAAGAGGAGGGGCAGGCACTGCTATCTTCTTTGTGGTGTCCAGTGACAGGACCGGAGGGAATGGCCTGAAGCTGTGTCAGAGGAGGTTTAGGCTGGGTATTAAGAAAAGGATCTTCACCCAGAGGGTGGCTGGGCACTGGAACCAGAGAAGTGGTCACAGCACCAGCCTGACAGAGTTCAAGAAGTGTTTGGACAATGCTTTTGGACATATGGTGCGACTCTTGGGAATGGTGCTGGTCAGGGCCAGGAGCTGGACTTGATCCTTGTGAGTCTCTTCCAACTCAGCTTACACTGTGATTCTGTGATTAATAGCTTGGTAAATTCACAGGGACTGGGTTTGCTTTTTTCAAAAGAGAATGCTTTTAAAATTTTGATTTGCAGAATACTTGGAACCTTGAACTCTTCAATCCCATTCAGACTAAAGCAAATTTCAAGAAGATTTGAATTTTCTGTGAAAAAGAAAATTTAATTTTTGACTGACTTTTTGAAGCCTACACTTAAAATATGTTTTATTGTATTCTCACTATTGCACTAAAAATCAAGGTCTGTTTTCAGTTATAACAGTTGTGAAAGTCACATAAGCTCTGTGCCCACAGGTCTTCCACTCTATCCACACCAGAACTAGCAATCCATCTACAAGAGCACCCTTTTTAGAAATAATATCACTAAATTAAAGTTGGACTGTCTTGCCATGTTCTTTGTGTTTTATGCAATAACATTTTATTCATTAAAGCCAAATGGAATAAAGAAGTGACCTTATGAAAGACAGACATCAGAAGACGTACATAGGAAGCCCAGAAACATGATGAGGACTTAAAAAAAATGAAATCTCTATCCTCTATTTAATTAGAGTTATTTTCTATATTAAAATTTCAGTTGAGCAAAAGGACAGAACTACATTACTTACCCTTCTGTTTTAGAAGGGTCTGTTATGCTAGTTATTAATTTTGGTTAGTATGATAAACATGCCTGAAAGTAGCACCTCAAATAAATGATCAGACACATGGAAAAAAAAAATGACCTCTTTAAATGTCAAGAAATTGCACATTTAATTAGTGAGCTTGTTATTTCTTACAAGGAAGATTATCAGATGACAGCATTCATATTTTAATTAGGAGAGAATACCTTTGCACTACTCCTCAGGCGGAGAACAAAATTTGTCATGCAAGCTGATTTTCTTTGTGAACTGTTCTGCTCTGACTGCAGGCTGAGAGTCTCAAAGGCAAAGCTGCACTGGAATAGGTAGCATAGGTACCTGAACAGCCTAGAGAGCCTTGGACCCTTTCTTTGACATGAAAATGTATTGAAGACTATCTAATGGCCTCTTCTAGTTGAGGAGCTGTTGTGCTGTCTTAAGAGAGTAATAATTTTGCCCATAAACCTAATTTGACTTCAGATTTGTGTAGTTTCCATATACTCCTTTGATCTTCTATTTTGATCATTTCAACTAACTAGCCATTCCCAATCAAAAGACTAATTTAGGACCCACTCATGGTAATTTTTGGTCCTTATGGTTTTAGTTGTCTTTGATTCCAGGAGAATGAAATGTCTACACATTTTCCTCACCTCAGCAGCAACATCTGTTCACTCTTTTTCTTTAGTGTCTTTGGCTTCTGTTCTCAGCTCACTTCTGAGCCATGTGTCTGTGTTCTTCTGTTCAAGCAGCTAACAAGCATTGTGGCTGTTTCTTGTGACATTCTTTGATGGACATCACTCTGAAGACGAACTTCACTTTGTCTTATCAGCATGAAATTAAATGTTCTACTCAATCTTTAATATACCATGTAGGTTTGATAACGTTGCTTATAGTCTGTGGTGCTCATTGATCAAGATTTCTTGTTTAAAAAAAAAAAATATATATATATATATGTCCACCACATTATCCTGATGATAGTAGCCATAGTATCTTAGCAACAGCCTCCTTTTATGATGAGTTTTTCAAAGGGCTACTGTCCAGAATGCTTCAAATAGGCTTAATTCTCCATGCAGCTTCTCTAGCTTCATAATTTTTTTTTTTTAATGTAAAATCTTCTTGATAAGGCTGTTGTCACCAATAAAATGTCATAAACCCTACATTTTCTAGGTTTTGTTGTTTTTTCTTTAAAGTCTGCATTTTTTTAATAGTGTCATAACAAGGAAAAATGGAAGTTCTTCTCTTCGAAAATCCCCCATAGTAAACTGATGAAGAGTTTTCTACAGAAATTGTTTTCGTGGGATGTGTGTTTTCTCTGGATTTGTCTTCATAAAATAGATTGATTTTGCGCCTGAAAACTGTGAAAATCTTTTGGTGCTCCTCAAGGAGAGTAGAATGCCTCCCCTGTGCACTCTGCTTCAGAGACCTTCCACTCTGCCCAAGGGCACAGCTTCCGACAGGACATGCATCAGTGAGAGTCTGGGCACCTAATTCTTGAGTTCAGACACCATTCCAACATGGATGGTATGCTGGCACCTAACTGGCAGATGACTGAATCAGGAATTAGGTCTAACCCTCTGACAAGCTAAGGAGAGAATAAGAGCAGCACAGTGCAGGAATACCACTGTCAATAAAGAAACAGGGAAGTTGAACAGATAGGTGGAAAGATATGAGGAAAAATATCTGGTTTTATTATTCTCCAGGCATATGAAAAACATTAATAAAAATTATATTAATGCTATATTAGGATCCGATTTTTAATTGTACATTCACTGTATCACATAGATTCTCTTCTACCTTCCGGTTCTGTAATGTGCGAAAAATATGTACCTCTGTCAAGTCTTGAAATAACTGTTGTGGTTATCATGAGATAGGACTTTAACATTTAGTTACCTAGGAGTTTAAAGTCTTTAGTCAGTCCATTTTAGTCTCACAGAATGTCAGAAATATAATCAGTTTAGACTTTGAGCCTTATTTGAACATTTCATAGATAAAAGGAGAAATGATATAAGATATAATAGCAATCCTACAATTAAATCTTTTCCTTTTTTTTCTCTGTTAATTTTCTGAGGTCTCTTCTGTAAGAAAATAAATTGGCTTGGAACTTTTTAATTTATTTAGTATGTGCCTATGTGTTGATTGGCACTGTTCTTCCTGTAATGATGGTTTTGACAGCTTTATTTAGAAATTGGTTATTTGACTGTGGAGTATGTCAGCAAACTTGAATAGATAACTTCAGAGAACAACGAGAGAAAGCCATTGCATTTATCACTGAGGAAGTGAAAAGGCAGAGACCTTCCGCTGATGTCCCAATGACTCCCTGTGGCAGATTATAGAAATATAGCTTTTCAACAAAGTAACAAATAGAAATGACAAGAAGGTTAGTGCAGTGGGGTCTTTAAAATACTTTATACTTCTTAACTCATTTTCACACTCTTCATATGGTTTCTAACATTTTCCTCTGATTTTTCACTTCTTTGATCATTAGACTATGATATTCCTCTGGGAGATTGTAACATCATGGCATTCCCTATGCTGTGGAGATATGCGAGGAAAATGAAGAAGAGAGCTGCTGAGAAATGGTAAGGAAGAGTTCAAAGCCTCATAGTTTTTATGGTCAAAAAAGACTCCTGTGATTGTTTACTCTTACCACACCATAAAAGAGTCCTGGAGATTTTAAGCCTGTTTTTCATCTGCCTTAAAGCCCCTTATGGGAGGACACTGCAAATACCAGTCATCTGTGGCAGCTAACCCGAGAGAATCGGACGTATCTTGGTGAGGTTTAGCAAGAAGATGTAAGCATGGCTGAGAATGATCTCTTCTGGCTGTTTTGCAGAAAATACGCTCTTTATATTCCAGCTGTCTCCATTCACCCTAACTCACTAAAGTGTATAAATACCTAAAGAGAGGGTGTTGTAAGGATGTTTCCAGGCTCTTCTCAGTAGTACCAACAAACAGAACGAAAAGCAATGTGCAGAAACCGATGCACAGGGAGTTCCACCTGAATATGAGGAAGAACTTCTTTGCTGTGGGAGTGACTGAGCACTGAAACAAATTTTCCAGAGAGATTGTGGAGTTTCCCTCCTCATCTGGATACAATCCTGTGCCATGTGCTCTAGCATGACCCTGCTTGAGCAAGGAGGTAGGACTACACGGTCCACTGCGGTCCCTTCCAACCCGCCTGAATCTGTGATTTCCTTCAGGTTTTATTCCCTGGTTACATAGGTTTAAGTTTCAACATTCTCCACATGCTGTAAAGAAAGGAGAAAATACCAGACAATTTAATCTATACAGACATACATTTTTCTGCTGCACTGGGCCATAATAGAAGTTTACACTAGGATATCTTATTCAAAACATTTAATATTTTGTTTCTGGCTGGATGCAATAGGATTTTACAGAAATAAAGGACAAAATAACAACCTTAGACAAAACCACAGATCCTCCCTTAACTATGTTAGGAAGAGAGTCTAAAGAGAATTAAAGGTTTACGAATCTTGCAAAATTTCTGGGAATCTCTTTCTATTGTGCTTAAGGCATAATGGCTTTGTTTTCTGTGGCCCACATTTCACAATCCCTTATCCAAAAGCTTCGTATGCTGAGCTTACACACATAAGGAATAATCAGTGGCAAGCTCAAATTATGCACTACTCAGTGTAAATTCCCCAGGTTCTCTTTGGTGAAATTCTTCTGTAGTTGGCAACGTTAATGAAACAGAGAATGCATCTACTGGCATGCATGATTGTAACACCTGCTTTCTCAGGATTTTTCCCGAAATGTGTCGATGGCCATACTACTTGTCTGAGAGGCAGAAAGATAACAACACTTTACCCACGTAGCTGTAGGACCAATGAAAATGTAACAGGTTTCTCCTGCCAAATCAGAGTTAATCCCAGGTCAAATTAAAAAAAAAAAGAAAAAAACCCAACTTTTTTTCTTCTCAAGTTCTACTGATGAGGAACACAAAAGCTTTGCAGCTCAGGAAAGATAGTTTAGCTGTGAAATGGGTGGTAAATTAAAAGTTTAAAGACCAAAATCTCCTAAATACAGGAACCATGCTCTCCGGTATTTTTTCTGTGATAAAAATATCCTTAGAATTAAGAAAGAACAATCGTCTCCTGAGGTTATGAGTGTTAAGTCACAAATGCCTGGAAACAAGGAAGTAGATGATAGAAGGAGGGAAGTAATTAAAATTACTGTGGAGGAATATAGTGTGTGCTTCTGTTTTAAGGTAAAAATGAGGAAAGAACAAACTACTTAGCATTTACATGAAATTCTCAGTAAAAGGAAGTTAAAGAAAGTATTATTTCTGCTTAAAAATATCTTTAATTTTGCAGATAGTTACCTTCTCATTCCTTGCCTTTCATCCTTGTGGGAATAGAGTAAATGGAAACTAAATGAAAACCAATGTAATGGAAAACCAGAAAAAAAACTTGCCACACGTATTACTCTAGTTCACAGTGTATTGCTTTATAGCCAGCAAATTCTTAAGATTTTTAAAGTGAAAAAAAGTGACATATTTAATTTATTACTATGCCACAGCTGTGGACAGAAGTTAGAAACGACACAGGACTGAGCCACTTATGCTCTGATTTGAAAATCACCAAAAAGATGTGATTTAGCTACTTGTATAATCTCTACTGATTTTCAGAGCAGCCAATTCCTCCTGCTGTAGTTGATGTGAAACCTAGATGTTTCTAGTGGTGAGAAAATATATCACTGGTAACTCAGACATGCACAATGTGAACCAGTCAGTTTGTGTTATAGCTGCTTAGCAAGGAAAGAAATGGTAAAGTCTCAGAAAATCTTGTTCACACTATTTCTAAGCTTCAACTCAATAGAAAAAGGGTGATACTGTCTCTCTATCTATTTAGGTATGTCAATAAACTTGGATTTTGCCAAAGTCCTCCTACAGGTTGTCTCTGGTGACTTTGATCCTAAAAGGTCTTGGCTCAAAGATAAGTAATGATTGGTAAGAATAAGCCTGCTATTTTTATGTTGGAAGACAAAGAACATACCTTCCAATGCCTAGGAAGAAAAAAAATGCCTCCAAAATAATAACTCTTTGATTATTCAGAGTGATATTCTATAACTACTGAGACAAGTATGGAATGGTTCTTCCCACAGCAAACAATAGAAGCATTAAATATGGGGGTATCTTTGTGGTGAGCAAATGGCCCTCAAAAACTAAACTATATCTGTGGCTAATTTATTTGCTTTAAAAAATTGAACACACTGTTGCTTTCATGCTTAATGGAACATGTGTTTCACAACAGGACTCTACTGGCAACAATTTTTATGTAACATTAATGCTTTGCAAAAATAGCATCTAGGACATGAATGCATTGCTAATGAACAGCAATGTAGTATATGTTTTGTATGCACACAGAAAGAACAAAGTCATGTATAAAGAAGAACATAAATCTACCATGAATGTTTTCAAATTTAATCAGGTCAAGAGTCTTAGTGTGTTTGAGTTTGGGTGCATCAAAACGAACAAGTGAGTTTAGTGGCTAGAATACAGAATTGAGAATCAATATTCCTAGGTTTTATTCTCTGGTACTTACTTGTTGTGTGACTTTGGGCAAATCATTTGAGAGCTTTGTGCCTAAGGTTGTTCATCTTTCAAATGAGATATTTGCATGATTTATGAGGATGTTGTAAGGATCAACTCCCAGAATATTTGCAAGGAAAGGTACAGACTGAGAGTTTCTAGAATTGTTAGATGTAATGCCATGGCCAGCTGTAAACATTTCTTTATCTTAATGATGGAGCCAAATTGTGACTGTCAAAAGTAGAAAACCATCTCATGGGTTTTTACCAGTATAAAGCAGGAATTCTTTGTAATCTCCAATGCCCTGTGGGACTGCACATGCTACGTTTTTGCTGTATTGTTTTCGGAAGTCCTGCGGGATGAAGGACCACCCAGCAGGAATTCCAAGGAACTGAAAAGAAATTAAAAATAAAAAAGACAAATCTATGTTGCAAGTCATTATAGCAAAAATCCATCTGCTTTAAATAACAAAAAGAAGAAAACAAGTACCTTAATTGTGCTGATTTATGGTGAAGCTATAATTCGAGTAAATGAGAGAAGATGTGTTATTTTGCTAAGAGGAAATGGCTATGCCCCCATTAAGAGCAATCTTACTTTTTGATTGATAGGTTAAAGGGGAACTGGCTGGAGAAGCTTAGGTGAGCCACTAGATCACTGTGTACTTGGCAGGGAGATGATACAGACGTGTCCTGCCAAGACCATCTTTATAGACAAAAGGGGTTGTCCGTTGTTAGGACCCAGTAAGGTATTTGAGAAAGAAGAGTATATGCTGCTTTAACTTACCAAATGACAGATGTTCAGTGAATTTGATTTTTTCTGTGGAAAAGCATCTACAAAGAGTTATTTGAAAAGCCACCAGGTATTCTACCTATTGCCGTGATCCAAGTTTGTGTCTAAGCTTGGATCTCTGAGGTGTGAGACAGTAGTCTTCTCTAAAAAGGTAGAATGAGTGAGGAAGGAATTATCACAGAATCACAAATTGGTTGGGGATGGAAATACCTCTGGACTGGAAGTACATCTGGTCCAACTGCCCAGACCAATCTAGTGGGGCCAGAGCTAGTTGCCCAGAACCATTTCCAGATGCCTTTTGAATATCTCCAAGGATGGATACTCCACAACATCCCTGGGCAACCTGTGCTATTTCTCAGCTACACTCAAAGTGAAAAAGTATTCCCTGATGTTCAGACACCAGCTCCTGTACTCCAGTCTGTACCTATTGCCTCTGGTCCTATCACTGAGCACCACTGAAAAGAGCCTGGCTCCCTCCACTTTGCACCCTGTCTTTGGTCATTCATATACATTGATAAGGTCCCTTTGAACCTTCTCTCCCTAGGCTGAGCAGTCTTTTGTCATAGCTGAGAGGCTCCAGTACTTCAGTCATCTTTGTGGCCCCTTGTTGGGTCTCATACTGAAGAGCCTGGAACTGGTCGCAGCATTCCAAGAGAGGCCTCACCAGTTAACAGAGGGTAAGAATCACCTCCCTGTACCTGCTGCCAATACTTTGTCAATGCAGACCAGTGTAACCTTCTTTGTTGCAAGGGCACAGTGCTGGCTCACGTTCAAATTGGTGTCTGCCAGGATCCCTGGGTCTTTTTCTGGAAGGCTGAATTCCAGGTGGGTGGCAGGAAATTGCTCATCTCTGGGTGAGGGTTTTGTGCTTTTTCTTGTTAAAATTTATGAGGTTCCTGTCAGCCTGTTTCTCCAACCTGTTGAGATTCCTCTGGATGGCAGCAGAACCCTCTGGTATATCATCCAGTCCTCCCATTTTTGTGCCATCATCAGAATTGCTGAGGGTACACTCTGCTCCCTCATACAGATAATTAAGATTTAAAAAAAAAAAAAAATTGAGCCAGTATTGACCCCAGAGGCACACTGCTGTTAACTGGGCTCCAGTGAGACTTTGTCACTGATCACGATGCTCTGAGCTTGGCCATTCAAGCAATTGACAACTCACCTCTCTGTCTGCTTATCCAGTCCATACATCAACATCTTATATTTAAGTATCTTATGGGAGATTGTGTCAAAGGCCTTCCTGAAATCCAGGCAGACAGTATTCACTACTCTCCCCTTTTCTACCAGGCCAGTCATTTAATTGTGGAAGTTTACAAGTTGGTCAAGGATGATTTCCCCTTAATGTAATCCTGACTGTTCCTGATGATTTTGTTTTCTTTAATGGACCTGGAAATGGTTTTCAGAATTAGTTTTTCCATCACCTTCACAAGGATTGAGGTGAAACTGACTTGTAACTGCCTGTGCCTCCTTGCCCTTCTTAAAGTTAGGAGTGGCATTTGCTTTCCTCAAGGTAATACTCCCAGTTGCCACAGCTGATAGAAAACTATCAAGAGTGGCCTTGCAATGACATCTGCCAGTTCCCTCAGTACTTGTGGCTGCATCCCCTTAAGACCTGTGCGCTTAGGTATATTCAGTTTGCTTAAGTATTCACTGGCATCTTCCTCACTCCAGCCTTTCCCTGTGGTCTCTTTTTTCATCCAGCCAGGCCTCCAGAAATTTTTGCCTGACTGTATTTTCTAGAATAGAATACTCAAGCTTGGATGAGGTGATCCTTGAATAGTAACCCGTTTTCTCGGGTCCCCCTTCCCTCCAGAGCTCCAAGCAGATCTTTGAAGAAGCCAAAATCTGCCCTCCTGAAGTCCATGGTTATGAGCTCACTTTTCACCTCCACTCTGCCCTTAGGAACCTTATCATGGTCATTGCACCAAGGTTGCCTTTGATCTTCATATCCCAACAAGTTCCTCCTTGTTGGTTATATGAGAACCAGCAGACCACCTCTCCTCTTTGGCTCATCTTGGAAGAGGAAGTAGTCATTGATGAATTTCAGAAACCTACTACTCTGCTTATGTCCAGCTGTGTTGTCCCTCCAGCAGATGTCAGGGTGGTAAAAACTCCCCTTTGAGAACCAGATATTGTCATTCCTAAAGAGACTGTATCCCTCCACTGCAACACTAGTCACAGTCGCCATCCCACCATGTTTCCCCAATCCCAATAAGATCAAAGCCCTGCATCTGTGCAAAGGTCTTTAACTAGTCACGTGTTCCCCATAACTTCATACATTAGTGTACAAGCACTTTAGAGAGGTACAGCAGCATGCTGAGTTCTTGGATAGGGAAATACTTCTGGGATAGTCAGAAGGGTAGCTTTGATAGCCCTCCTAAAATATCCAGGATCCTGGACGCTGGTGGGCAGAAAACCTCTCTAGATGGTTGGTTCGGTTGGCAGTTGGGTGTCTCTTTCCCCTGCAGCACAAATGGTGAGTCATCATTATAAACCTGTGATGATGACTCACCATTACTTCTTGGTAGTCTTGCATGATTTAGAGTTAGGTGAACCAGGTTCTTTGCTTGTAGGCACATCTGACTTCTCTTCAGCTTTGAGAAGTGTCATCGTATTTTGCACCTCTTAACCCTTAGAGACGGCAGGAGCCTTTCTTTTTGTACTAGAAGCCACCAGCTTCCATCCTTCTCCAGAGGTTCCATTTGCCATGATAGTGAGTGTTCTTCAAGATGCTGAGTCTCAGACAAGATGCTGTCTATCTCTCTTTCACCTTCTCTGATGACAAACCTTGCCACAGGAATTTCATAAGCTTCATAAGAAAGCCCTAATGATCTGGATGCCGCCAGTTACAGTACTAATTACTGACTTGATTTTGCCGCGTTCAGCTCCTTATTGTAACATAAAGCGACAGAAATGAGGTGACATAAGCTGACTTTAAAAATTGTCCTGAAGTTCTGAAAAACAGTCAGCACCTGGATGCAGAGGTACCACCACAGAACACAATGGGGATCTTGCACGTATCATACAAATTGCTCTCAAAGCGTATTTTGAAAAATTGCTTTTGACGTAGGGGAACTTTCAAAATTTAAGGCAGCCAAATTGTTATGTAGCTCAAGAGAATGACTGGAAAACAAGCATGACTGGAAATACTGAGCAAGGTACATATGATACCCCTGTATAGAAAAATGACCTTGAAAAAGAGAAGACAGAGGTACAGAAGGAAGATAATTTTGAGTTGTGTAGAAAATTATATTTAAAACTCCATGTTAAAAGAATAATTAAAAAAACTATGGTAAAGGAATAAAAAAAGGATGAGTGATATTCTGATGCAGCTGATGCAAAAATGAGGCGTACATGCTACAACGTTTGAAGAGAAATTAATGTGATTTGAAGATATGTGTCAGTAGCTAAAAGGGCTAATGCAAGCACAGTGAGGCCTTTGCCTCCTGGTTTGATAAGAACTTCCTTTTACACAGATAACATTTCCTTTATTGTACATATGCCCTATTGCCTCTCTTTATTCTTGCCTCTGACTTTTGATTGGATGTGCCACAGTATGTTGAAAATACTGTTGATCAATGGCAATTTTAAAGTAAAAATAAAATATAAGATTTCCATGCAAGTCACAGACATAATAACCCAGTAAGTGCTGTAAAATCTTTATTACTAAGGCCCTTTTCATTAGAAGAGTTGGGAATATTTTCTGCAAAATGAAGACCTTTGAAATTCGGTTTCAAGTTGTAGCGTTCCTGATAGAAAAACCTCCAAGAGAAACGATTACTTGCCTCCCATATTCTACAATCATTGTACTAAGAGATCCCTAAAAGTCAGATAAAATGTTTTCATAAATAATATATACAACTACATATTTGCCTTAGATATTGCCTTTTAAAATTCTGGTAGTTATTCATCACTTACTGGAGAAAATCATATCTCTTTGAGTAGATGTTTGAAGATGGTAGGCAGGGGTTTTCTCTGATTTCAGTTAAACATGTAGTCAAGATATGCTCTAATGCTCATGCTTTTTCATAGTTTTTGTGTATATTACCACAGAATAATTTTAAAGCTTAAGCATTAGAAAATTTGTTTTTCCTCGTTATCACGCATTACATTATATTGTTTTGTTGACTTGGAGAAAATAATAGAAGAATCACATAATATTTTTGCCGTTCTCTAATTTCTTCTATATTCCTGAAGGTATATAATCTTATTAAAAATTATTATGTACTACTCATGGAAGTAAAATAAACCTTTTTCAAAGTTTAGACCCACTTTAACATATGAATCTTACTTAATAATAAACCACGCTAATTTGCCAAGCTTTCAAAAGACATATTGATTAAATATTTTTAACAGTTTAAATAAACAAAAGCTATTTTTAGATGTAAATTGTGGATTTTTAAGCTGGCTATTCATCTTAGCCAAGTAAATAGCTCCACATCTTTCATAAGATAAGCCTTTTCTTTTTCTTTGTTTTATTTCATGCGCATTTAATATCTCAAAACTTCTTTTACTTTTACACTATGTAATGAAATACAATGGAGGCCAATAAATGTGACTTATAATTGTCACTGATTAAGATCAAGAATGTGGTCAACTGTCTCAGTTTCTAGGCAGTAGTTTGTTAAGCCATGGAAATACAAACACATTCAGTCATGTGATCATACCCATATTTACCAAAAATATACAGCAAAACTTCTACAGTAAGTAGAGAAAAATTTCCCTGAGTAAACCCCACATTTGTAGGGTTATTTAATTTAACACTTTAAAAATCACTGTTGATTAATTATTAGCAGATTTTTTTAAAATATATTTTGTCCTTCTGGCATGTGGAAAATTCATATAACATTGCTTATTACACCTTCACCATCACAGAGAGGCATTTGAATTTTGCTTTAATAAAACTGAGCTGTTTCCTTACCACTTAAAGCTTGCTACAGATGAATGTGCTTTCATTAAAAGTCTGTGTGATCAAATCTGCTTTTTTCTCTGATTCTCCACGCTTTTGCGTGAAAGTTGATGACAGATGAGTGGCTAACAGTGAAAAGCAGTTATAGTACACATTTTAGTCAAGCTTGCTATTCAGAGTGAAAATTTCTTATCACAATGTTAGTGAAGATCCTCATATTCGCTCACACATGTGGCATAAATCTGACCCCTGTGTAGCCCAGGGGTGCTACAGCATAAATAAACATAGCCTGAGGCTTGCAGAGTGCAATTTTTGTTAAAGGAAGAACAAAAAAATGTTGAGCACTTGAATGAGGAAGCTTTTCTGGGAACATTTCTTCTAGTTAAAGCTGTCACTGATAGCCACCTGAAAAAAAAAAAAAAAATGAAACTCCTAAAACATTTCCTAGCCATGTTGTCCTCAGGGCTAATGGGAAGGACTTCAAAGCAAGTTGCTAAGTGATAGCCATATGGAAAGGTTTCTGCATTTCAGAAATCACAAGGAAACAAAGTGCGCCTTGGCACCAGCAGTTCCAGATGATTAAGTTGAGCATAACTTACATCAATAGGTACAAAGCTATCGAAGAATGACAGGTACAGTGTGTATAGGCTAAATTACATCATTCTTGTAGTTTCAGACTTTGTGAAAAGAGTATTTATATAGGAAATGTACTTTTGAAATGATGCCTGCATGCCCCCCTGCAGGTATGTTCCATGGTGGATTTTGACAGAGGTAGATTGGTATTGAGATCATCTAGATATAGAAGGTAGATGTCTACAGTGACAATTACATTCATCAGGCAGCAAACTCAGGTGCTGAACCCTTGTCTGTCTATCCTACTTAATTGTCAGCTTGCTCCCAGCTGTCATACAGATCATTACAATTAGTTTTCTGACAGACACGAACTAGTGATTTTTCTGTATTTGGTCTTTAAAAAAAAAAAAAAGGGATAAAAGGAAAAAAAATAAAAAGGAAAAGCTAGCACTAGCCTGCACTAGTTTCACTGCTCCTTCCTTCCATAGTGCTGCTATACTACCCCTGTAACACCTGCTAGAGCACCCAGCATGTGCATTTTATTGTGCTAAACATAGCTCTGGTGGCCTGCAACACACTTTTCATGCTGTTTCAAGCAATTTGAATTGAAAAAGCATAGGAACAAAAATTACCGTGAGCAAAGTGCCCAGGTGGCCAAGAAGGCCAGTGGCATCCTGGCCTGTATCAGCAATTGCATGGCCAGCAGGACCAGGGCAGGGATTGTCCCTCTGTACTCAGCCCTGGTAAGATCACACTTTAAATCCTGTGTCCAGTTCTGGTCCCCTCACTGCCCAAAAGACATTGAGGTGCTGGAGTGAGTCCAGAGAAGAGTAACAAAGCTGGAAAGGGTTCGGAGCACATATCTTGTGGGGTGCAGCTGAGCTGGGGTTTAGCCTGGAGAAAAGGAAGCTCAGGGGGGTCCTTATTGTTCTCTACAACTACCTGAAGGGAGGTTGTAGGCAGGTGGGGGTCTCTTCTCCCAATAAACAAGTCATAGGAGAAGAGGAAATGGCCTCAAGTTGCACCCAAGGAGGTTTAGGTTTGGTTTTGGAAAAGATATCTCCACAGATTTCTCTCATCAAGCAATGGAAGAGTCTGTCCAGGGAAGTACTATAGTCATCATCTAGTATCTAGTATGTCATTTGGCCTATGGTCCACAAACCGGTCCTTGAAGCCTTACATTCAACACTCTGCAAATTACTGTGGTAACTTTATGAGAGCATCCATACTACTTTTACAAACCTTCTTTGAGGGAAGTCATGGCGTATTTTTGTAAAAGGAGCAATGAAGATTAACTGTAATTTAATTTTTTCTTCAGAAATTTTCTGGACTTTTCTCAGAAATTAAATAAAGGAGTCTTATTTTTCCCTTCCAGAAAAGAGCAGATTTCTTCTGGATTTCTCCCTTCCTTTTTTTCCCACATCCACTGGCACCAGGACATATAAAAGAAAATCCATTATAGAGTTGTTGTGAAACTGTTTATTCCCCCTATTCTCACTCTCTGTAAAACTCTGGTAAAAGCCCTTGACAGATAAATCAAAAGTATTGGCATTGCCCAAACCCCACTCCATCTTCTTAAAACCAGGTTGTGGGTTTGACTTTGGAGGCCCCACATGGCTACTTTCTCACTCCCACACAGTGGGATGGGGGAGGGAATCAGAAGGGTAAAAGTGAGAAAACTCATGAATCAAGATGAAGACTATTTCAGAAGGAAAGCAAAAACTATGCATGTAAGCATAACAAAATAAGAAATTACATTGAGAATTCTCATTGGCAGGCACGAGTTCAGCCCTTTTTCAGGAAAGTAGGATTTTATTATATGCGCACAGTTACTTGCCATCACTGAATGTACCTCTCTTCCTTTTCTTTCTCCACCTTTATAAGCTGAACATAACCCTATACGGTGTGGGATATTCCTCTGGTCAGTTGGGGTCAGCTGTCCAAGCAGTGTCCTTTCCCAAAATCTTGTGCAACCCCCAGCCTCCTCACTGGTGGGGTGTAGAGAGAAGCAGAAAAATCCTTGATGCTTTGAGAGCGCTTCTCACCGATAGATAAAACATCCCCACATCATCAACACAGTTTCCAGCACGAATCCAGAATGCAGCACCTTACAAGCTGATATGAAGAAAATTAGCTCCATCTCAGCTGAAACCAGCACAGATCATGTTTTGTTTAGGTTTTGTTTGGGTTTCTTTAGAGCTACATCTCCTATTCCTCATGTACAATTTGTGGTCCGAAAGAAATTGCACAAAATCAAGATAATTCTTATTGCTGTAGAAAGACAGCATATTGGATAAGTTAAAGATGATCAGTAAAGACATTTTATTAGACAATATATGTAGAGTTACTGGGGTAGCATTATGAAAAAAAAAGTAGTTAGAATACATGAAAAATGAAGCATTGTTCTGTATAATTTATATAAATGCCACATGCTGCTTAGGTTATCTGTGTGAGAACTTGTTTGAACAATTTGAATTAAATGAAATTACACTTTACAGGGAGACAGCAGGAGGAAACAAAATAAGAGAATGAAGCTGTGCTACAGCATACCGAAAGTCTTTTGAGGAAACAAAGGTGAAATCACTAACTGAACAAAGTATCCCAGTGGACTTGGTTAGGTACGCTGTTCTCTAAAATCTGAGGTCAGAGAGAATGTTATAACCTGCATGCCTGAAGGAAAAGGTTAAAGTAGATTTCATCAGAATGAGGCTGTGACACAAAGACACATAACAATGTGAAAATGTGCTTAGACCAGGAAGTAAAAATTCTCCTTGCGAAGTGCAGAAGTTAATGTGGCTAAGGAGCACCTATATTTTCTGGAGCTTGTTTGGCTCCTTCAGCAGTTATGAAAGGTCTTTTCAATTGCTTATAGTCTTTTGAATCTATTCCAATCTAGAGCAGACAGCAGGATGAAACTTATTCTGAAAAGGTAAAATGTAAGAATATAGGAAAAGAACAAAACCACAGAGACTGCAAAATCAGACTGAATTGCAGAAGTTCTACATTAGCTGATAATCTGAGCTGAGAAATCATCATCTTAAAGGTTTAAATAGGAACAAGCAAAATACTAGGGGAAACACAGAGGTGTGTAAGCACCAACTTTATCCTGCCTGAGCCCCAGATGCTACCCCAGAAGAGCTGTGGTCTTCCTGCAGAACTTGTGTTGCAACCTCTAGCCTCTTTGGGAACTAATTACCTGAATGTTTCAGATGCCTCAGTGCCTGCTAAGCACTTGTTGCTGGGTATTTACACAACTAAATCTTTGCCTGGAAGATGTAATTTAGAGAGTAAGACTGTATTGCCAGTAAAATAATAAGCTCAAAGTGACTTTCTCACTTGTGATTCAAGGATCTGATGCTCCATTTAACCTTCTATTAAAAAAAAGTGATCACGAGCTGGTGTATACCCATATAAGTTAAAATTCCATCTCTTACCATGTAGCAAATGTTATTTGCTTGAGGTATTTTTGTATCTTTGGTATCATATTTTCTATTGTCTTCCACCAGTTTAAGCTCTACTGACTTCAATTAATTATGAGAGAGAGAGAATAATGGTTGTTTATTGATCATTCTCATTCTCAGTAATTTCTGAGGATTTAGCATCTGAAAAGTCTCATTAAGTTGTCTAACTCAAGTGTTTCATGCCATTAAACACAGTATAGAATATCTTACTTAGATTTCAGTTGCAAAAGATAGCATTCATTTTGTCATTCTGGATGAATATTTTGAGTCTCTTAGGTCATATTTTCATGATGGTTAGTAGCTCTGAGGTTTTTGGGAGGAGTCAGCCAAGAAATTTTCCAGTTTAATACATCTGAAGGAAACATCTCTCATCTCTCATCTCTATATTAATTTGAAAAAACCCTCCCAATTACATGCCTATTTATAGCTATGGTGGCACAAGTGGATGTGTTTTCTTTTCAAAATAAAAATTTTGTTAGCAAAGTGAACATTGCTTACATTACAGAAGAAATAATGCAGATACCATGTTTAAATGACTGGCTTATGTTTTACTTATCTAGCAGTTTTATAGTCAAAAAAGCTTTCAAAATTAGGCTTAATGATAAGTTCTCACAGGAACATTATGGTGTTTTGTTTCCAAGTTACTGATCAATTTTCCTCACCCATGCCTGACAGATGGTAGGTAACCCCAGTGAGAGTTGTTGTTTGCAAGCCAACTAGTTGTATATTTTGCAAGCAATATTTTAAAGAAAAAGAATAAAACATTGATTTTTTTTTCACTAAAAATGGAACTGCAGAGTGTCCTTGAATGCAAATTGCTCTCAAGGATTAAATTAGCGATTCACAAAACCCAAGAAATATTTTTTCTGACCTCATTACAATAACAAAGCTATCTAATTCTTCTACGAGTCTATGTGCCAGAATCTAATTTGGCTGTCTTTAATCTTCAAAGATAAAAAGGTTTAATATTTTAGTAAACAGCTTACAAATTATATCAGACAAAGGATCTGCAAGAAATTTTACAATACTCTCTGTTGATCTGTATTCCACGCTTTCCCTCTCAGGATAAATCACTTACACTGCTTACCACAATGTTTTTTCACTTCAGAAAGTGATATTTACCAGCATTTTGCTCTGCCAGGTTTGTAAAATTTTGGAGCAAAACATGTGATTTCTTTTGAACAAGATTACCCTATCAACTATTTCTTTCTCTTTTTCTTTCTTTCCTCTTCCCTAGCTACTATTAAAATTATTTTTTAGGTCAGAAATAGAGATTATGTGACTATATTAATTGTACGTAAGACATGTACAATGTACATGTACATAAGACATATGCAATCAAGAGAAGTCTACCTCAGAGATAACCCTTGAAAACTATAATTTCTTGAAATACACTCGAATCTTTTTAGAGTATATTTGGAAAATTCTTTTATCTAGTGCTTCATATTTCTTTAATGCTTGCCTTTAATAGATGTGTTAGAAATGGAATAAGGATATTCAGATATTTGCCCGAGTGGCTTCATGAAGAGTATCATAAAACGCATTTAAAAGTTCGGGGACATAGATGCCTACAAGTCACATTGCAAGAACCTCTGCTTTGAAATTGTGTTCTATTTTTTTGCTTGATCTGTAATTATTTATTATTTATATTGCGGTAAAATTTGTGTTCTCCAGTTAAGCTTTAAGTTAGACACTCACTGAATAAAATTTATTTCCAGTAAAAAATTGTTTACAATAAAATATAAAAATACAGCAACAGTGATATAATTAAAGCAGAATGGGGATCACAAGAAAGCAATTATGAATTATTGGTTTGCTTGCTTGTAATATCTAAGACATAATGATGCACTTTCAAGAAAATTGTTAACTTGGGAAAAAGCATTGCCGTTATATATTGACAAGTCCTGGTGATTTATACGAACATCTGTCTGTTGAGATCAGTTTTTAATAAATCTTCAAAAATGCATCTACAATACTGGAAAGCTCCTAATCTTTGAGTAGGAAAGGACGAACCAGATGATCAGCTCAAATATAACCCAATATTCTAGATAATAATTTAAAACAAACAAATAAACAACAACAAACCCAAATATACTGGGATTGGATTTGTGCTAAATTGAGTCAATAGAACCTTGAAGGAGGTAAATTTTGTTAGGCAGATTTGATGAAATTTTAAAAATGACCAGATATTAGCAATAGGTTTAGGAATTCTGTTAATGATAAACAAGACAATCACAGGTGTGGTTTTATTACTGCATTTGACCATGAAGAGGCTTATTTTGTAGTATTTAATATATTCCTGGTATGTATTCTTGTTGGCTATCAAAGTTAATTGCAATGGTCAGTATCTTTATAAGGATATATGTAGATGAAGATGCAAAAGGACTTTTTTTTTTTTTTTTTTTTTTGAGAAAGACATAGAACAATCTTGGAATGCTCACTAAAAAAGAAAAAAACAAGAATGAAGGTATATTTTTAACAAAGACTAAAAGTATGGAGAACTTTTCAAAGTGGTGGGTTGTCTCTATCGAAATGGACATATACTTTAGCTAAACATGAAATTTTCAAATCAAAAGCTGGAACAATTGGATAACCTGTAATATACATGTGCATATAATAGTTTCTGGGGTATTAAACACAATCAAACCATGAGAAGCAATGGTATCATCACTATAATAAAATATCTTGAAGAAATTGACTGATTTTTAAGTTAAGCATTTCAGTACAGTGGAATTGACAGTAGAATTTCTACTAAATACATCCTTAAAAGTGCCAACAAAAAAATAAATAAATAAAAATTATTAATTTTTTTTTTTTTTAATTACAAAGCAAACACTCCAGAAATAGACTATTTGCTTTGACTAATATATTAGCAACTGAATAAGGACTGTATGATCATTTATGCATCTAGTAAAAGTACTTTAATTTTAGGTTTTAAAATATTTTTTTCTGAAGTAATTGATTTACAGATGAACTTGTCATATGTATTTTTGTTCAGACAGAAAGGCCCGAAGTGCACTCCAACACCCATTGAAGGCTATTAGAAACCTTCCATTAGAACAATAGACACTACATCAAACATGGAAATTAAATAAAGTGACAAATAATAGGGTAGGAGGAAGCAGTGGAGGAGAAAATTCAGATTAGATGTACAATGGGTTATGTCAGCGCAATAGTACAGTACAATTACTATGGGTGTGGAAGTTTCAGTGTTACAGAAGAAGGCTGTTTGTGAAAGACCTATTGTGAATATGACATGCATTTTGAACTTCTTTTAATAAATCTCTAAAATTAGTTACTAAGGTTGCATAGTCTTTCACAAAGGAATTACATGTAACATGGCATTACAGGTGTCAGAAAGGTGTCCAAACGTGCGGTTCCAACAATTTTGCAATGAAAAAGAAATAATTATTAAAAGTAACTATGAAATAAATCACAACAATTATTGAGTGAATAATATCTGGTCAATGCAAATATTTAGGATTAAAATGTGAGATGTGTCAAAATTAACAGCAAATACATGAATACCTGAGAAGCATTCATTCTTTCCGTCAGGAAAAACTTGATCCCTAGTGCTACAGGAATTATTAAATAGCAAATGTGGACCTATCAGTTTCCCATTACAAATATAGATAGATTTACTATAATCCCTTTAACTTAATTTGAATGAAAAGTCCCTCTTCCACTTTTCATACTCATTCCTCGTCTTTTTTGCAGTGACTAAGTCATAAAGTAGAAAATAGCTGTGTAAATGGAGTTCATTTCCTACTTGGAAAAAGAACATTTCACTGTTCATTCTTTCTTTTTTTCTTTTTTTTTCTTTCATATTATTCTCTAAAACAAGCAGGAGGAAAAGTAGGGCAGTCTTTTGTAAAATGCTTATGCCAAATTAAGCAGGCTCTAGGCCACTTTGATGACAATTTCCATTATTGGGCAGAATGAATGAATGAGAACAGAAAGCCAAAATCTACTATCTAATTTTCTGGAAGCCCACTGACTTTCAGTATCTTAGTTCTGTTTCTCTTTCCACTTCTTGTAATTGAGAAGAGGTCTACCAACCCCAGCCACACACACCCTGCCCCACCTTCTCTATAGTGCCTCCATCCAGCAGCTGTGTTCACAGTGGGAACTGGAAATGTTCAACAGATAAAAATGATATCAGCTCTCTTCAACCTATCCCTGCAAGGATGGAGGACGCTGTGAGCTCAAGTTACAATAAACTGAGAGTATGAGGCAAACAAAACAAAAGCCCCCCATTCCTTCAGAAGAATGTCTCCTGCTGCATAGGCGTTCTTGGGCTGTGCTTTTGCTTCTGCTATTGTGGCCCTTACAAGCCTGGATTATTGAAATTAATAAACATGCACACCAGTGGACATATATACACACACACCTATGAATGTGATGCTTGCAATTCTTGACTTACACTGGATAGCAGCAATAAAGTCAACATTTAGTTAGAAAATAATGGGAAGAAGATATAGATGGAGGATGACCAGGTCAAGAGAAGAGTAAACCTGATTAGATTATAAAGAGCAAAATCCAAATGCCTGGTGCAGGGGAACAACCCCCAACGTCCAACTAGTTACATCCAGCAGAGGTAGCAATTTCTCTAATTCATCCAGACTAACAAGCATCATTCTCTGCAACACATTCCTTTACACGCTGAAATACTATTCAAGGGTTGCTCTGTTATAACTTATTTTGCTAGCTGATTAAAATGTTGAGTATTAAAACTGGCAGTGGTTCAGCCATCAGAGTTCATTAAATTACTCAGGAGATGTGGACTGCGATAGTAAGGCTCATGAGGTAAAATGAAATGTTCTATTTATCAAATCATACCCTGCTGTGCTATTCATTTGGTAATAAAAACTTTATTTTCTCCACTTGTGTCCTCTCTCATTAATGAGATAAAAAGCATAGTCGTTTTATTGGCTTGTACAAATACCTGAACAATCAATCAAAAGCAAACAACCCTAGATAAAGCTCTTCTGGAACAAAAAAAAAGAGTTTATTTTTTGTGAAATAATTATGTTCTCTTTTATAGTTCCATGGGTGTTTTGAACTTATCAGTCATCACATATACCAAAGTGATAAATATCCATTATCTGACAAAGATAATTCTAATGATATAAGGACAGATGTTTCAGTCGTGCAGCTCTGATATGTTTGTTTTGCCCCTTTTCACATGATTTTGGTAGTGGGGAGGCTACAGGGGTGGCTCTGTGAGAAGCTGCTAGAAGCTTTCCCCATGTCTGACAGAGCCGATGTCAGCCAACGTCAAGATGGACCTGCTCCTGGCCAATGCCAAGCCCATCAGTGACGGTGACAGCATTTCTGGGTTAACATAGTCAAGAAGGGGGAAAAAAACCCCTGCTGCAACACCAGCAGAAGTCAAAGGAGAGGAGGGAGAATATGCAAAAACAACAACTTTGCAAACCCCAAGGTCAGTGAAGAAGGAGGGGGAAAAGGTGCTCCAGGTGCCAGAGCAGAGATTCCCCTGCAGCCCATAGTGCAGACCATGGTGAGGCAACTGTGCCCCTGCAGCTCATGGATGTCCATGGTGGAGTAAAGATCAACCTGGAGGGCTGCACACCAGAGCAGGAGGATGCCTGAAGGAGGCTGTGACCCCATGGGAAGCCCATGCTAGAGAAGGTTTCCTGGCAGGATTTGTGAACCCATGGGGGACTCATGCTGGAGCAGTCTGTTCCTGATGTACTGCATCCCGTGCTGGAGCAATCTGTGAAGAGCTGCAGCCTGTGGGAAGGAGTCAGGTTGTAGAAGTTGCAGAGGACTGTCTCCTGTAGGAAGGACCTCACACTGGAGCAGGAGAAGAGTGTGATGAGCCATCCCCCTGCAAAGGAAGGAGCAGCAGAGATGTGTGATGAACCCACCACAAGCCCCATTCTCCATCTCCCTGCACTACTGGGGGAGAGAAAGTAGAAAGATTGTGAGTGAAGTTAAGCCACATGCTTGGCCTGGCTTTGAGGACCTCAGGAGTGAGGCTTGTGAGGCTCTCTCTGAACTTGTCTTGACCTGTCTGCCCTTTTTATTTTACCTGGTTTTGCTGTAGCAGCAATTTCTTTTATGATCAGGAGTCTATGTCTAAGTAGTTTTGCTTTTGATTATCTTTGTGTGATACACCGTAGTTTTTATGCAGATAACAGTAACAAGCAGTTATTCTGTATAAATTAAAAAAATTAAGACTGTGACTTGATAGTGTAGTGTGGAGAAATCTGTGCCTCTTATAAGAGCAGAGGCCCAGAGAAGTGGAAAAATAGGGTGCAGTATAAGGGAGTACAGGCATGGGATACTAATATATGGTTCACAGGCTTGATACTGGTCATAACCCCATTCTTATAAACAATTGACCAGTGGTCAGCTAAAGAAGTTCAGATGTGGAACTAGACAAAAACAATTTGAGGAGCAGCAAGGAGAAAAAATAGGAAATAGTTTGCACAATATCTAGCAAATTTGAGTATAATGTGAACTTGCTGACCGATGAAGAAAGACCAAGGTGTAAAAGCAGATCAGCAAATTTTGAAATGAACTAGATCCTAGAAAGGGGAAAAAAAACCCCACAAGCATCATAGTCATCCTTGGTGAAGGGCAAGAGATACTGCTGGCTCATTGTACCCTACCCCAACAGATGGAAGGCGTCAATATTACCACCCCAGAGAGAAGTGAAGAGTAATTTAAAAAACCCCAAACAATAGGAGAGGTAAACTTCAGGAAATGTGTGTAAAAAAAGCTAAATGTGTTGTTATTAATCCTTACAACTTTTCTATACAAGATTTTTTTGTTGTTGTTGTAGTGAGTTGACTTTGACTGGCTGTCAGATCCCAACCCAGCAACTCTTACTTTCCCTCCTCAACAGGACAGAAGAAGTAAGAAAGAAAAAATAGGATGCAGTATATTGTGACTTCAAATAAAGACAGAGCATCACTTATCAAGTACTAGCATGGGCCAAAACAGACTCAGTTTGAGAAAACTGATCTAATTTATTGTCAGTTAAAATAGAGTTGGTGAGAAAAAGAATCTAAATCACTATCCCCTCAGCACACCTTTTCCCTGGCTCAAGTACACTCTTTCATTGATGACTGTTCCACTTCCTTTTACACCAAACAGTGCATAGGGAGGGGGAACAGAGGACTGGGGACAGTCCATGACAGGTCATCTCCAATACTGCTTTGTTTCATGCTTTTCCCCTTTCTCCAACACGATCTCTCCATGGGCCACATTTCTTTCAGCAGTTACCCACACAGAGAGTTTCCAGTTCTAGCCCACTCACTGCAGGGCACTGCTGAGCCCTGCCACCAAGGTTGGGGTGCCTTGGGGAAAATGTATTGAAGAAAGGGGAGAAAATACCACTGAGCGAGGAGGAGAGAACAAAAACAAACAGCAGAGGGTACACCGAGGGGAGGGAAGAAGGAGGGGAGGAGGTGCCCCAGGTGAGGGGGAAGAGACTCCCCTCCAGCCTGTGGAGAGACAACGACAAGCAGATATCCACTCTGCAGCCTGTGGACGACCACACACTGCAGCATTTGTGTGTCTGCTGAAAGGACTGTGTCCTGTGGAGACCCCACGCTGAAGAATGGGAAAAGCATGGACAACAAAAACATTGGAGAGGAGTGTTAATGGATTGACCACAATCCTCCTCTGCCTGCACTCCTCATTCTTTCCTGAATGGTACTTAGGCAATGATGAAGCAGTATTTGCTCTAGAGATTCCATATATTTGTAGGAAATACAGAAAGAATCATTATAGGGTGTAAGGAAGAAAAGCATTTTCTATAATTAGAGATAATTACAGCTACGAATAACTACTCCATCACTTTATGTATAAAGAGCAGTGACAGAAAAATCAGTGAATAACTTATTAGAAAGCATACAAGTATTACAGTAAAAAATTAAGTTGAGCATTTAGACTTCCAGGCCAGTAGCAGAAACAGAACATATTCTTCCACTTTGCTCGTGTACCCTTACAGTATCTGTTATAGATGCATTGCCTCCCTGGGATTACATACTACTCACTGGTTAACACAAAAAAAAAGATTATCTATCTTTCAGCAGGAACTAGGTTACTTAGCCTGGAGCTTTAGCTTAGATACTGCTGGTGTGACACTGAATCATGTTATCCAGAATTACCCTATGTTTTGGTGTGCTGAGCCGTTCCAGAGTCAGGTAGACTCTGAATTACTGTGAGAATGAAAACTTGCCAGTGTTTTCAAGCAATCTCAGGCCTTTTGTAAAATTATGGACAAAATAGATATGTCTATTTTAAATGTAGCAGCTTTGAAATCTCAACAGATCACTATTATCTGGTACTGGTTCTATAAATGGCAAATTTAAGCTTCCATTTCTTTGCTGAACATTGCTAATTGTTTTGCCACCTACTTCTCTTTTCTAGATAATTTGTTTCATCTACTTGTAATGTTCTGTCTGGCAACAAAATGAATACTAATAAGTTAAAACCTCTTCTAAGCTTTCTTACTACTGCAAATGTGAGCAATTGTCAAGGGAGTGCCGAGTCACGGAGGATATCCTGAGGGAAGTAGATAAGAATTTAGATATGTGTGGCCGAGATTACTTGATGCCTAGGTAGAAAATTATTGGAAAGCAGAAGGAGACTTCATTGCTTAAATATAGACTTTGAGGAGCACTTTTTTCAACATAAAATTCCCTCTAGCCTCCCATTGTTCAGAAGATATCTCCTGGAGGTCACACTTTATATGCAGAAGTCCCTTGCAAATGCCTCAGACTCCCCAAGGGCTCATGAAGGGGTGCTAGAGCTGAAGCTTGTATTTGGGTGCCTGAATTGTACCTCAGGTGCTTTCAGTTTCCTTTCAGCTTCTTTCACCTAATTATGTGCTGCAGTAAGATATCCGGACTATTCAGAGAGCAGGGATTAGTGTTTGACCTGGGGTGTTTTTGGAGAGAATCTGATGGGTAAACTCTACGAAGTAGAGGGAGTGATGTTTCTTAATGGTGGAAGTGTAGGCAGGAGATAAAAGGGAGAATTGTAGCTGTTAATATTTTGGTATGTGAAAGAGCAGGTGGTGATGGAGAAAGGGTGTCAGGTGAGGAAGGGATGAGAAGAGATTGCTGAAGCCTTGTTTTAGTAGTGAACAACAGGAAGATATGAGTTTTTGGGTTTAGGATTGCAAATCTATTTTTCTTTGTCAGGAAAACAATAGTTTCCCCCAAATGATCATTTTTGCATCTTGGCTCCTTCAACCAGTCAAACAGATCTATTTATAAGAATTAAAATATTCCTAAATACGTATTGTTTTAAAATATTCATCATCACTATCAAATGTCCTTGATTATTGCAGGGCTGGCACCAAAACTCAAAATACGTATTCATGAGATATATTTGGGAGGCATTTTTGCTATGAAGATGCATTTTAAATCTTCCAAATTAATTTAAGAATGGGGGAGTTACAAATTTAGCCAGAGACTAAATTAGACTACATTCATATGGATTCCTATTAATAATAGCAATAGTTAGCAAATTAAAGTGGGTCATTTCAGTAAGGCTCACTAATTTACAGATTTCCAGGCCTATTCATCAAAATTTCAGTATTATCTAGTTGTCATGTAGTTTGAGATTAGATATTTCTCTTATAGAAGTGGATTGATGTAACATACTTGCAATAGATGATGAAACAACAACAATTATAAAGGAAGAAGTCAGTGAATGTGCTGCATGCCTAAATGAAGAACTGGTAGAAGATACTCAGAAAAAAACCAATACAAGCAGTGAAGGGTTAACACTGTATTGAGGCATAAAATTGGAAGAAGAAATATCAGGAAGGATATGTAGCACATGGCTTGATGAATGATACCGAAAATGTATATCATCTCATATTATGCAAACCATTCTGAGCATGAAATCTCAAAAGGCAAAAATGTCATACTGGCTGATAAGCCAACAGAGATTTTTCAGTGTCAAGAGCGAGAAATAAAAGTATATGGATTCTATGAGTAACCAGACAACAAACCTTGCAAAAGAACTAATGGCTTCTTACATTTCCTGGCTAATTACTAAATATAAACACGTACACTCAGTCAGATAAATAAGTGCTCATTCTTCCCAATGCATCAAGAAGATGTTTCGTTATACATGGGGGCACATTTGCAACTCTGCTAAAACATATTTTATTGTCCAGTACTGAAGTTATTTGTGTTCAGTGATAAAGTTACTTGATGCATTTCTATGAACTTTCAAATAACAGAACTTCTTAAAATGTGATCCCAAAAGTCTTGCAATTCGTTGAGTGAATTAAATGCGTTTAATTCAGCTTGACCACTTGCCACTGAAAGATACTTTCTTGATGGGAAGCTATAGGATCTTATGTTATTAGCGGTTCATTTTAAGAGAAGATAATAGGAAAATATTGTATATGAAAAAGGGCTATATTGAACAAATCAATGTTGCAACAGAGCTGAGAGATGTTGAAAAGCTGTAGAGTTTAAAAAAATCTGGGAGAAAAATCTTGTAGCTTCCTAAGTGAAACTTATATGAAGTCTAAAGTATTCTATAAGTGATGTAGAAAGAATAAATTTAACAGTTTTTCTCTTGAACTTGAAACTGCTTTATGTTTTGTAGACAAATAGAAATAAGCCATCCTGTGGAAAAATCCTAATGCTCTTTTTTGCCACCAAAATTGCATTTATTTCACATACTTGCTTGAGCTGTTCTTTATCCAAGTTACAGCTAGTAGGGCCTCAGTTTAGCTGGCTAAATATTACCACTTGAGATGACTGAAAGGATCCCAGTATCTGGGTGTGCTGGCAGTTAAGAAAACATGCCTACGAAAGGTAAGGACAAAAGATTTTACTGACAGGGCACATGAATGGCAGGCAGCACAGCTCATCGTATCTCTAATTACAGCAGAGATCTGCCTCTGAGAATAAGGCAGTCTCTGCTGTAAGCCCTTTGAGAATATATATCTCAATATATATCCTATATCTCAGCTGGCTTTAGTAGGAGCTTGGACACAGTGTGTATATAGATGTTTACATAACTGGGGTGTTTAAGTATATAGACCTCATATTGAACCCCAGCTTAGCTTGCTAAAAGAGGAAGATATGACTGGAAAGAAACATAGAAAGACAGTTCACTTTGTTGTGGAATTTAAGCAAATAAAGTAGGCTTGGATTTCAAACAATGAAGCCAATTATGGTTTGCTATCTGCCAGGTCCTCTTAGGCACTTTTAAAGTGTTTTGATGACATAACTGTTGATCAGTGTGACTAGATTGAAGAACCCTTAGAATCTATCTTTTCACTGAGACAGAAGAAGTCCTCTTGGTGTTGTCATGAGATCAATCATACAATACAATATCTGTTTCCTGTTTACTGAAGTGGTTCTGGATTCCGATCATTGGAGAGTATTATTTGTACTTGTTAGAAGAGTTCGTAATTAACGTCTTAACCCATATCTACATAATGAACATCGCTTCCCTTTGCCCAGGAAAGTGGTGGAGTCACCATCCCTGAAGAGTTCAAAAAAGCATGTGGATATGATACTTGAGGACATGGTTTGGTGGTGAACATGATGGTGGTGCCAGACTGATGGTTGGACTTGATGATCTTAGAGGTCATTTCCAACCTTGACAATCTTGTTATTCTGTGATACTACAATTCTATGCATGTGCAAAGGCCTTTTCTTCCTCAGACTTCATGAATAGAATGTGGGAGAATTGCCTTCCGGAGAGACAACTCTGGGAGACTATTTCAATATTCACTCTAGGACAGACAAGCTCTGCATGAATGAAGTAAATGAGATGTATTTAAAATAATATATTAAACTGTTAACACTGCTTCAAATTACATGCTTCAGTTTGACCTAATTTTAAGAAAAAATATTTTAAAAAGGCATGCTTTACAAATCTGTAAAAGAAACCGCTAAATAAAATTGTCTTGATAAATGAGTTCTTAAGGGTAAAAAGAGTTAAGGATTAATACTATGCACAAATACTAACTATCCCAAAATGGAAGAAGGCAAGGAAGCACAGGTAGGAGAGCGATGTGACTAAGTTTTGAGTTCTTCATCAAACTCAAATCTAAGCAGAAATCTTATAGAAAGTAGAAGCAAGTTGCAAACCATGAGGTTTATAAAAAAGCAGCACAAACATTAAGAGCTTTGGGTTAGAAAAGCTAAGACAGAAAACAAGATGCAAATAGTATGAGTCATCAAAAACGGTAGTCATAACTTTGTAGATGGATTAATATGTAATTGTGAGTCTACTGTTCACTGGGGAGGGTGGACTGTAAACAGATGACACAAAGGAGGATGAAATGTTTAAGGCATCTTTTTTGCTTCTGTCTTCCCCAAAATGTTAGCTTAAGCTACTGATTAGTCAATGCCAGTGAAGGCAGAATAAGAGAATCAGTTTCATTACTGAAATTTAGAATGTAATGTTTTTCAATGAGCTTTAGGATATCTGTGATATCTTCATGGAGCTAGCAGTTATGACACAAATCCTCCTGGAGAAACAGCTGGAGGTCAGTCAGCACATCTAGAAGTATCTTAGCAGCAGATGATAGTGCTTAGTCTGAGCAAAGATTACATGTTTGAACTGAATCTAGGCCAAGGCATCAGTAGAAAATTTATACTAGTGATGGTTTACCCAACTCAGAAGTTTTGACAGCATCTCAGGGCAATTCGTTTTCACCTCAAGGAGGATCTATGACTGCATGTTAATTTGAAATTAGAACCCTTAAATTCAGATTTTTTATGTAGGTGCTTGAAGGTGTGCCAGGTACTGGATTAAAATACCTTCATGCAGCCACACCAAATGTCCTCTGGAAACAGGGAACTTGAATCAGGGTAAGAATACCCTGCAACATCTCAAATAGCAACAGATGTTACCAATCCTAAATTCCAACTGTGGTCAATGGAACACAAACTGCATTTCAGTTCCTCAGACTTAAGCCTCTAGTACCACTTGTGATTTTCAGGCTAGCTAATGGGGACATGGGGCTCACACTGATCTGGTATTATATCCCCAGTGGCTGTCTTGGAAACACTGCATGACCTCAAAGGATAATAGACAATTGTATGTGTAATTTAATCAAACTGGGGGTCTATTTTCTCTGTATTAAGAACTTAGGCACCTTCAAAACTTGTGGAAACTTATATGTAGATAAGAAGTTATGCTATTATACCCTTATAAATTTAGCATATGTACATATATATATGAATGACACATATTCTGCCCTGAAGTACAAGGAAAGGCAATGCAGTAGTGGTCACAGAACCTGTGGGGAAGAGGGGTGTATAGCAGAGGGATATAGATTAATACTGACAAAGAAAAAATTCTGAATTAATAAACTATGTCAAGCTTCTGAAAGATAATGGACAAATGAATTAATCTGAGCTTAAAAAAAAAATCTGGTCCAACTCACCTATTTTTTTTTTAATAATCCAGGTAGAGAAGTAGATTTTTGTTGATTCTTCTACAGAGGCCTTAAACAATGTTTGGAAAACTGTGCCCAGTGAGTTATTTGTGGTTCACTGCCAGAACGAAAAGATGTAGAGAGAGGAGCCTCATTCATTTTTTTCATTAACAATAGGGATGATGGAATCAGGAGCATATGATTTAATTTTCAGACAACACATAGCTGGGAGGGACTGTAGGCATACTGGAGGATAGGATGAGAATCAAAAATGATCTTGACAAATTGAAGAAATGGTCTGGAAAAAAACCAGATGCAGTTCAACAGACATGAGTGCAAGGAACTACATTTATACATATATAATTAACAGCATAAGTGGGAAGGTAAACAAATGGTTGTGAAGAAATTAATTCCCTGCCTTTCCAGGGATTATAGTGGATCATAAACTGAAATTGAATCTGTAAAATCATCCTGTCATGAAAAAAAAAATCATATTCAAAGTATAATCAAGAATATAAGTGTGCAAGATGTGTTAAGCCTATTTACTCATTAGTGGAGCAACAGGTAGAGCACTGTCTGGGCAGGTCACCTTCAAAATGTATGCCTGCCAAAGAGAGGAATTTTAAATTAAAGCAATCCCAGATGCAGATCAGAGATCTAGAAAACAAGATCTAAAAGACAGCATTGAATAAAGCATAACGGATAAGATACGATGGAGAATATGCCAAAAAATTATCGTTTCAAAAAAGGTTATTGCTACAGAAAAATACATCAGGCTGGGTCCAACAGACCAAGAGGCTGCTGAGGCTCTTACAGCTCCATGCCATAGGTGCAACCGGTAGCAAACAGCTTGTGGCCCCAGCAGGCACACACATGCAGAGCACATGTATACACCACACACAGCTGTCCACACAGACCACAGAGACACAGAGCACTCCCATGAGCACAGAAAGCAGCAGCAGCCTTATACTGCCCCCATCTCTAGCTGAGCAAGGTGGAGGTTTGCTAGTGAAAATATATTTATGCACATGAATATAAATATATATGTACATATGTATAACATGGATCTTCCTCAGCAGCTGAGCTCTGACACTCCGTTTGTCCAGTAGCTGTGCCTGGATCCCAGTTTCCCTGGTTTCTAGCACCTGGACATACAAGCCCCTGACACTGCAGCCCCTCTCCAGTTGCTGGTGCAGACCATCTCACTCACACACATGATCATGCTTGAACACCCAGAGCTGGCTGGGACTCCCCTGGTGCCCTGCAGTCAAGTTCCCCTGATTCTCATCTTTACAGACACACACACACCAGCAGGTCCTGCCCCTAGAGACTCTAGATCCTATAGTGTCTCTAGAAACTGCTGGCACTCCCCTGGTTTCCCAAAGTCTGGGAAAGTCCCATTTCCTCTTGCGGTCTCGCCAGTGGAGACACCTCTTCCCTCCAGATCCCTGAACTACGTCGCCTGCTTGCTGGCTCATCTGACTGAATTTTCACTAGTGATCACACACACTCCTACCTAGGCAATCCCTACCAAGGGTAACTCCAGGTGCTGCACTGGGGACACATGGGCCTCTGACTCAAGTCCCACACCAGGACTGGCACTTGGGTTTCACTCAATTTGGTCTCTCCAGTCCAGTTGCTGGCACCCAGGCAAGTGCACCCTCTGACCTGTGGTCCCACACCTATTGCTGGCATTCAGACCCCATCCCACAGACATGCACACAGAAGAGAAAGTTCTTCCCACAGAAAAAAGAGCTAAAAATTGTACTGAGCAAAAGCAGGGCAAATTATTTTGAGCAGCAAGCTATTTACACGCAACTAGCCATTTTATCTTCTTATCCTTATGTTTTCCCAATCTTATTCCTACTCAGATCATCCAGATCATCTGGATTCCCTTCAACACTTTTGATTCTTCCCTAAACATCCCATTATGAGTCTCGAACAACCTCCAAATGCTCTTCCCCTGCATCCCATAAAGTATTCTATATACCTAGCCAGTCACTCCGCTCAATCCAAAAGATGCTCCAGCACTGACTCATTGTGATGAGTCCACATGTGACACCCATCACAGTGAGTCAATGCTGGAGCATAGGACAGATTATGGGATGCAGAAAAAGTGGTAAAAAGGGTGCCTGTGGGAAGGGGTCTGAGTGCCAACAACAGGCGTGGGACCACAGGCTAGTGTGTGCATGTAACCGGACTGGAGAGATCAGAGCTCCTTCTCAGATCAAATCGTTTCTTAATGACTAGCCTGGATTTTCCATTTTTTTTAGATTCAGGGCATGGTTATATCACCCACAGGCAGACAGTCTTAGGACCTGTCTCCCACTGGTGAACACTTTGCCAGAAGTGTAAGAAGAAGTAAAGAGTAAGAAGGGTAAAGAGCGGGTGGTCACAGGAAATCTCAGGTTGCATAGCAAAGCCGAGAACGTTCAATGGAGATGCTTACTAAATTAAGGAGTGAAATACTTGGGGTTCTTCCTGAATGTGAACAGTTGACCAGCAATCAGATGAAAGAAAAAAATGGTGGTGGCACTCTTTCAAGTGTTCAGTAATTTTGTACAGCTAGAGCTGTAATGGATTTCAGCAGAATTAACCCCTAGATCTTCAAGATTCTTTCAGGTTACATATTATGATGGAAACTTTCAAAAGTAAGTTCCCTGTAGTTACTAATGTCAGCACATAACTTTTCTTCAACAGCTTAGTGCTACTTTTCAGCTCGTTGAACAGGCAGTTGTAAAATTTCTGTTTATTTAAACAATACTTACCCAGTTAATAGTCTGCTCATAGTAATAACAATTTGCCCAAATTCTACATTTTCCAACTCCATGGAAAGAAATCTAGTGAAATAATTCTGATTAGGTCATTCAGTCTTTTGCTAGTACATGCAAAGTATGCATTAACTAGTCAACATTAAGAGAAGACCTCAGGATAACCCCTGAAAATGCTTAAAAAAATATCATTATCTGTGGTAGCCATTCATGGAATTATGGGGTTTTTTTCCTAATTAAAGTGGAAAAAATAATACAGCCTGATAAGTTTTGGGTTGTGTTTTTTGTGGTTTGTTTTTTTTTTTTGCATTGCACTTTTACATAATTAGCATTATACTTAGTTTTAAGAACAGAATAATCTTTCATGTAACTTGTCTTTGCTTTGGTTAGATGTAATACTTGTTTGGAATTTTAACTGTTGCATAATTTTTCTGCATATGAAACAGAAATATTTATAGTGTGAGGATGACCTAACAGTTAGAGATGGAATCCTCTGAGATCATTGATTTAATTTCTGAATTCTGCAGATGAATCACATTAGAGCATTTGCTTCAGATTCCCTTCATATGATGAAAATTTATTAATATCTACCAGTGTTGGTATGCAGCAAAATTATTTAATTTTTATGTAATACTTTGAGATAGAGTAATGATGTGCACTGTTAAGTAAGTGCTTTAGTTTTTACAAGAGACAAATTACCTTTTATTTTATATTGTGAAATCTGTTCCAGAAGTTTGAGATTTGTACTGGTGCACTTAAAAGAACACAAGTACTGACATAGCTGTAGATATGTATGTACATGTATTTAAAAATGATTATGAATTTCATAAAGGTTACTATAATCAGCAACAGATCTTTCGCCTGTGCTAGTGTTCTTAACTGAGACCTTCATTTAATGTTCTCTGTAGAAACAGCAGACTGAAGAGAGCTGATTAATAAAGTTTCAGTTCAAGTTCCTAGACATTATCATTTACTATTTCGTTATAATCTAATTTATTACAAGTAATTTAAGAATTCAGAGTATGCAATAAAGTGACTTTTCACTCTTATTTTCACCCCTTTCTCCAAGAAAATCATTCACCATCAAGCTAAGGAAAGAACAGGATGTGAAATAAATTGTAAATCAATTTAAGAAAAAGTTTAAGAAAATTTAAGAAAATTAAAAGAAAAATTTCTATGAAAGTTCACGACAAATTCATCTTTTTAAGATATAATGCTTGATTAATCATTGAGTTTAGAAACACTTAAGTAATCTTAACTAAATACCACTGCTGTTCTATGCATGAAAACACTGCTGGTTTTTTGCACAAAGGGCAGTCTAAAATCTAGGTGATCCATAGGAATCACACAGGACCATAATGCACCTAAATACTTGAAAAAAGTGGTTTGGATATAATGCTTTGTTTTCCAGAATAAACCAATATATCCAAAATTGGGAAAAAAAATAAAGAAGAGACAAGGAAGTAAAGAAATTAATTCAGAAAGAATTAAAGAAATTAATTTACATTTACTGTGTGAGTTCATGGTAATATTGCCTATTACTAACAGAAAAAAAAATTAAGTTTGAAAATAATGTGAAGCAACAGGAAAGAACATTTTACATATATCAGGACTATTTCTTTATTTATGTAAATTAAGCATCTTGCTAAAGAAGTTCACAGGACATGAAAGAGTTGATGCAAGACACACAGGAACCTGTCATTTTTTTCAGCAACATAATAATTTTAATAATTACAAAATATCATTAACAAACAGTTGTTTGGTGCTGGTTCCTTTTTTGATCATTCTGCCAAAAAAATGAAAGGTAATAGATTCTCTGTGTCTACCTGGAAAACAAAAAAGACAGAAAGCCATAAGCTGAAATGTCTGCTGTTCCTGACTTGGGGCAGATCCTGACTTGAGGTTTGACTGAATAACCCTCTGAGGTTCCTCCCAGTCATATTTCCTATGAGTACATAATTAGAAATTGGTAAATGTTTTTGAAAAATGCTTGGCTGAAGTAAACAGAGCAGTCACATATCTTCCATTGTGTGTCCCTGGAGCTGTATGCATTTGTGATAGTTTTGTGACACAGAACAGTCTTGCACCTGCCCAGCTTTTTTCCTCTTAGTGATGTCAAAGTGCATTATGAAGAGAGCCAAATATATTGTCCTGATTTCTCAGACTGTGTGACAGAGTCAATTAAGGGTTAATAGAGTTCTCCTAGGTCTGGCAGGAAGTTAATGGCATAGGAATATAACCAAAATTTGATGATTCCCAGTTTAAACACAGGCGTATCATACCTAGAGATGTCCACAGTACTTTGAAAAGAAACCTCCTGTTGCATGTACCTCATGCATATGGTTAATCACTGGAAAAACATGACTGACATTGGTATGGAATGCTGGAATATTTAAGTTTGCCCAGTCACAGAATGGTTTAGGTTGGATCTCAAGTATCACCTACTTCCATAGTTATCAATTTTTTCCCATGTTTTTGGAGATATGCTTAATCTATAAAATGTCTCAAAAAGGAATCAAGATCACACCAGTTTCCTCCAATATTTTTTTTTCCATTTTATTATTCCACAGAAAGAAAGAGCTGGAGAGTTCCCCATACTTAAACACAATATACTTGTGTGTGTATGTGTTGTGGTTTTTTTACTATTATGTTATTTCCATGCAGCATAACTAACCCCATCTTTTACTGTGATTTCTTTAGTTAAGTGGTGCAATCTGTAGGGAAAACTTTCACAGCAGCTGTTCCCCTCCATAAAGCAAGATTCACATCTTAAAGCTTTTCTTCCACAGATTAAATGGAAAGAGAATGTGAGGCATTTCTCTTATCCTAGTTATATATTTATAGATGCATTTCGATGACATGTTTATACCACAGTATATATATCTACATATTGAAAAAACATCCTAAAAAAAAAAAAAGAAAAAGAAAGACAATACAAGATTCTCAGAAGTATTAATACACTGTCATGACTGAAATTCTAGTGATTTTAGTGTCATAAAAATCATGATGTGCATTACATCTTTGGACATTCATAATTTCAAAGCATGTGCAGTGCAAATCCTGAATACATTCAAAGCCACTTTTGGCAGGCTGCACATCCTGCTGGTGTAGGTGCAGCCTCTGCGGACCGAAGCCCCTGATTCAATTTTCTGCCTCACAATGAATATCTCTGAAAGTATGTCTGAGACATCTTGGAGATTACTTAAATCCTAACTCCTAGATCTTCTGCTGAAAGGAAAAAAATTGAACTCCTAAATAATATTAAATTTACAGTATTTTGGAGGCATGGATGGCTTTTCATCTTTTGATAGAAGCTGAACATCTGATTGTATGTTTACCCACGCGAATAAGCATTTGGGAAACAAAGAAAATTGCAAGACCGATAGGACTTGTATAGGATTCCTAAGAATCACAGCTTTTGATATTTGAACACCCTGGATGACAGCCTAGAGTCCTTACCAGCATCCTTGCTTGGTATATGGTATCAGAGTTTAATTTATTTTAATTCATAATAAGAAAAGTTTCACAGAGTGTTTTGCTTTGTACAGGAAAGACCAAATGTAAGCTAATACAAGTAGGAAATGGACCACAAACCCTTCATTTCAGACAAGGAAAAATGCCAATCAGGTAGGTAGACTTCAGTCAACAACAACCACAAAACTGTAGTAAACAAGCTGTGGGATCTGACAGATTGTGCAAAACATTTTGTATGCCCTGGCATGAAATACTTTTCCTTCTTGAATTAATCGTAATGCCTTTGTTTCTGTGGGGGAAACCTAATCATTACACAAAATATCCAATTCCTGGAATAATAATTTTGGATATAAAAGGTTCAAATTCATGTTTCTTGTCCCTATCAAGCAAAAAAAAGGATTTAGCTGTTCCCTTCTGTTTCCCTGCACTTCATCAGTCTACTGGCTATTTTAACCCTCCAAATCTAGTTTTGTTCAGAAATTCTGTCTGCAACTCTACAATGTAACTTTCACTAATTCCATTTCTGTCGAAATAAATACATTGTGTTTCAATACTATAATCGCACTTCTGCAAAGAAACTTTTATGATTTACTCATGTTATGCATTTATCTCAAAATACTTATTTCAATATATTTCTCTCTTGCTTTCCTTCCTTTTTGTTTGGTCATACATTCTGATTTTAGTCATACAGAAAAGAATTGACAAATATTACAAGCAGTACAGTTGAATGAATAGTGTGAAAGTAGAGTTGAGACTCTTTTCTGCTGAAAACCGAAATAGTTAATGGGTTTGACACACACATGAAACAGTGCCAAAAAAAATCTTCAAATATTTAACAGGATAATCAAGTAATTATAATAACTTGTGTTAAAAAGAGTCTTGACAATGGCTGTTATGATACAAATAACATCACAAAATTGCATGCCATCTGTATGCGTGTTTGCTTTTTTATGTGTGCTTGTGTGCATATTATGAAAAAATAATATTACTTTTGAGACAAGAGCTGTTAAATTAAGGAAATATTGAATTAAACAATGGCCAGTCCTTCAATTTATTTTTAAAGGGAAATTGTGCCAAGTGGCAAACAGCATGATTTGCCACGGTCATAACTGTAGTGACATCTCTGTGAAAAAAAAACATGTTGCATTTACTTTTCCCTTCTAACAGTGTTTCTAACAGCCAATGCTGTTGCAAAGTAACATTTATAGTGTCAAACTCTGTCTCTTCTATTTCTTCATTCATTATTGCCGCTCATTGTTATTACTTCCTCCAGCAGCACTAACCTTGCCTCTGTAAAAGCATAGACTACTTTAGCTTGTGAACAATAATGAGTAGTTTCAGTGCATCCTCAGAGTTTAGGTCATTATCTAGCACATATGTCCCATTTCTCTGCTTTAATTTTTAAAGATACTTGTGTACATTTTTCTCAGACATTTTACTTCCAGTGCAATAGCATCCCACACTATAGACCTCTTTCCTCAATGTATCAATGTAACTTTTTTCTGCAAAACACTTTCTAAGAAATTTCAGCAAATCTAGGTTGCCAAGTCCGGATGATTGATCACTTAAAGCCTGAAACTGCATCAGTGCTGTTTTCTCACCATTTTTTCAGTTTTCTTATCCCTTCTAACCTCTCAAGAAAGAGTATATAATTTCTTTCCCAAATTACTATCAGTTTTTCTGATCACACATAATACACTTTGTCCCATAACCACTTACCTTGTTTATTCACTCCTGGCGTCTTACTCATTGATATTACCTTTTCCGTTCCACTGTTCTTTTTCTCTGAACTTCTTCATTTTCTGCCACAAGACATTGAATAATTTTCTACTTTTTAAACCTTATCTTCAACCTTGCCTCCTCTGAGATTTTGCTGTGCTTTATCTGTAGAACTGTTTCATTAAAATTGTCTTTTTTTTTTTCCCTTTTCTTTTTCACTGTGACTGGAAGCATCTAACACAACTGGCTAAAATTGTGCCGTCTATCATGGCAGCAAATATTTCTCACATAGCTATATCTGCATATATTTTGAATGGAGACTAAATCTCTCTCAATTTGTTCAGTATTCTGAGACACATTCTTTTCTGTCACAACAAATTTGTGTATTTCTTCATGATGATCCTTCAAGATACCTGGGTGTATTTTCCTCAGTGTCAACTATTCACTTGTCAGTATGAATATTTTTCATCAGGTGTGTACATTTCACTTTGGAAAGCATGTCAAAGCTTGTGAAATTTATTTTTGGATCATGAGCTTTGTCTTTCACTGTGGCTAAAGTTTATTTAGTGATGCCAACAGAAAATCAAACAAATAAAATGAGAAAAACATGCAGTCATGTTCAAATCACTGTAAGTGATAATTAGTTCTCACCGTGTTCATTTTTCCTTTGAATTTAATTTCCGTGGTTGGTTACAGCTAAGAACTATGACTTACATTTCATTTGGTTATTCAACAGCAAGAAACAAATTATACATATAAATTTATAAAATTTAAAATAATGAATAAATACCAACTGAAAACACCTGTCAGTCTTGGGTCATTTAAAAGCTAATAGTTGCCTGGAGCCAGTGCTGCAGCTAGATGTCAAAACAGAACAGTTGCAGTATAATGTCACTCTCTTTTCTGGATAGCCACCATTACATGTGCAAACATGTAAAATGCAATGCTAATTGAAGATTACATCTGTTTATTTCCTTCTTAGGGTTATGCTTATCACAGGTGAACCAATTTACCTCTTACTATATGCAGAGATCTGCCCTTACTTGCTACCACTTTTTACCTCAATTGTATTTTTTTACTGAAAATCTATGCCTTTCCTTAAAAAAAAAAGACTCAATATAACTTTTATTTATAAAATTTGCTTTTGCAATTTTAATATTTTTTGCTCCCGCTAGCTATTCTTTTTTAAAAATAAAATAAAAAAACTTTCAAAAATCTTTGTTCTTTGGTATCTTCATGCTCCCTGAACTTTATTTCCTCAGTGTTATCCAATTTAAAAGTAGATACTTTACTTCTGAGCTTATGATGTGCCTACTGAGATAAAAATAATCCCAGTCTAGTTCTATGAATAAACATTTAGCCGATTTCTTCTACTTATCTTTTGCAATCTGTGAGAAAGTGGGGGAAAACAGTCTAAATTACAGGTCTATGAAGAAAATCATCACAAAAAATTAGTCTCCTCAAAGATTTATCCAAATGTTTTGTTTGCAGGGTGTTGTACTCAATTGAAACATCACACAGATGAGGTGTGCAAAGCACAGTGTCTTCAGCTGCGAAACAAAGCCCCAAAGCATTGCTTAGTTAAGATTCATTAAAGTGGTGCCAGCAGAGATTGATTCAGTGTGGCTGAAAATGTCTCTGGAGGCTGAAACTTTGCAGGATTTTTTCTATACGGTAGTTTGCATTATGATTCTCGTAGAAATATCAGAATTCTAAGTTTTGGGAAACACATTGTCTCCCTGTTCAGAGCACTCACCTTCTTGGCCAGACAGTTGTGCTTTCCTTTCTGTGTCTTTGAATGATTTCTCTAGGATTCAGATGGGGCAAGGAAGGGACACAAATATGGCTTGCCGTGCTCTGTAGCTTGCTGTATGGAAGACTCCTCAAAAACTGGAGCAGTCAACACCATTTAAAAATGCGGTTGAAGCATTTAAATTCTCCCATTCATCTACTAAAAGTAATTCTATATAACCTTCAGTTGCCTCTGTGAGACAAATGTGCCATGAGTTACACACTGTGTTTCAGTTGCATGCGTTGCTTTATTTCATTATAGGACAGCGTATGAGAAGAGTTTTTAATCACAGTTATGAACACTTTTATTCTCCCAAATCCCATCTTTCAGATGAATAAGAGAGAAAAGCATATCCCGCTTCCACAAAGGATAAGGGAGGAATATTCTTTCTCCACCTACTCCAAGCCTAATGGGTCAAATGTCTTTCCAGGAGGACTCAGGTATCTAGTACAATTTTTTCCTAGTGGTCTCTAGTGCTACTTCCTATTTATTTTTAAGTTTCTTCAGAACTGCATATAAGGAATTTATTATTTGAGGTTTTAAGCCGTTGTGGGTTGACCCTGGTTGGATGCCACGCACCCAACAAAGCTGCTCTATCACTCTCCTCTGCAAGTATGCAAAGGAGAGAAAATACAACAAAAGTTTCCTGTGTTGGCAGAGAGGCATCACTCACTGGATACTTTCAGGGACAAAACAGACTCAACAACATGAGTCCACCCCATGGGAAACAGTTCTCCATCAGCTGCTCCCATGTGAGTCACTCTTCCATGAGGTGCAGTCCCTCAAGCACAGCCTGCTTCAGTGTGGGTTCCCCACACGGTAACAGGTCCTACCAGCAAAACTGCTCCAGTGTGGGCTCCTCTCTGCATGGGTCCACAGGTCACTGCCAGGAGCCTGTTGCAGCATGGACCTCCTGAGATTCATAGCCTCCTGTCAGGCATGGGGCTCTTCGATGGGCTGCAGTTGGATCTCTGCATCCCTGTGGTCCTCCATGGGCTGCAGGGGCACAACTACCTCGCCACGGGCTGCAGGGGAATCTCAGCTCTGGCACCTGGAGCACCTCCTGCCCCTCCTTCTGCACTGACCTTGGTGTCTGCAGAGCTGTTCCTCTCACCCCACTCTTCTTTGGCTGCAATTAAATCTGTGCAATAACCTTTTTCCTTCTAAAGTATGTTATTACAGAGGTGTTATCACCATTTCTAATCGGCCTAGCCTTGGCCAGCAGCATGTTTGCCCTGGAGCTGGCTGGCATCGGCTCTGCTGGACATGGAGGAAGCTTCTGACAGATTCTCTCAGAAGTCAGTAGTAGTTCTCACTGTAGTTCCTCCTGCTACCAAAGCCATGCAAACCCGAAACGTGAGCCTATTTTCCCACAAATAATTTCTTTTTTTAGAAAGTAATTTCCTTGTGATTTTTTTCTTTTTGTTCATTGAGGCCTTTATATTGTTCTTCATTCTCTTCTCTCTCTTGCATACTTAGTACTTTGAAGTTATTTTTTCTTAATATTAAAGGACACCTTATTTCAGGAACGCTTATGTATAATTACCTCTGTTTTCTATGTAAGGAAGGCATAAATTAAAAAAGCAGAAAAGTAAAGCTGCTCAGTGAGTAATTATGTATATACTATGAGGTGGATGTGGTTTGTGGTGTACACCACAAGTGTGATGCTTTTATTGTCCACTGTTGGGGACCTACCAGAATGAACAGAAGCCTCTCTCTTCCTTTCTTAGGAAAAGCAAGGGTGCATCACTAAGACTGACATAGCTCAATATGAAGTATGGCTAGCTTATACATGTGATTTTGAGATAAAAATAGAAGGTTCAGATGTGGAATGCTGTGCCATGCACAAAGGAATTTCAGAAGCAATGGACGAATAGAATTTTCTGGTGCTCACTCGAATCACAGCATCTCATACCTAGTTCCTCTTGCCAGCTTTCACCAGTGGAAGCTGTTTGTCTATTAGGCAGTGCTTGATGAGTTTTATACTGGTAAATTGTTATGTTGTTTGTTAACTAAACAGCCACCTTAAAGAGGCTGTGTAATTCTTTCAAGGCATAGTTCAGTTTTTCGTGTTATCACTGTAATTACTCATCCAGTTTTCTAATATAAAACCAATTCTGGCTTGCAACAGATCTCTACTGGATGAGGGGAAATTTAGGAGCTTGCAACTAAATGAAAGTACTATTTCAAAGTTCGTATTAATGCTGCCTGACCTTGTGCCACTTAATGATGAGTAAGACAAATACATTATTATTCAGTGTGTCCTTCTCCTGAACTATATCGCATCAAGAAAACATAAAAGGTGATTTTTTAATTGCCTGTTTTGTGGTATTTACTCCATAGAATAGATCTGTTCAGTCTGTAGCCCTTTTTTGTTTTTCCTAATGTTGCTATGGTTAGAGAGCAAAGCACCACACAAGCGCTTCATCACTCCCCCTCAGTGCGGTACAGGAAGGAAGGAGAAGTAACACAAACATTCGATTAAAAAAAAGTTTCACACTTGAAGGCAGACATTTACCTCTACTCTCTTTCTCTTTTATCCTGAGATCTTAGTAAATCCCAGTCTTGATTAAATACATTTTTTAATTAAATGACCTCTCACCTTCTTTCATAATTCCCTAAGTCACCTCCAGATAGGACTGTTTTGCAAATGTTCTTAGAGAAAGCAATAATAAATATTTTCTTAATTTTTAAAAAATTTTAGTTTTCAGGAAAAAATCAATTGGATTTTTCAAAAACTAGTTGCAGCAGTCAGTTCAAAACTTCTAGTATGTGATGAATCAAAGAAAGGAACACCTGTTACAGTAACTGAAGCCAATTGGAGAAAGGTTAAGGTATCTAAAATTAGTGAATAATTTTGTTATCATGGGTAAAAAATAATTTTCTGTTCTCACAGAATTTCTTTTATAAGTTCTTTTTTTCCCTTCCCCAGGTCCTCACCAGATATAATAAAGCTTAAGGATCATAAGCCCTTAATGGGCTGTTTGTGTTTTATTCAACATAACATAGGTCTGTGAGGGAGTAAGGATTTCCACTAAGTCTTCCAAGTCTGGGGCTCCTGCCCTCTAGACTTCATTTTCACTTAAAAATTGACAGAAAAGGCAAGGAGCGAGATTTACTGCAACTTTATTCAGAGCAGATGGAAGCAGATGAAACTATAAACAGCAAAGTAGCTGAGCATAGAAGTTAACTAAAACACTAAGTGAAGCTGTTAAAACTGACACAGGGACTAAAGATACACTTCAGAAAACGTTGCTGAGTTAAGCACTGACAGAAAGCAGAAGCTGATTTCATAGGACAATGAAAACCAAAAAAGTTTTTAAGAAATTTTAAAAAAGATTAAGAAATAATCAGTGTTAACTTAATTTAGAAAAGTATCAGATTAGTTGGTCTAATGAGCCTTAGAAACTGCCTGTATAATGTGTTCTTGATTTCCATCACTATAAAAGAAAATGTGTAAATTTTGCTCTTGGTGAGTAAACTACTTTTGGACATGAAGAAATCGTTTCCTTTTAGGGCACATAAACCAGCCTCTAATTTTATGTGCATTAAACTGTAAATCATAAAAGGACCAATTATGAGGGGAGATATTTTTTGAAGTATTTTCAATAATTACAGAATTATTGAATCATAGAATAGCTTGAGTTGGAAGCAAATTTAAAGATAATCTAGTTCCAACCCCTCTGCCATGGACAGGGACACCTTCCACTAGACCAGGTTACTCAAAGCCCCATCCAAACTGGCCTTAAACACTTCGGGGGTGGGACAGTCACGTCTGCACTGGGCAACCTGTGCCAGTATCTCACCATGCTAGAAGAATTTTTCCCTAATATCTAATCTAAATCGACTCTCTTTCTGTTTAAAACCATTCCCCCTTGTCCTGTCACTACCTGCCCTTGTGAAAAGTCCCTCTTCTTCTTTCCTCTAGTCATCCTTTAGGTACTGGAAGGCTGCAATAAGATCCTCCTGGAGCCCACTCTTTTCCAGTCTGAACAACCTAGTCTCTCTCTAAAGGTGCTCCAGCCCTATAATCATCTTTGTGGCCTGCCTTTCAGACTCACTCCAGGTCCAGACTCAGGAGGGCAGGGTAGAAGGGCAGAATCACCTCCCTAACCCAGCTGGCCATGCGGTTTTTGACACAGGGTTTGGCTTTCTGGGCTGCAAGTGCATATTGCCAGCTCTTGCTGAGCTTCTCATCAGCCAATACCTTCAAGTCCTTCTCCTCAAGGCTGCTCTCAATCCACTCTCTGCTCAGTCTGTACTTGTGCTTGTGATTGCCCCAACCCATCTGCAGGACCTTGCACTTGACTTTGTTGAACTTCATGAGGTTTGCAGAGAACAACATCTCAAGGCTGTCCCTCTGGATGGCATCCCATTCCTCCAGCATGACTGCACCACACAGCTTGGTGTCATCAGCAAACTTGACAAGAGTACACTCAATCCCACAGCAAGTCAACATAGATATTAAACAGCACCAATCCTAATACTGATCCCTGCAGAACATCACTCATCACTGCTCTCCACTTGGAGACTGAGTCATTCACCACAACCCTCTGAGTACAACTACCCAACCAATTCCTTATCCTCTGAGCATTCCATCTGTCCAATCCACATCTCTCCAGTTTAGAGACAGTGATCTCATGTGAGACAGTGTCAAATGCTTTGCACAAGGCCAGGTAGATAGTGTCACTCTTCCCTTATCTACCACACATGTAACCCCATGGTAGAAGGCCACCAAATTTGTCAGATACTATTTGCCCTCATTGAAACCGTCTTGGCTGTCATCAACCACCTCCTATTTTTAGACATACTTCAGCATAATTTCCAGGAGGATCTGCTCCATGACCTTGCTAGACACCGAAGTCAGACTGACTGACTTTTAGTTTCCAGGGTTGTCCTCTTTTCCTTTTTAAAAAATGGGGTTTATTTTTCCCTTTTTACAATCACTGGGAACTTCACTAGACATCCATGACCTCTCGAATAAAAAGGACTGTGGCTGAGTTGCTTATCCACCAGTTCCTCTGCTCCCATAGATGCATCTCCTCAAGTCCCATGGAGTTATGCACTTTCAAATTCTTTAGATGTTCTTGAAAATGATCTTCTCCTGCAGTCCGCAGTTTTTTATTCACTCAGTCCCTGCCTTTGCCTTCTGTAACCTGGGTGCTGTGGTTGGAGCACATGCCAATGAAGACTGAGGCTAAATATTTGCTGAATACCTCAGACTTCTTCATACCCCATCTAACCAGGTCTTCTGTTTCCCCCTAGAGAGGGCCTGCATTTCCCTAGTCTTCATTTTATCACCAATTTAGCTGTAGAAGCTGTTCTTGTTGCCCTTGAATTCCCTGTCTAGACTTAATGATATGAATACTTTCCTTTCGTAACATGATCCCTGGTGCTTGGACAACCACTCTGTGTTCTTCCCAGGTTACCTGTCCTTGTTTCTACCCTCTTTGGGCTTCCTTTTTATGTTTGAGTTTGTCCAGGAGCTTCTTTTTTCATCCATGCAGGCCTCCTGGCATTTTTTTCCTGACTTCCTCTCTGTTGGGATGCATTGCTCTTGAGCTTGGAGGAGGTGATCCTTGAATATTAACCACCTTTCTCGGTTTTCTGTTCCCTCCAGGACTTTATTCAGTGATAGTCTACCAAGCAGATCCCTGCCTGAAGCTCAGCGTAGCAAGCTTTCTGTGCACTTTCTTGACTCTCTTTCAAACCTCTTCCCTTTGGCCAGTAGGATTTATGAGAAAAATACCTGTGCTCCCGAGACCCTTAATGCATATCCAAGGACTCTCTAATCCTTCTTGGTCCTCTTCAGGCTGCTCCTGTCTATCACTGGTGCCCACATGGAGCAACAGTAACAGGGAAGACTGGACTGTACAAGGCTTGGTATTCTCTTGGTGACATCCCTAATATGAGCCCTCAGTAAGCAGCACCCCTCTAGCACACCTCTAGAGGGTGTGTCAGGCCCACAAACTTGGTGCCTTCATACTTCTCAGAAGGGAGCTGCCTACTGCTACCACCCATCATCTGTGGTGTGAGCTACCACCTCCTGGGAGGTCTCTGCACTCTCCTGGGACTTTCCCATTTTGAGACCCACTGCTGTATGCTGAGATCCCCCACTTCACTCTGGAATGCTCCTGAAGACAAGCTTATCACCTTGAGAAGTGAATTAATTACTAAGATGCCTTTTCCTTTAAGAAGTGTAGGTACTTATTAGTTGCTGTGGTAGTCACAACTGGCGACAGCCGCTGTCTTAAGTGCGTTAAAGCACAAAGTATGGTTCAGGTACAGTTTTGTTCCTGGCACACTAACTAAAATGGTGCAAGGCTGGCTGCTTATTTACCCATCCCTCCCCCTGCCTCTCTGTGTTTCTGATGGCCAGGTTGATTTCCTGCCTGAATCAAGACTGAAGTAGGTGAAAGCTTCTATAATCTGTCATTAACCTATGGATGCCTTGAGTTAGTAATAATGCCTTTAACGGCAGTAAGACAGTGGTGTCCAATTTCTTTCAAGCCTGATATGAGGAAAATTGCCATGTCAATTGCTGTTTTACATATTTATTGTTAGTGTTTTCTATGATTTTTAAAGTGATGGCAGCTGTATTTCAGACATAAATAATACTTGATTGTAATCTGTTTACAGTTGAGTGACTTCATAATTCCTTAAAGTGATCATATGTTATGGGTTTGCATGGCAAGGTTTAGGCAGTGAGGGGGCTATAGGTGCGGCTGCTGTAAGAAGCTGCTAGAAGCTTCCCCTATGTGCAACAGAGCCAATGCCAGCTGGCTCCAAGATGGACCCACTGCTGGCTAATGCTAAGTCAGCGATGGTGGTAGCACTTCCGGGATAACATAGTCAAGAAGGAGAAGAAAACCCCAACTGGTCAGCTGCAGACAAAGAGAGAAGTGAGAATACAAGAGAAAACAGCTCTGCAGACCCCAAGGTCAGTGAAGGAGGGGCAGGAGTTTTTCCAAGTGCAGCAGAAGAGATTCCCCTGTGCCCTGTGATAAAGACCATGGTGAGACAGCTGTGCCCCTGCAGCCCCATGGTGGAGAAATCTCCCTACAGCCGCTGGAGGATCCCACACCAGAGCATGGATCCCTAAACGACACTTCGATCCCATGTGAACCCCATACTGTAGCAGGTTCCTGGCAAAATCTGTGGACCTGTGGAGAGAGCAGCTCATGCTGGTGAGAAGTTTTGGCTCAGTGAGGGTCGCATGCTGGAGCAGTCTGCTCCTGAAGGAATGCAGCCCATGGGAGGGATCCATGCTGGAGCATCTAATGAAGAACTGTAACTTGTGGAAGAACTCATTGTGGGGAAATTGTGAAAATTGTGGGGAATTTTATGCAGGACTGTCTTGTGTGGCAGGGGAAGAATGTGAGGAGCCCTCCTCCTTCAGAGGAAAGAGCAACAGAGACCATGTGTAATGAATTGACCAGAACCCCATTTCCTGTATTGCTGTCCTGCTGGTGGAAGAGGATTAAGGAGTGAAGTTGAGCCTGGGAAGAAGGGAGTAGAGGAAGGTTTTTTAAGATTTGGGTTTTATTTTTTCATTACCCTATTCTGAGTGGATTAGCAATAAATTAAACTAATTTCTCCAAACTGAATCTGTGTTGTCCATAATGGTAGCTGGCGAGTGGTCTCTTCCAGTCCTTGTCTTGAATCACCAGCCTTCTCTTATATTTTCTCTCCCCTGTCCAGCTGAGGAGGGGAGAGATAGAGTCACTTTGGTGGACACCGGGCATCCACCCAGGGTCAACCTAACACATCATACAATTTTGATAAAAATAAAACCCAGGAAAAAGATAAATAGATGTAAATTTTATGAGGTCAAGAAGGACATACTAAATTTCAATCATTCTCTTTGAAATACTCTAAATATATTTACACAAAGATGGGGTCATTTAGAAATAAAGCTTCTTGGCTTTGGAATGGGCATACAGAAGAGGAAGATGTTAATTTGATGTATCCCTGCAGCTTCTGTTATGAAAAAATTACTGTGATGGGGTGACAGTAATTAACATCATCATGTGAAGAAATGACACCGTCCGTGTCTCTTTTAGGGAATATAAAATGGATTGTTGATTGTAGAGCTAAGAGGCAGATCAGACTATGGAGGGAATGGCACTTCTGGTAGAGAAATTTTAAATCCCAGAGATCTCAAAAATAAAAGCCAGCTGAATAGAAACTGCAGATTGTTTAGTCACAGGAACATATGGCATCATGCAAAATACTGAAACTGAATGATTAAACAGACAGACTGAACATTTATATGCACAGTACAGAGCTTGTCGTCTATTTAAAGTCAAAGATAAGTACTAATTCTAAAAGCTAATGAAATCAGAAGATCATTTCTGGAAGCAATAGGCACCATTTTATGTTGCTGAGTACCTTGATTACCTCAATTAGTTGCATAACATGGATTTACCAGAATTTGCTTGCAAGAGTCATTTTTGGCTATCAGAATGGGCCAAGGTAGTTTAGTGTGTATGTCTATGTGCATGTGTCCTTTACAATATGCCCAACAGTATACTTTTAAATATATATATATATAGAAGAAAAAATAAATTCATTTTGTTTATCCTTGAAGACGGGTATCTGCAATGCTGGTGTTACAACATGAAAAGTGCCTGCTTCCAGCAGAACCACTATGAGCTCTATATAGAAATTGGAATTTATTTATCTCCATGGTATCTGAGTAAATCATACAAGGACCAATATTTTCTGCAATAAATAAGTCAATGAAATGCATTGCACGGGACAAGAGATGTTTTACTATTTAGCACAGACTTGTCAGAAAACTATGAATGCTTTCTAGTCTTTAATATAGTCCCAATCTGTGATGGGATTATTTTTTCCTTTGTTTCCTCTAATTTTTTCCTGTCACTAGGCATGTGAAGTCAAGAAAAACAATGAGTCTGTCTGCCGCGGTATGTGTGAAAATTATTATTAATAAAAATATATCTGATTTATTTGCTCTTAGATAAATATCTGACTCTCCTGAAGCCAGAGAAAATTGATTTCATCCTTTCGGTTTTTTGTTCAGGTGATACGTTTATTTAAGAATTTTTAAAGAATATTATTACTTGTACTGCCTTTTGGATAGTTATAAACATTTATAAGTGTATAGACTTAGATACAGGCTGCTTGTTGCAGTGACTGCTTGCATATATACCATGTGTATGTATGACACACAGTCCTGCGATTTTGTGCGGTTTTGTTCATGTTTTCTTTTTGATTTGCTATTCTTTATTTAGTTTGATTACACTTACAGGTTGTATAGTCATGACTATTACAAGGTGGTTTTTACATCAGCACAAGCAAGATAACTTCTTGGGAGGCTGCTAGATAAGTGTCAAGAATAAAATAGAGTAAAATGGATTTTAATATCTATTTGCTATAGTCAACATTTTGATGCCTCATCTTTACTTTTTAGCATTAACTGTAGGATGAGCTCCTAATGAGCTATTTATCCAACTGTAAATTATATCTAACTGTGCTTTTCAATTTTCATAGCCTAAATTCTCATAAATTTTTCAATTAAAGCATACACAGAATATTTATGGTGCATGAAGTGGCAGGTACACATTACCCTCTAGTGAATTTAATACTTTTGCCACTGCCTGTTAATATTTGTACTTGTTGTTTTCAAACAGTAGTTACCTTAGATCCAGATGTTCCAGTCAAATATTTTGCATAAACCTCTGATGAAATCTATCAATGAACATACAGTTTTCAAGAAAGAGTTGAAAATATTAAGAAGAAAACAAAGACCATTAGTTAATAAGACAAATCCTATCTATACATGTAAAGGTGCTAGAAAATAACAGTAGTAGGAAAAAATGCCTTGTTTGCATTTCTTTATGCCAGTGTCACTCCTTTTTCCTTAAGGGTAGGTAGGATGAATGTACTGCTCCTCTAACGGTAGTATGGCGTGGATCTAAGAGACATAACACTTAAAGGGAAGCTTCTTTCTCCACCAGCTGGAAATCTGTTTGAACTTCGCTCTTTAGAGCTGGGCAGATGAGAAGGAATATAGCAACGGGTTCGTTTAGTGCAGCTGACCTATTTTGTGTCCCCTTCTACTGATCTTGTTCCCAATCTCTCTACTGTAATTATCTGAGCTGAAAACTGAGGCTTAAGCAAGTGCTACTTTAGCAGCTGAAAAGAGGATGTGTTAAGCTTCTTTAATTCTGATCACTTTTCCTTGAGCACCACTCCAAGTGGAATATATACAAATAATTATTAATGAACCCATAATGAATCTGTCCAGTCAATCACAATGATCAGATAATAACAAATTTTTGGCCTACAGTGGTGGTTGTTTTTTGAGAAAGTTGATCTTCTTTGTCAGAATCACAATGTACTGACCAGAACAATATATCTCATTTGCCTCCTTCTGGAATGCTGGGTCAAAATGTTAGAAAGAAAGCTGTAATAATTTCCATACTATTGACACTTTATTTCAAATCTGAACTCTTCTGATTCAGATTCAAATACCAAATCAAACCATAGCATAAGCAATCTCAGCCTCTCCTCAAATACTTCTATCATTGTGTATTGTGACCAATATTTTCTGTGAAAAGTAAAATTTTCATAGTACCACTTTTGCTGCCAACTTTTAGTGATGGCAACACTAGAAATGCAATTCATATGGCTGATAATTGTAAATCCTTTTACTGTTCCTACACTACTCCCCAGACACCTTCTCTGTCAGCAACTAAGCTATTCTATAATACATGAATGACGAAAGAGAAATTAAAATTCTTTGTTCAAAATGTATGATTTAATCTTCTAAGTACCTATGTAGAACCACGTGAAATTCAGCAGGGAATTGTTACTTCAGGTGATGAATTATATCCCACTCTGAATGGACTTTTTTTTCTATTTAGATCCTTGAATGTGTAGCAATCTACTTGAAACACTGGGAAATTTGGGCCTATTTTCCATCCGTATTTGCTACCTAGTGAAGCTCATTTAAAAAATTTGTCACTGAATCCAGTGGTAACTGGATGGAGTCCATGATACCTGGGACTGCAACTGTCGTAAAAAGAACTGGTAATTTATAAGTAAACAGTTATTCTCCATGTTCTTACTTGTTCATTCAACTGTCAATCCTCATGGATAAATTTATGTTCACTAGCAGTTAAATTAAGCAGCAATTAGGTTTCCGCAATAATTAATAGACAGAGTAATGTTCCTCCAGGAGACATATCACTGATTATCCTAGCAGGGGTGAGTTACTCTTTAGAGATGTTGTTGGTCTTTGCTTAGAGTTGAAGTTCTTTAAGACATACATATAAAAAGGGAAGACACAAGCTTGAGACCAAAAGAATTTTGGAAGGAGATTAAAATTATTCAAGTTATGAATAATCAAAGTTATTAAAACTTTGTATCACTTTCAGTAAGGCCGAAGTACATCCAGGGGCAGAGATAGGATGGCTAATGGCAGTGTCAGAATAGAAATGGAAATTACCACATCTGAGGAGGAAACAGAGCTCAGAGTTTAATGTGCTCTGATCAAGACATTTGCTGATTGTCTCTACAGAATAATGAAAAACTGGCACACTTTTAAATTTTGATGAGTAACTGATTTATCAAATTGGGAGTAGAAGTATACATGTAAAATAATAAATATTGTACTTTAATTAATAGAAAGAAAAACATAACCCTAAGAAAGAGGAACCTATATTTTAATTTCAAGACTGTAGAAACCTTTGGAATAAATTAGGAAGAATTAATTCTAGAAATAGAAAGTAATGGAAAATCAAAAACATCTTTAAAAAGATAGATAATACCAAGATAACCTGGTATCTTTATTTGACAGAATAATTGATCCCCTGGATATTAGAGAAGTGGAAAATATAACTTATCTTTTTATGAAGTGCTGGAAGTGTTTAACTATAGAAAAATATTAAAGTGTTGAAGATATAGAATTAATAAAAAAATTGATATTGATAAAAAGCTAACTAAGGGAATGTATTAAGTCTGCTGTCGTTTATATGTTATATACTATTTTTAATTTCGTAACTGTGCTAAATTCTTTGCTTGCAAAAATAAGCCAATTTCTGATCTGAAGGTCTTCAGTATAAATAAAGGTCTTCAGGATAGTAGTAGGAGAATCAGGAAGAACTTCTTAGTTATGGTTAATTTTAAATGATAATCATGAAACTTCAGACAACATGCATTAGAAAGCGCAGTGCAAAAGTGTCGTGGTTTGACACTGGCCCAATGACAGGCACCCATGAGAGCTGCTCACTCACCCTCCCCTGCCACAGCTGGGCAGAGGAGGGAAAAGGAAAAAAATATTAATGATGGCTTTATGGGTAAGATAAGGCCTGGGAGAAAACACTTCAAGGGCAAAACAGGCTCAGCTTAAGTTGCAAAGTGAATTTATTACTAACAGAATCAGAGGAGGATAATGAGAAGTAAAATAACACTTTCCCTCCCCTCAGCCCCTCCCTCCTTCCCACCAATAGCACAGGGAGACAGGGCATGGGGGTTTGGTCAGTTAATCACTGATTTCCTTCTGCTGCTNCCCCCACGGGCTGCGGGTGGATCTCTGCATCCCCCGTGGGCCCTTGGGCTGCAGGGGCACATCTGCCTCACCATGGGCTGCACCACAGCCTGCAGAGGAACCTCGACTGTGGAGCCTGGAGCGCCTCCTTCCCCTCCTTCTCCACTGACCTTGGTGTCACCATGTTGGTTACCTCACATATTCTCACCTCCTCTTCTCTGACTAGAATCCAAAATCTTGTGATTTTGTTTTGATTTTCTTCCTAGATATGTGATCACAGAGGCGTTACCAACCTCTCTCATTGGCCTAGTTTTGGCCAGCAGCATGTCCATCTTCAGAGCCATCAGCCATTGGATCTGCTGGACACTGTGGGGAGCTTCCACCAACTGCCTCACAGGAGCCATCTTTGTGGACTCCCTGATACCTAAAACCAGGCTGTGCCAAACCAATACAAAAAGTTAAGCATTTTAATTCTGTTAAACCATTTATGTTACATAAAAGCGTATCATTGCTCCTTACCAAGTTCTTGGCCTAAAACCAGTCCTATAATCATTTGGCCCTATTCATAACCATGGTAAGCAGGCATAGCTGCTCTGAAATCAGTGAACATGCACAGATTTAGAGTAGCTGAAGTCTGTCAATAATGATTCTGTTTCCTCATGGATAAATAGAACTTAGGGCATCAATATGCACAATACCCGTCAAATATTAACAAGCTCCTGGCTTCTTAGAAGGGACTTATTTAGAAATACTGTGAGATTACGACAGTCTTTCTGCAGAAGAGCTGCACAACCGATTTCATGACTGACCCAAGTGTTATTGAAATCAAAGACGTCCATGAGAATTACAGTAATTTTTCTTTCATATACAGCAAACAAGAGTTTTTCTTAGAGCTCACTCACTTGTTAACCATGTAGGAACTTTCCTTCATTACCATGGACCAGCTTTCCTTCATTTCCCTGTCAATGCATCTTACTTTTAGGGATGAACACATTTCTTGTCTATGATTATGTGTCCATGTATGTGTACACATACATACATGTACACACACACACACACAAATAAATTAAGAGTTAGGAATCAGATTTCACTGTAACAGATATGTTTACAAGCATTATTAATTGTGCCTGTGATGGTAAAATGAAGCTTTTCTAGACTGGTACTAATTGCAACCCATTTCATGCAAATGGTTTGTTCTCATTATTAACCATTATCATTACGTGCTGAAAGCCGTCACTACCTAGCAATCATACTCAGCATTAGCTGTGAGTACTCAACCACACAAAGATGACCTGTGTAATTAGCAGTGATGGCAAAATACTTCATGTCCTTACATGAAGTCACCACAATGCTGATGACCAGGCCAAGAGCTCTTCAACAAAAGAGATGAAGCAAACACCTTCTCACCCTTACCCATCTCCAAGTTTAGGATCTTGTTCTTTTATGAGACAGTTGATTTTCAAGTCAATTTCCAGCTCTTGGCTCCCACCCTGAGCTACACACTGCCTGAACCTGGAAAAAAATTATTTTCTAGTCTGCAGCACATGCCTCATCCTGTTGCTTGGCTGCTGCTCCCTTGCCTAGAGGAGAAGCAGTCTTCACAGGTGCTTTTTTCTATGATGAGTAATGGCCTATCAGTGCATTGCTAGTAAAGCTGTTGGGTGCACAAAAGCTTTTACAGGTATGCTGACATGCTATTTCAAACAAGTTCATGCTATTTCTTTCTTTCTTTCTTTCAATACTTGACTTGTCTGTCAGAATAACAATCAAAACTATAAAGAGTCTTAAAAGAGCAATTTTAAAATATCATGATGCTGAACGCTTTTTATTACATAAAATATATCTGGATATTTTTATTTTTACCACAACCTTCTTAAAGTAGGGATTTTGTAACTTCGGCAAAATAGCCATGCTTTGCACTCCCTGGTGCAATGGGGATAGAATTTGTTTATCCAGTTCTGAATCAAATATGGTAAAATTGTTTCCTGGAACAGGAAATTGACTCTGAATCTGCCTTTACACAAAATATTTTATTTTCCATTTTCTTTATCATGGGCCATGTTTTATGAATACTGCTTTGTGACACAGATATATGAAGGAATAGGTTCCCTGATCTATTGAAAGAATGCTTCTATAAAATGTGTATTTCTTAATTCTGGCCTTTGGATAAATAAGAGCTGTCAAATAACAAGACTCTTCCCTCTACGCACAAAGGAATTGACTCATGATTAAGTCATTGTCTTCTTTCATTTTATTCATAGCTTCTAGTTATGTAGCTATTTCACTCAACCCTGATAGACTTCAAACACTTTCTTACTGCTGATTTAGCCATACACATATCTAATTGTATCAAAAGGTTGTGAAGTCCCAGTTGTTTTAAGTCTCTCACTGAAATGTGTGACTGTAATACTGTGGAGAAATGTCTATTTTTCATTAGTTAATACGTTTTATGGACGAATAACAGATTGTCATTCAAATTGATTGTTTCACTTAAAATGTTTAACTGCTGCGGTGGATTGCTTTTGTACACCATTACTCAAAGCAGAGAATATACTTTTTAGAAAGGCTTTAAAATGGAGTAATTAAATGATATGGAAGTGTGATCACTGCCTTACTAAAAGGAAGGCCAAAGCCTGCAGACCGTATTTTAAAGTTATTCTATTTTTTTTATGAATATTCATAGAAATTAGTGTAACATGAATGTTTTCCTTGCCACAAGGTACATCAGGCAAAGGAAAGATTATGGGGTTTTGTAGGATTTTATTTTAATTTTTGTAGTATTATTATGGGTACATAATAACATTATGAATTAAAAATATATTTGTTAGCTTTATGTAAAGGGAAAAATTTCCTCACTGAAAGCTCATATATTTTTAAATATATATTAGGTACATTAATAGGTACTATCCGTTGTAGGAAGCTGTTGCAAATTAAAATTATATTTGATTTAGCTTTTATGTCTGCCTAGAACCTGTCCCTCAGAGGCAAAGCAGTGAGGCATTCTGTTGCCCCATCTCCTTGGGGCTGAAGAAGAAAAAGATAGAGAGAGGAGCAATGATGTCAAAATTAGCAATAATGGTAATGATTTTTGCTGAGAATTGAGTCTTGAAATACAGGTGTAGAGAAATCCATGACCAAAACCAGCAATAGGACAGAAGTTGATGAGCTGGAGTGAGACCATTGAAACTTTTTCGGCTCCATATATTTCCTGGTTTGTTTTTTTTTTTCATTTTTCTGAAAATCATACATTTAGTTTGATTTAGTTTCAGTTTGTTTAGATTAAAATTGTTTTATGTATGTTTGAACCTTGGGACTTAGTAGTTGAATGGAAACCCTAGATAATAAAATATTGCAATAGACAACATTATAACTGTATAAGTAAAAGCTTTCATATGCAGTATAAGTGATCTGCATTTTGAAATGTAGAATTTTCATCTGAAGCAAATACTTCAATGCCTAATGAATGGACTGCTGTCTTGGCGTCCTGTTTCATAGCACCTTATCTAAACAGACTCCCTGTCCTATCAGTAGAGAAAATGGGTGCCTCTGAAAGACAATTTTAGAGAGTCTCAGTGGTAAGAACATCCATAGAATGATATAATACTTTCACAGACTGCACAGGGACTTGTCTAGACTAAGAAAATAACAAAGCACTAGGTATTGAGTATATTAGAATTAGCATATGTGAGTACAGAGGAAAATATTCCTCCATCAGAATTTACTGATGACCTTGCTTTGCAGAACAGATGCATAGTAGTTTGCAAGGATTTTCCATGGGCCATTACATCAGCATAGAAAATCCAGAGCCTTGGCTATATATCTTTTACTCCCATGTCAGGGAAGGATGGAGGAGAGTTAACACTAGTACTTCGTTAATGAATACAGCCAACACAAGGACAGGAAAAATCAACTTTTACTCTAGTGGCAGAACTATATGACGTTTTCTAGGAAGGAAGATGAGCAAGATACTTGCAGAAACCTGATGAAAAAATTTTATTGACAGAATAAAGTTTAGTAAGAACTGGCATTTGGCTTGATAATATCTTTATTTTGATTCTGTGCAGTCATCTGTAGTGACTGCAGCAAGATTGATATATTTCCATGCCTTTTGAAAATTGACCTAAGTAAACATCTCCAGATTGTGCTAAAACTTTTCTGCAGTAGTGTTTCAGAAGACAGATACCAGGGACTGAGTTACCAAGTCCTTCATGGGATGTTCAACTGTTTCCATGGCTTCTTTGATAAAGACAGAGAGGAAGAAGGAAAAAAAGAAAACTCCCCCCACCAGTGTATTTTGACTGTCTCTTTGACTCTCATAGAAGAGGGGCAGAGAGCTAGAGCAGAACCATTATGCCGATTTGTCTTGGCTAGAAAGTCCTCTAGGGAAGGTGCAGATCAGGCAGGTGTAAAAGCTGCAAAATCAGGATGTGAACCACATTTAACACTGGCAGCGCACAGTGACAAGATGCTAAAAAAAGTGTTTTTATCTACAGTGTATCCAGATACTTAACAATCAAGTAATACTCAGAGGTCATTCAGTGTCGATATTTTGTGCAAGGATAATGCTCAGCTTTCTGAATGTGCACCTTCAAATTTATTTTAAAGCCACTGATTCTACCTATTTATTTACCTGCTTTTAGGCATTTCTCAGCAATTTGCTCTGTAGCATCTGCCATGTAGAAGGGCATCGTGATTTATCTGCAGCTCTGAATATATTACTTGTTAACCTTTACAAACACCTAGTGTGACTCATTCCATCTTATCACAGCAGACGTCAGTGGGAGTAAGCATCACTCTACAGGACAACCGGTTTGTACAAGATATAGGCGGGTGTACAAAATGTACCCAGATGAAAGAGTCAGTTAATTTTTAAACTGTTAAAAATGAACATGAATACAACAGTGCGGTCTGCCCTAGGATATGAGCCATGTGCATTGCTAGTCATAATAAGGGGATAAAGACCCTGACAATAGCCTAAACAATGAACAAAAGAAATTAGTTGTAATNATAAAATAAAATAAAATAAAATAAAATAAAAAAAAAAAAGCAGGTAGAGGTAGCCCTTCATGATTCTTTTCCTGTTCCCAGGAACTCCAGTGTTGTTAAACCAGACACTGCAGATCTCTTGAGCTGTACCATGTTTGCTGTATTTCTCTGGCTAATACTAAGTTCCACAGACTTGGGAAGCATTTCACTTAAACATTTTAACTTTCAATGTTTGTCCATGCTGCAATTTCTAAACTCTTTGTGCTCATGGAGTCGAAATTTTCTAAGATGTGTACTTAAGTGTGTGTACTGTCCTTTGGATTGATTTATATTACTAGATTCACACACGTCTTCAGAAAACCAGTAGTGCTCTCACAAAACCAAATTTCTGGCAATTTATACTAAAATGGGCAAAATAACAAAAATATGTAATCCACATAATCTGTTCAACCAATTTAAACACATGTAAGCAACCAATCAAGGTTTAGGAAGACTGTTGTCTCTCTATCTCAAGTCAAGATTATTTTATGAGGACAATTGTCTTCAAATTTCACTTCAAAAAAGAGACTTTGTGAAGGTTTCCCAGGGGTTTTCTTTCTTAAATGGATGGAATTGTCAGAATGGTCCAAAGCAAGCATCTCTGAGCAACCTGTTCCAGTGCCTCACCATCCTCACAGTAAAAAAAAAATATATATATATATTTATTGTAAGCCTGCTTTCTTTCAGTTTGGAGCTTGGTGTCATCTGCACATTTCCTGAGGGTGCATTTGATCCCTTCATCTATGTCTAATAATATTATTAAGTGTTCCAATATTAGTGAAGATATTAAAGAACACTGGTTCCAAAATGGATTCCCTGAGGGACACCACTTGTTGCCAATGTCCACTGGGACTCTGAATGGCTGTTCCCTGGGTGTATCCCACCAATTCCTCATCCACCTAGCAGTCCTCCCATCGAATCCTTCCGTCTCCAATTTAAAGAGAAAGATGGGGTGGGGAACCATGTCAAAGGCTTTACAGGGCTTTACCATGTCAAAGAAGTCCAGATAAATGTCATCTGTTGCCCTTCCTGTGTCCACTGATGCAGTCAGTCCATCATAGAAGGCCACTGGGTTGGTCAGGCAGGATTTGTCCTTGGTGAAGCCATGCTGGCTCTCCCAAGTCACATCCCTATCCTTCATGTGCCTTAGCACAGCTTCTAAGAGGAGTTTCTCCTTGATCTTCCCCAGGCACCTGTTTTCAGTGGGTTTTTTTTAAGTATGTGGATTTTGACCTGGACACATTAATTGCAAATATTAAATTTGCAATGTACTCAGCACCCACTGTCTCAAAATAAGTTCTTTAAAGCCATACAGAAAGGTATTTTTGTTGGAAGCATGACAAATGCCATGTGTTTGAATAAGATTATTCCTATATACTACAGTATTTCACTGTAGTAAAGTCTAGTAAATTTGCTGTTAGAAAGACTTCCTCCACAACCAACAACTACAACAGATATTAGGAAATGCTTAAACAACTATCTAGGTGGCTGAATTAGGAGCCTAAGAAAGACAGTAAGTTACTAAGATTTTAGATTTCTAGATGAATTTTGGATGCCTTAGAGACTCTTTAAACAGTCTGTGGGTACCTAAAATGGCAGCCAAAGTTAAATACCCCAGGCAAGGCTGGGTGCATCTTTTCTTGGTTTATTAATGCAAGACTGTGCACATTTGACTATGAACAATTCCTCAGCTGTTCTTAAAAAATATATCTTTCCTATTGTTGCATTGTTATCGTGAGAATTTTCCATGTATGGCAAATTTATGCTATCTCAGTGTTATATCTTGCTGTTTTGTTGTAGCTGGATTGTTTGTGAAAAGAAAATTCTACGAGGGTAGTCCAGGGCATGACATGTAAATCGCTTACAATCATGTCCCCATGAAGCAGAGGCTTTCAGATTAGAAGAGACCTTTGCAATCCATAGCTAACATGGCTTTTCAGCATTGAAAATTTTAGATAATGAAGTTGTCATAGATTGGATTACCTTGGTAATGATGTATCTGCTTCTTACATAGAATGTCAGGTTGCAGCATTTACTTAAACTTACTTTGTGCTTTGTACTCTGACATGGTATGACTCACATAGCTTCACTTGATATGTCTTAAACTGACACCTTGCCATAGATATGCAAATGCTCCCATTTTCTGAAAAGAGCAATTAATATACTCTGGATAAACCAAGAGTTCTACAGAAAAATACTGATATTTTTCCACATCGCCAGGCTATAAATGGTATGATACAGAACTTGCTAGCGCAATTTAGCATTTCTTTAAATGTACAGAAGTACTTCTGCAACAACAATTAAGTGATACTGTTCTGAAAACTGTATGTTGTATAAGACTGTAAACATGCTGGTAAACAGTAGTGCTAATTGATCACACACTTTACATGTATTTTTGTAGACATAACACATACACATGCAAACATAAATCTATAAAAAATTAAGTGCATTGTGCTTTCTTCCCAATATCCATTTTTCTCTTTTGCTGTTGGTTTCTATTGTACATACAGGAATGCATAGGCTCAGTTGTTGTTTATCCTTATCAAGACCAAACCCATGTTATTAAATGTCTTCTATAAATTGTTAGCATCATTTAGTGACTTCTTTTATTTCTAGGATTGTCCAAAGTCCTGATTTTTCAAACTCTTTGAACTTACTGTCCTTCTTTGCAATTTTCTAAATATTTACATTTCCATTAGAAAATGTTCCAGATGAACAATATAGTAGCTGGAGGTAAACATTGTCAATCAAAGGGATTTGAAGGCAGAAAATATTTCCACTGGAAATGTTTTTGCATAATTTAAGCTATAGTTTAAAAGGCGTTTGTGGTTTATACCTAGCAGGGTGAAGTTAAGAATCCTACTTAAGTTTATAAATTATGATTATCGTATTTATTACTACGAATATAGCAAACCAACTCCTATATGTTCTTAGCCCTAATTTTTAGCTGGCTGGTCCTTCTCGGAATCATCAGAGTGGGATCCAAAATATATGTCTCCCCGCTAAAGAAAGTCTCTTAAGGCTCATTTGCTCACATGTTCATTTTTTTGCACCTTGAGCATTCAGGTGTCATTCAGGCAGAACACCTGTGTCCAATGTGTGATCTTCTGGAGTAGTATCTGGGGACCAGGTGGGATACCCTAAAGTATATCTGATAGCACGAGCTGTAACATATCTATATATGAGTTCAGTCCTTAAATCAAGGTACACATGCAACTGTCAGTGACTATCCAGGAAGAAAATAAGGAGAGGAGATGGTAAATTTAAGGGAAGTATTCTAAAATCTGCTTTGCCCATAAGCTCTGTCAAGTGCACGACAGAGGCAGTATCCAGGCACACGTATGGTTGTGTTTACTAGGTCTTGATTACTTGATTTTTGAGTTCCTCTTGCGTTTTCCTTTTCTCTTTCTGCATTTCTTTTACCATTTAAAGAGAGCATGTCTTTATAGGAATGACTGTGAGTTTGGTTTCAGTGGCTGAGGGAAGATAGGAGAAGTGGGGCAGGTGACCGAGATGGTCCAATAGGTGTTTGAGATGCATCCTTAATGCACTTAGGACCCACAGCTCTGTAGTTTATATCACAGCTCTTTTTATATCAGAGAAATCACAGTACTCCCAGGTCAGCACTGAATGGCAAAAGAGTCATGGTATGAATTCATATTCTAGTTTTGTAACTATATTGCTGTTGATTTATTTTCTCTAGTAGAACTACTGAAGAAGAGATCCAGAGCTACTCGAAGAGCATTTCAAGTGTTTGTGTGCTCTGACACTCTCATTCCATCAAGGTTATCACTGGTGCTTAGTTTACACCTGAGATATATTTTTCTTCCACATGCAAGATCCTATTTATGTGTAAATTGAAGAATCTTTAATTCTCCCTATAATAGGTGTGTAACATATTCATCACATAGCACTGTTATCAATCAGCAAAGTATTTATTCTTAACTGGGCAAATCTTTTAAACCATCTGTCCCATATCCATTGATAAAATTAGGTTTACTACTACAGTGGTATTATAATCTTTTATGAATAGAACAATTGCTGCATAAATATGTATTTTTATATTATGATCTGCTTGCTAAAACCTTTACTCAGAAGCTGGTAGACAAACACTTCTATTACCAAAAAGCAATAAAACTAATATATTTCATGTCCCAAATACCCTCTCCTAACTACTGTCTCTCTTACCCATATAATGTGGAATAAATGCCATTTATTCCAACTGAATTTGGAGCTATGTCAATATACCACAAGAAATGCAAATACATCTTGTCAGAGAACAAACAGAAAGAATCAAAGAGAAAAATCTGTAGACTACCCCTTAGGTCATACCAGTTTTGGACAGGAAGGACAGTGTCACTGGATATTTGAAGGTCATCTTCTATGGTTGGATAGTTCTGTACTCTGAGAAATACTTTAGGACTGAGAAAGTAATAGCAGTGTTGAAGCTGACACTAGTCGAGTGAGAGTTTGTATGTCCTGTGCTCTGACTTACTTAAAGGCAAATGTTGCTGTGTAATGAAAAAACCTCTCACACTATAGATTCATATTGTCAATTAAGTAATCTAACTACTAAGTGAGAGAGGACAGATGTCCCAATGGAGAAACAGAAAACATGGAGTCATCCTGTCACTGAAAAATGCTCTTGCAAAGGTAAAAGTATGTATTTGAGTCTACTGAAGCTCAGGTCTGCTCTCTGCACGTAGTGTTTGTGTAAAATACAGGCATTACTACCTGAGTTGTTCAGTGGAGGAACACCCAGTTGTGATGTTTTATGGAGGATTTGTGTTACATGTTCAGTCTGGGTTTTGTTTCAGTGTGTTTTTTTGGTGAAATATGGAAATATGATTTTGTGGCAGTTGTATAGGAGGATGGAATTTGTTTTCTCTAACTAGGTAAGGCAAAAGAGAAGAGTGCTTACAAAATCCATTATCTGGAAAAAGGATTAGGTCTCTGGATTTAGGCAATATGAGATCTCTAAAGTAAGACAGGAAACTATGACTGAATATTTGTAGTGGACTTTATCAATATCTTAATTTTCCTTTCTCTTTCAAAGTATTAGCCTAAATAGAAAAATATCTACTCCAAGGATCAGTTTAAGTTTAGTGGGTCAGAGCTGCAATTTTAACTCTTATTGTGCTATTTCTCACTGTGACTATGTTTATAAATCTCTGTTTCTTGGCATGACTAGATATATTTATGTGTTACTTCTCACATATCCCAAATTTTATGGAATCTAAATATGTTACGAAAAAGTAAAACTTTTGAATTTTCTTCATTTCAATATTTATTAATGACAGAATTGCTGAACTCAAATTTAAAATATTTTGTTTATACAAAATCTATTTTGCTGTATGCCAAACTTTCTAGATAATCTTTTTCTTTATGCAAATCTGCAGTTGCTGATGTTAAGCATAATCCCGCTTTTACTAAGGTTAATATGATTTTGTATTAAATACAGATAGATTATGCTAATATTAAAATATTTTTGAAAATTAAATCATTATCCTCATTGCACTGGCATCATTCTGAATTTACAACTGTGTTACAGTGTTTACATGTCATTGGAGAAGAGCTGTATGTGTTACCAGAAGGATTGCGTAAGAAGCACTCCTCGAATGGATGATGCATGCAAGAGCTGCTGAAGTGTCTTGGTGCTCTCAGCACAGCCCCTGCTGTTACCTCTGCATTGAGTTGCAGCTCCTCTGATGGTGGGGATCGTCTCCTTTTGCAGAGAAAGAAATGAGAGCAGTTAGCCTTTATTTTCTTCTCTGCTGTAGGTGCCCCAGGCAGCTCAGACACCAGAACAGGTAGGAAGGGAAACAATCTCTGCCAGGTAAATGCCCAGCTCCCATTATTCTCTAACCCGGAACAAAGCGAAATTAAGGTTTATCTTGTTATTCCTTGAATTGAAGTTCAGTTCCTTGTCAGGTAAAATTCAGACAACAGATGTAACATAGCCCTTTATCAAGGCAATTTATTAATACGAAGTCTTTCAGAGAGCGATAATTCAGAGCTTTCTGCAGAGAATAAGTATGTTTGTATCATTAAGGGCTCCTAACCTGCTGTTTCCCAGATTTTGAAGAAAATAGCCAAGAGCAGGAAAGAGATGGACAGAGATAAATATTCCAAAGGTCCAAAAGCTGCCTTCAGAAACTAGAACCAAGTAAACAAACAAATAAATAAAATGAGAGAACTACAGAACACTCTTTAATAAGAGCAGAAGGGCAAGACACCAAATAAAGGAAAAATTGTTTGAAGCCCTACCTGCATAAGGAAATACTTTATAGAATTAATTTTTCAAACATGAAATGAGTGTTTGATCTAAATCTAGTGAGTAGTGATACTTCTGCTGGCCTCAGTCAAACAATATCTGCTAATAGAAAAACAGGGAATCATAACAGATGGACTTCACTCTTAATTAGATGGTCAGGACACTGAGGTATGTTGAGTTAGCATAATGATAAAGATAATCTTGTAGTATAAGGAGTTTCCTGAAAAATTAAATTTTAAAAGAGCCTACCTAGTGGATGGCTTGATCAATGAAGTTTTCTGTATACTGAAATTTTAAAAAAGGAAAAAGAAAGAAAAAGGAAAATAGAGTTTTCAGAGGTAAATGTGTTGCAAATGCAAAAAACCCCCGACATTGCTACCTGTCCTCATTTTTGTGTAACAAGATGAGGATTGAAAATATCAATGCTATTTGGTTTAGTTTATCAATTAAAAATGAAAAATGGATGCTCATCACAATATATGGATTAGATGATACATTAAAAAAATGTAAATAAAAAATTTTAAAATTGATTCAATAGAAGCTAAGGAGTTTTAACACCAAATTAAATATTTAACTTTAAAATAATGAAAGTGAAGCATGAAGCAACCTTTCATCTGCTGAGAGTGAGACTAGAAATAAAAAAAAATTAAAAAATCTTCAAAAAGAGTGTATTTCTCTAAAATATGCTCCAAGAGATGCTTGTTTAGATGAAATAAGTTCATATAAATCCCTTTAAACTCAATATATTCATATTACATGTAGCTGCTATTTTGAATGGAATAGCAGAAGTCACACCTCAACAAGATGACAAGCATCACTTTCATTCTCTGAAAAATGATGTGCTATATTTACATGAAATAATATATAAATACATTATTTAGCAGTATTTTTATTTTGAATTATCATAAGTATATTACTTTCACTATGTGTTATCTAATATAAATTTAATTTTAATACAGCAAATGTAGTAATTGGTACTTACATGAAAGCATCTCTGAAAAAATAATTTTATTAAAGAAAAATATCAGTTTTAAAAATAAGAAACTCTAACTGAAGCTTCAAGCAGGATAAACTGTGCTTAGACTAGGAAAAATCCATAACAGGTTGAACATTCTAAAAAAAAAAATTGCAAATGCACAACACTAATTATCTTTCAGATATAAGAAACTTTAAGATATGTATTAAACAGGGGTAAGGTCAAAATAGATTGGTTGCTATAAGATTAAAGCTAAATTATTCCATGAGGAAAAATAAATAGACATCCAGATTATGAGTAATTAAAAAGAATTTGGAAATATATTTTCTCCAATAGCATTTATAGCTGAGCCCAAAAGCTCAGTGTGCTTCTGCTTTAAGCACTAAAGCTTAAAGTTGAAGATCTAGATGCTTTATGTATCTGCAATGCAAAACAATATCTGCACCCAAGAAACATAAACAGCTTTCAGTAGGCTTAAGGTTTGGTAGGACATGCACAAACAACTGTCAGAATGATTTGTGTTCTTTAACCTGAAGATACCGTGCTTCACATTGAAGGAGCAAGATAACTGTGGAGTTGTGGTGGCTTTTTTTCTTTCTGAGGTTGAAAACTTATGCTTGGGATCACTCATGTTTTATTAAGGAAAATAACTTCCAAATAAAAATCAAGAAATTGATCATGACTATCTCTAGTAGGACACAAACCAGCCTATTTCTAAGCTGCTAGAAGATAAACAGCTATTGTCATTTTGATGAAGTTTGCAATGTCTTGTCTGTTCCTGAAGAGCTTGTTATACTTACTGAGTTTTTAACTTGGTCCTGATAGAGAAATATCGTAAGACATTCCAACAGAGGCTGGGTGAGTGAAAGTGAATGCAAGAGATCACAAGACTGTTTTGCAAATGCTAGATTCAATGAGGAAGGCGGATATCTTCCTTTAGCTCTTGAATAACTAAAGTCAAAGAAAGCCTTTGACTGTGTAGAGAAGGAATCTCTGAAAACAGTTCTGTGAAATTTTACTGATAGTTTGAAAACTACCAAAAATATTTACTGGGATCTTGGGGCCACAGTAAAATCAGAGTGGAATCCATCTCCTTTCAAACTTCTGTGAAAAGATGTACTTTCCCATCATTTATGTTAGAATAAATGGCAATAGAATTTTAAAATAAAAGGGATGTAATGGGTTAGCTTAATTAGGATACAATATAAACCAGTAAAGACTCAATATTGTTTCTTTCGTGGAAGAGGACATGATGTTTGCATAGTCAAGGTTCCATCTGAATCTTCCTTTAAAGCTTGCTTTTCCTTCTTTCTTTCAAATTCCCTCCTAAACCCTCAAAATGCTTCTGGGTACAAAACTTTGCAGGAGTTGATATTCTAAAATGTTTACANTTTTTTTTTTTTTTTCTGTAGGCTCCAAAGTACAGAATCTGCTACTCATGGATCTTTGTAAGGAAAGTAATATAGCCCAAAAGGAATGGAACCAAGCACATTTCAGTCCGCTGTGGTTATGCACCATACACATGAATCACGGGGCATAATGTCAACTAAACTCTCTGTACTGGCTATAGAAGGCAACTCAAGGACCCATGCTGGCTTCCTAAAATTTGACAGTATGAAAAATAAAAGATTGTCCAATGAGTCCTTACACCATATATCAGATAACTTTGCTTCAGAAAGTAGAATAATTAGCTGAAATGAAAGGCAGAACAGATTAAACTATAATTTGAAGACAGTTTACCTGGAAGTGATCTAGAAGAAATACATCAGCAAATACTTCAGAGTACTAAAATAAAAAAGTTTCAGAAACTTAAAAACTTACAAAAGTGTGTTAACATGGAAGCAGGGTAATGAGAAACTAAATGGTACATTAGGACCTTTTGATGATCCCTAAATAAGGCAAAAGTAAGGATTAGTATGAAAGAGTAATACAGCTAGAGGTGAGAGGGGAAGACTAAAAAGACTTACAAAAGCCAAAGACATAAAAAGCAATGAAAGGGAAAAATGCACAATACAATGGTAAAATAAAAAGGGAGGACTAACTAGGCAGATGATCTTAAGGCAGAAAAGAACTGTGTGTTTCAATGGACTGCAAACTTACTGTAAATTAGCAGCGTTATTTATGCTTTGCACAAATAAATCAGGAATAATTCCTTTATAGAGGAAAATGCTGCAGTGCATTACAAAAGTGCATAATGACATTATTGCAGCTATGATAATCTAAATTACATTCATGGGGCTAATAAAACATCTTACCTTTCCCTACAACCTCTGCTTCATTAAGCGGAATAATGCTTGTAAGACACAGAAGGTAATTATGATGCTTTGTTTGGCATGGAAGACATCTGGCATAATGCCTCTAGGATTGGGCAGTGGACTTAAAAAAAAAGCACTAATGGGAGACACTTCAGAGGACAGAAATATAAATTATTAGAGATGTGAAATAAAGACTTCAAGGAAAAGAAGAAACTGAGGCAGCAGTGATACTTGGTTTGAAAAATTACATGAAATGAAAAGGAAATTATAGGGTGATTAAGTAGACTTCATGACTACTAAGGGTAGAACAAGAAATAATATACTTCCTTTGAAAAAAAATGTTTAATTATTATTTTGTTTAGTATTGGCATGAATTTATCAAAGTATCTTGACGACTACCTAGGGAGTTTGTAGGATCTCAGTGCTAAGATACAAGAACAAGAAATGAGATATGGGATCTTCCAATCAAGTGGAGAAGTCACACATCACAGAAAATGACAGCATTTTCCTTGGAGCATGACTATTCATTAGGCATCCTGTGGGTCTGTCATGAATCTCTGTCATCACAGCGTAGTTCCAGGAAGTTACTGTGATTCCCATAGCACCACCCAGCTGGCTTGGCATCTGCATCAACCATCCACAGCTTCTGGTGTCTGTGCAGTTTTGGTGTGTTAACTGTGTCTGTCAGATGCCCACCCACCTGCTTGCTCATTCCGCCTCCTCAAACAGGATGAGAGGACAAAATGAGACGGAAAAAAGTTTTTTGGTCAATCTAAGGGAACAGAGATTAATTACCAGTTACTGTCACGGGAAAAACATACTTGAGTTGGTCAAAATTCATTTCATTTCTTGCCCGTTCAAATATATATCAACGATGATACAAAATATGAGCAGACAAAAATCTCAAAACCTGCTCCTCATTTCCCTGTTCCCAGGCTCATTTCTGTCTTGTCCCTCCACCACACATCACTGGAGGATTTGCATTGGGCGTTGTGGTGAGTTCATAATAGCTCCTATCCACCACTTCTTTGTCTTCCTGCTTTTCCACTGCTCCAGGTTGGGCTGTGCACTCCTGCCACTGCTAGCACTTTGACACCTAAGCCTGAAATAGGAGACAAGACAGTCCTGGACTGTAACAACTGCCAGTTTTGTAGTATCTTAAGAGCAGGGTAGCTACAGGTCATCAGTAATGTGTGTCAACCTTCAATAATAAAGGCAAGATTACATTGCCAGTCTCTCCTGGAGAGAAATAGGAGTTGATGGATTTCGGGTGCGAGATAAGAGCTCTAAATTACAACTGTACAGGTACATCTCTGTAAGTTTCTGTGTCTCTAAAAAGTTAGCTGATACACCTCTAGAATCTTCCTTTTTGTAAGTCTATTAATTATGTCTGTTCTCATTGCATATCTGTTCAGTTCTTCAAGGGCTCTTCTGCAAATTTATGTCCCCCAGCAGAAAACCTTATATCAATCAGATAAAATCAGATAATCAGAAAAAAATTAAAATTATTAATCTATTTTAGACAATCATAGATAATGAAAACAAAGGTTATTTTCTGTGAAATGGGTCTGGAAATTTAAGATGTCTGAGATATCTAGGGAAACAATTTAGGATATTTCACCAGGACAGTTCAGTTCCTGATTGTGATATTCTGTGCCAGGTCTTCATGATAAGAGCATTATTTTCTGAAAACTTACATATTGTAGATGATTTAGTAATTTCAATGGAATTATTATTGTTTATATTTTTCCTAGTGTCTACATATATTCAGGTACATATGAGAAGTATATCATCCTTAGACATGTGCCCATAAATCATGAACAACTCTACTTTTTCCAGACTTCCCATAAAATTATATGAAGACTAATTTTTCCCTGTAATATGCATGTGTGTATACTAAATTTGTATTTGTATTCACATTTGTATTCATATGTATTATGTACGTATGAAATATTTATTTCCTGGAAAGAACAGAGAAATTAAAAATTAAACTTAAAACCAAGATTTCAGTTTGGCCCATTTGTTGTTTTTTTAAATAGACACAGTCTTTAAAAAAGAAAATTTCTCGATTGGTTATTTAGAACATATACATTAGGATTACATGTTGGTTTTACCTTACCTTCCTCTATATTCTTTCCTTTTTTTTTTTCTGAAAGGCTGTTATTCAAGCAAAACTTGAATATCCTTTATCTATTGTGTTTATAGTACTCAGTAAACTTATACAGAGACTTTATGACGTGAAAATTTCAGCTATTTTAAACCCTGTTCTCATAAAACACTTTCTGCATTACAGAGAAAAGTAGCACTTCTGATCACAGCACCCAGCTATTAATTCTTACACTCTATTACACTGCAGATGATTTAAGGTGAAGGGCTCAACTCTGCTGCAATGAGTCACTCAGCAGGTTAAGTAAACAAAACTCTAGAGTAAACATCTTCACACTTCAGAAGGAACAAAAGCTTTTCTTTCTTTTTCTCTGTGTCAGTGTATCAATTTCTCATTCTAGATGCTTACCTGAAAAAACACTTTACTTCATTAGTCAATAGCGTCCCTATGGAGCCCTCCCTGTATTTTTGTTTCTTGATTTTGTAAGTCTTTTACTGAAGAGGCATGAGCAGGGGAAGTTGCTAGGGAAGGAGTGAGAAGAGCCTCTATATTTAGTATCAAAATCTCACAACACCATTCTAAACAACAGCAGATTTCAGTGGCCATCATAATGGGCATTTTAAAATCCCTGTTTGTCCTATACTCTCTGTGTTCTCCCTTCTCAGATAGGACTTTTAAGTGTGGCAGAATCAGGAACATTGCAGTGGTGGTGGACACATCTGACAAAACTGATCCAGCTTCTCAACACAGGTTTGGAAAACACAATATTTCTCAGTGATACAGCAGAGATAATGGGCTTGAAGCAGTCTCTGTTATAGAGTAGCTGCTTACTTTCATATATGCTTTGTAATTTGCATCCTTCAATCTGCATTGCACCTATATGAACAACTTAAACTCTGAAAATTATTTTGCAAGATGAATTATGAGGCTAAAAACCAGTTATTGATGGTCCTCTTGTAGCCTGATTTTTTTCCTACATGTAGTTGCAGAGAGCGACCAGTCAATTTCATGTCAGATGGAAGTGGAAAACGTTTGCAAAACTCAATTTTTAACTAAACCTCAGAACTTTCTGAGATTTGTTACATCCCTTGTCTATAATACAACTATACATTTGCAATCTAAATTTTAATGTTGCAGATGGATGCAGAATTATGACCCTATTAGACAAGAATTCAAACACTTCTCTCAAGGTCAGGGGAAATGGGATGAAATTAATACTGCTGAAATAATACTTAGTATTTTTATAAACCCTTGGACTCTTTTTTGGTAAAGGAATAGCTATTTCAAAGTACTTTGTGATGCCTTCTTGGATAACGGTGTATTTGATATATAGTGTATATTAACAAGCTTTATTTTTTATTTTTTATTTTTAAATCTGCTTAGTAGTTCAGACTGCCAGAGGAGTATGTATTATGAGCTAAGCTACACTTTGATGAGGTGAATAATTCCATTCATTTCACTAGCACAGATCCTGAAGTATAGGACAGTGTAATGAAACCACAAAATTTGTACTGATTTATACTATATGCACTTCCTATTTTGAGAATAGTTTTCTATTAATTCCAGGAGATATTGAAAGACGTATCTTCAGAATTAAATATATGTCACTCAGGCTCTCAAACCTGCCAGTCTTCCATCTCCATACCCTTTTTGTTTTCTGGGCTCTTTTCACTTTGATTTGGTAGCATTGTTAACGTTCCATTCCATTATGGATTTAATTTAATGGCAATACATTAGGAGTGAAAAATACTATCATCTGATATTTGTATTCAGGAAATATTTTACTGTCATTGAGCATAAGGAATGAAATTTATGCAAATTTGAGCCACTACTAATGAAGGCTTAGTATCAGTTGATCAAGTGCCTGTGTGGTGGGTTATCCCTGGCTGGACGCCAAGTGTCCACCAACACTGCTCTGTTGCTCCCCATCTCAGCTGCATAGGGGAGAAAAAATATAACAAAAGGCTCATGGCCAGAGATAAGGACAGGGAAAGATCACTCACCAGTTACCATCATAGGCAAAATGGGCTGGATTTGAGGAAGAAATTAATGAATATAATTTATTGCAAATTTGTCCCCACTTTTCTTGTACGTCCCCTTTAAGTACTGCAAGGTCACCAAAATGTTGCCTCTCCAGTCCCCATATTTTTAAATAGAATTTTCCTCATCTCTTAACACAAAACTGTTATGCTTTAACAGTCCTAACTCCTGTTGATATATTCAGGAAATTTAGAACCTCTGACCTGATGAACCAACTTTGTAAGCACATACATGCATGTATCTGTCTAGACAGAATGCACATAGAGGGAAAACAATAAAAATAGCATCTCATAAAGAAATAATGTTTCTTTACTGGAAAATAACATCTGAAAATATTAGTTGACTGCCAGGTTGGGCTTGTCTTTCTTCTTCTTTAAATTTAACATCTACTCTTTCTTAAGCGGCAATGGGAAGAAATTTAAGCTGTTATGAATTAATAAATACTACAGAATTAAAGTATGCTCATAGTATACATTACCTATTTTGGTAGCACATCAGCAAACATGAATATGCATTGTTTCAGTTTATACTCCTCTCGTTTATAATTTGTCATGAGGAAAAACAAACAAAACACAAGATATTCCAGCTCCTTCATTTTTTCATGTTTATGTCCTTTTTGCTCGAAGGTTCCTTCTAAATATAAAGATCAAACCACTTCTGCAAGAATAATGTGGTAAGTACATGATTTGCTCTTTATACAATCAAAAAATCTGGAAACACTGAATATTTGAAAGCTTTTTACAGAAGAAAAAGCAAAAAACTTCGACTTATTTTAAGAAACACTGAGTTAAATGTACTGTATAACATATGTTCACTGGTATTTTGGCTTCTTCATAAGCCAGAATGCCTATAATATAATATTTTTTGTTAAAAGCAAAAAAAAAAAGAGGGATGAAAATTACTGTCTAGAAATCTGAACAGAAGGATTTTTGTTTGAGAGTTCATCTAGATGAACTGAAAAGGAAGAAAAAGGGAATGAGCATGAATGGAACCATATGGGAGACAGTCACTAAGCTATTAACAAAGAACTATAGTTCTCTCCCTTTTAAGTTTCATCCATGCATGAATTTGTTGCTGTTGTTTAAGAATTATCTATTTTATTTACCAGAGATTCAGTTCCCTTCAGAAACCAGTACAAGATGTGCCATGCGAAAAGGCAACATTTTAAGCTTCTGAAAATCCGTTTGCTCCATTTTCTTTTCCATAAAACTGTTTCTTGGACTCAACCAATCTACTAAGCAGCAGATTTAGGAACTGATTAGATTCCCATTATATATCAACAAAATTTTGACATGTGAGAGTAGGACTAGGTCTGCAATTCTGGGGTAATTATGATTAAGAGGTCTTAAGAAAACAGCTTTCCATTGAGTGTTAAAGTCATCAGTGTTTGAAAGTCACCATTTTATAACTAGCTCTTCCATTTTTTAAAAGCCAGCCTTTAAGAAATACTTTATAGGAAATTTTCCATGGACTTTTGGGAATAAAGCTGGTTCCATCATGTCTTGCTGAATTACAGACTGAAGCAACAGTTGGATTCCAAAGCATCAAATGTATAATAGACCAAGGAGCCAAAACCCCACAGAGTTTTGAATTTTATATACTTATATACTACCTTCTCAAAGCCTCTGCAAATAGGGCATGCATTTTTGTAATCATAAATGTTGTCTGCATATATTTTTTATTAACATCTTAATAGAAAAATCCTTGAATTCACATTGGAAAATGGCATTGCCTTTATCTACAAATGTCTTGAAAATAATAGTGGTGTTGGAATCTCAGGTTTTTAGGAGCACAAAATTGTGTAAAACTAATTTTACTAGCTAATATTACTAACAAAAGACTTCATGTCAAAATTGCAAAGAATATGCTCTACTGTCATACTACGGTGCATAACTTGTTCTTAAAATAAGCTGTTGGTGGAACCAGTTGCATTACAATCAGAGCACTGAGAAAACTACGCTTCTTTTTGTTTCAGGAGAGGTTTTCTTTTTCGGTAGTATTCAGGCTAAACCTGAGATTGGGCAGGTCTTTGAGCATGGCTTATCCATCTAAAGTCATATTTGTTATTCCGTTTTCTGACATTACATTCTCTTGGTTTTAAATCACATCTTCACAAACCAAATGACTGTGGCTCCTCGGGATTTAGAAATGCAATTATAGTGAGAGCAAAGTAAACACTGTTTCAATTACCATCATTAGTGAAATATGTGGAGGGGTTTTGCAGTGTTGTTATAATTAAACTTTTGTCTAAGTTATCTTAGTTATTCCTTGTTATCAGAGGATTGTAAATCTACATTGAAGACTGAGAAATTTCTGAACAAGTTTTCATTTGATTCATAAACAATTTTCTACTAAAGTAAACAAATAATATTTTACCCACTCAGTTGTTTGATGTACAGATGACTTGGAAAAAGAAATTTTATACTTTTTTTTCCTGGAAAAATACCTTTTTGAAGAAATTTAGTGGGAGAGGCGGTGCCCCGTTCTTATTACAACTTTGGAAAATATCTAGAAAAATCATTATAGTAGTATATATGGTTTCTTTTTTGTGAGGGACACAAGAAATATCATGTCCTGCCTACAGGACTGGGAGCTATACTTTAATGTCATCCATCCTATCTCCATTATGACTATGAGTACTTCACTTTTTTTGAAGGTGGACCATGTGTGAAATAGGGTGCAAGGTCATGCCATCTCTGGATTACAGATGGGCAGACTCTTGAAGCAGTTCAGTCTTCCAGGATGAAAACGGGTATTCCTGGAAAGGACCTGTGAGGGAGTGCCAGTGCTTCAATGCTCCAAGTGGCATACATTAACGTAATTCTTGAATTTCTGGAATAAGAAAGTGAAGAGTGTAGTTTTTAGTTCAACAGAGTTGTAGCACCCATAAAGTTGACATACCTCCTCTGGCTTTATTCTGATATCACTGAAGGCAGATCGTGGCCCTTTGCTCCTTACATTGCTTACTTTAAGTAATAAACTTTAAATTATTCTTTTAAGTAATAAACTTTAAATTACTGCTTACAGATAGCTTTGTTTGTTTACTTGACATATTTAGTCAGTTTCAGAGATACCTTGCTAACAAGCATCTTGTCACCATGAATTTATTTTATGTGCATAGCAAAGGAATTGATCGGACTGAACTAATTTTGTGTTAATGCTGCTTCCACCTGTACCTCTTTATATCTTCTGCTTTAATCAAAAATTAGTTACAAATTGGTAGACACTCATTTATTTTACAAAATTGTTTTAGGATATGAGGCTGCAGACATCCTTGGGGTCACTGGAGGCCAAATGCTTGTCTTTGTGCCTAAAGTTCTATCAGAGAGAAATGGAAGTCTTACTGTTATTAGCTACAGTGGTAGTATCTATCATGATGATGAAGATTGACTAAATGAGAAATTTTACTCTTTAAATAGTTTAGACAGACAGAGGATGAAAGGGGGAAGAGAGGTGGATATACCTATGTGGTACAGCTTAAACTTTTAAGTCCAAAATTTTGACCTTTAAAATTATCACTGAGGTGCTCTCTAGATCTAAACGATGCTAAACTGGATAGGTAGATGCTAAATTCTGAGCACCAGGGTGTTTGCCTCTGTCCTGTCCACAGAGCAGCCTTCCCACTGCCTAGCCTGTCCGTGTGGCAGGGATGGGGATCCATGCCTCTGACTGCTAGCTGGATGTTCTAAAGAAATAAGAAATAATTCACACTTGCTCTATTTGTGTGGATGAAAGATTATTTAATTACTTCATGCAAAGTGGAGCACATTCAATGGGCAAAATTAAAAGTATATTGATGGGCTATATGGTGTTTAAAGGTCCTTTCCAACACAAAATATTATATGATTTTATGATCCAGTCAAATTTGTGACTGAATCTTGTGTATATACCTTGAGTTAGTTTTTGTAATTGGTCCATGTACTAGTTATTGTCTTGCCTAGTAGCAAAGAACTCATCATGAGATAATTACCTAAAAAACAAGTAAGTCTCACTAGAAGTCTGTCAAATTTCATTTTACTCTGCTATATTTATAGTAATTGATACCTGGGTTACCTGATTGAAAGTTAGCAATCATGTCTGCAAGGGCTTCATCTTGCATCTTTTTTTGTAGAGAATATTGAAACAGAATTGTTTGATCCGTGGAAATCAGGACAGGTAGAGGCAAAACTTGACAAGAAATGCTCTTTCTCTTCCATATTTTCTGCAGATTCACAATTTTATAATCAGGACATTAATTTTTATGTATCACAGTTTTAGATGCCATCATAGAGTGTGCTTAGCTGTAAGCTTCTAAGTAACTTTGGCTATGTTGTATATTTATAACATATATACATCCTGAAGGCTTGGTCCAGTACAGAAACCCCTTAAAATCCTTGTAAATCTGTTAATCTTTTTTCAGCACTTTGGGAAAAGGCAGAAACAGACTGTAGAATGGGAAGTTCCTGCCCAATGGACCTTGACAATTTTTTTATGCAGCCTAACAATAGACTCTGTGGCAGTCCACTATGAATTCTGTATATGAAATTCTGAAATATACTAGCAGTGCAAGTTTTATTTGATTTTCCGTTATTGAGCCCCTCTAGAAATGATAATTAGCTGCCTCTCTAGAGGCAGAAGAGCTAAAATATATTTGACTTGGCTGATGAGATATAAACTCCTTTCAAATATAAAAATTATATGCTATGATATACATGAGAAAAAAACTCCCTATTATGCTGGGGTTTGTGTGTGTGGCTCCCTCACACAGCTGTAATTTACAGTTACTCATTTTCTTCAGTCTTGTGTACAGAGACAGCAGAAGCTTAGCCACACTTTATATATACATACAGAAAACCATTTTTATGGTTGTGAAGGGTCACGTCTGAGCCCTTTCCATAGCCTAGGCTAGACACACTGAGACTCAGATTTCTGTCAGGGAAGTCAAATTATTTGATTTCAGAAGTCCTCATCCAACAATATACGGATATCAGTAATAAACAGAGATTTATCATGTGGTTAAGTTTGCCTAAACCCAAATGTCTAGTGTCGTTTGAGATGCCACTAGATCTGGATATCTTCCTGGCTTCCAGCTGCTGCTCTCAAAGGACATGGTCCTCCACAAGTCCTGTGTTACACCTTGCAACCCTGCAACAGCAGCAACATGTATATTTGAGGGTGCTTTAATGACATGAAACATCCATCCTCGGGTAACCGAACCTCATTTCAAGGTGCAAGATACAATCTGAGATAACGTACTGAATATGTAACTACCTGTGTGGTAGTGGGTAGTCATATCTTAGTTAACTAAGCTTTCATATCAGACAAAGCCTTTGCCAATAGTGTGGAGAGATGTTTGGCTCACTATGAAAGGGATCCTAAAGCAAACATCATATTACTAATTAGCTCTTGAATCCATCAACTGCATTTACTTGATCTCCATTATCTATGATGTAAGCCTCAACAGCTCATATGTCGTTAGATACTTTAACACAGAAACCTAAATATAAGTGTTTTAATCTTGAACTGTATCATGCCCTAGATATTTACTCTTAGATGCTAACAGCTGAGCTAGTCACCCCAAGATCTTCAATTGTGAATGGAATTTTTGATCCATTTCAGACTTCTGCTTTTGATTAGTTGAAGTGCATGCCAGCAGTACGTGTTTCTTTTCTTTTGCTGTAAGGGACCCTGGGGTGACTAGCTCAGCCATTAATATCTACTAGTTTCTGAAATATACCATGTTAGTGGTTCACCCAGTTTCTTTATGACTGGAATTGCTCACAATTTAAAATTTGATATCATTCTCAAGTGCACTAAGTATACTATGGAGTAAAATATGTTCATGGCTCAACTCCATCCATCAGCTAAGTACCAAGCAGTTATTTCTCACTCCCCTCCCCTAGTGGGATGGGGAGGAGAACGGGAAAAAGTTAAACCTGTAAGCTAAGCTAAGAACAGTTAAAAAAAGAAAAAAAGAGAGAGAGAAATAAACCCCAAGAAAAACAAGTGATGCACAATAGAATTGCTCGCCACCCTCTGACTGATGCCCAGCCTGTCCCTGAACAGTGATTGGCCCTTCCTGGCCAACTCCCCCCAGTTTATATACTGAACATGATGTTCTGCAGTATGGAATGGCCGTTTGGCTTGTTCAAGTCCTGGCTGTGCTCCATCCTGGCTTCATCTGCACTTCTTCACTGGCAGAGCATGAGACACTGAAAAGTCCTTCCTTCCAAGCAGTACTCTGCAAAAACCAAAACACCGGTGTTTTACCAACATTATTCTCATACTGAATTCAAAACACAGCGCTGTACCAGCTAGTAGAAGGAAAATTAACTCCATTCCAGTTGAAACAAGGAAAAGTACGAAAAGTTAAAATATTTCTTTCTTGCTGAATTTGTAAGACCAAAAGGAGCTCCTGGCTTCATTTACGTTTCTGCTGTCTGCTGGTTTCTTACTTGAAAAATTATCTACTTAGATTTTTCCCAGACTTTTACATTTTATATTAGCCGATTAAAAGAGCTTGTCAAAATAGTACCAGTAACTAATCATTCCCACAAAAGCAATAAAATAAAAAAATCAGTATTGATAACATTTCCAACTGAAGATTCGTCTTATTTAAAAAAAAAAAAAAACAACAAAACCCAGAAGTAATTTGTTACAATTGTCAAAATATTTTTTACAATTCTATGGAAAAATAACAACCATTTGTGCTGGTTTTGACTGGGGTAGAGTTAATTTTCTTCGTAGTATCTAGAATGGGGCTAAGTTTTGGATTTGTGCTGGAAACTGTGTTGATAACACAGGGATATTTTCATATTTTCAAGCACAGTGTCAAGGCCTTTTCTGCTCCTCACGCCACCGAGGAGGAGTCTGAGGGTTCACAAGGACTTGGGAGGGGACACAGCTAGGACGGGTGACCCCAAATACCAAAGGGACATCCCATACTGTGTGGGGTCATACTCAGCACGTAAAGCTGGAGGGAGAAAAAGGAAAGGGAAGATTTGCAGAGCGATGGTGTATGTTTGACTTCCTAAGTCACCATCATGTGTGATTGTGCTGGTTTTAGCAACCAGCTAGGAAATAAACTCCAAAATGCTACTCCCTTCCCCCCACTCCTTCTGATAATGTAGGGGCATTAAGGAGATATTATAAATTGAAAATAAAAATTTACTAAAATCACAATAACCACAAGCGGTAAGTACACAGACCATAGCAAAAAGTACAGACACAGATGATGTCCTACCCACAAAAGGACATTCACCACTGGGAACAGAGCAAAACACTTTAAGACAATGCCCAGTGTGGTCTCCAAACAGGGGCAACACGGTGGAGACAGCTTCTGTGACTTGACGTTTTCCCCCACCCATCTCCCCAGCCCAAAACCAATGGAAAGCTGGAACAAAACAAAACCTAGAAACTAGTTCATTCAAATAAAGGGGCTCTGCAGCTGCTGGCTGAGCTCAGTCCTCTGCAATTGCTTGAACTGCCACCTCTAACTCTGTCGCTCGGAGCTGTCTGCTTCAACTCCGTAACTCTGTAGCAATGCTCTGGAGGAAAAATAGGAGAGTGAAAAAAGCCAGCAGGTAGCAGAAGGGCCCAAGTTCACTGGGGGGACAGTCCATTCCGCTTCAGTGACATACGCAAGAATGACAAGCTTCCTGTTTCTGGCCCCAGCTTTTCCTGCCAAAACCAGGCCCTCCAGCAATGGCATGGGTGGAATAAACAGCGTTAAAAGCTCCACTGTCCATAACCAGGACACTAATGGAGCCCTGTTTTCCAGGAGATGGCTGAATGCCTTCCTGCCCATGGGAAGTGGTGAATGAATTCCCTGCTTTGTTTTGTTTGCATGCATGGCTTTGGCTTTGCCTGTTAAACTGTCTTTATCTCAACCCATGAGTTTTCTCACTTTTACCCTTTTGATCTCCCCCTCATCCCACCAGAGGGACATGACCACCCAGCTCTGTAGAGCTTAGTTTCCAGGTCAGTCTAAACCATGACAAAATTTAAGGCAACAATATGCCTTCAATTAAGTAAGCAGCTTTTAGATCTTTGTATTAATGCTAGTCTGAAGATATATGGTGCAATTTAGTTTCTTTCTTGTCTTTTATTAAATTGAAACACCAACTTCCATTATATTTGACTGCAGTACCTCAGTATAGTAAAAAGTCTGAAAATACTGCTAACCAGGAAACAACTTAATTAATAAGGAATTTTTACTTACATAGCAAGATTTTGTTAGTAGAGGAGCTACAGGGTTACCTTCTGTGAGAAGCTGCTGGAGGCTTTCTCTGTGTCTGATAGAGGCATTGTCAGCTGGCTTTTAGACGGACCCACTGGCGACCAAGGTTGAGCTCACCAGCGACAGTGGTAGTGCCTCTGGGTAACATATTTAGGAAGCGGGAGAAAAACCTGTGCAATTGCAATAGAAGTGAGGAGTGAGAATATATGAGAAAAACAGCTCTTCAGACACCAAGATCAGTGAAGAAGGACAGAGAGGAGATGCTCCAGGCACCAGTGCAGGGATTCCTCTGCAGCCCATGGTGAAGAGAATAGTGAGACAGCCCGTGGAGGACTACCCACTGAACAGTTAGATGCCCAAAGGAGGTTGTGATCCTGTGGGAAGTCTGTGCTGGAGCAGATTGGTCAGAACTTGTGATGCCATGAGGGAACCATGCCTGAGCGATCTTCCTGAAGGAGAGCACCCTATGGAAGAAACCCATGCAGGAGCAGTGGAAAGGAATGGAAAAAATGAAAGTCAGAAGGTCTGAAAAAACTTACAAAATTGTATTAGCAAATGATACACTTGGCATGGAACGTTAATTTGGTAAGTTATTTCTTTATCTTATAGTATAAACGCATCGTGGTGGGTTTTAAATAAGGGGTAGGGTGCAAGAGAAGAGAGAGAGAAACCAAAGAGAGGGAGAAGAGAAGGAAAGGCAAAGGCAAAGGCAAAGGCAAAGGCAAAGGCCAAGGCAAAGGCAAAAGCAAAGGCAAAGGAAGAAGGCCAGTTCTGGCTCCAGCATTGATCCACCTGATGTGGTGTCCAGGGTCTTGGGGGGGCTGCCCAGGCTTTGTGAGGGTACTTTTTTACAGATAAGCTCCTCCACCCTGAAGCTGATTTTCTCATTTGCTATGCAAATTAGTTCTCATGCGCAGTTCATTCTAGGTCTTTCTGGAAATGGGTTGGAGGACTTTGGGGACCTTTGATGGTCTTGATTTCCTCCCTGCTGGGTCAGTCTCTGCTTGAAAGTCCATGTCTACTTCTCAGCTTCATTCCTGTGCTTGAGCTGTACTGTGTTGTGCTTATCTCCAGGAGCCAGAACAACAAAGTTTCTCCCAGAAAAATGCTTCCCTACCTCCATATGGCCGTCTTCTCCAGCCACATCCAGTTGCTTCTTACAGCGTGTTCTTACCAACAGTCCTTGGCTGGCTCCATGGCTATACGGCTATTGTACTGACACATACACATTAACCTCTTATCTTCTGGGCTTCTACACTGTCTGCTTGTGCTGATGAAGCAGGGATGAGGTAGAGTAAATCAGGACAGGTGGGGGAAAAGTAGCTTTAAGGTTTGATTTTATTTCTCATTGCCCTTCTCTGATTTTATTGGTAATAAGTAATTTTCCCAAAGTTGCATCGGTTTTACCTTTGTCAGGAATTGGCGGGTGCTCTCTTTTTTCCTTCTCTTGATTCACTAGGCTTTCACTATTTTTTCTCTTCTCTGTCCAGCTGAGGAGGAGAGTGATAGAGCAACTTTGGTGAACACCTGGTATCCAGACAGAGCCAAACCACCACATATTCTGTACCTGAAGTAAATTGTATATTTGTGATCCATGGGAACTATTAAAATAATATAATTTGAAATTACAAGTAGGCAGTCAGAGAGAGAAGATGAAATTAGAGATGATACTGAAGGTGGAGGCTTAATACTGAAATGGGAAATATGAAGAACATTGCTGGAGAATTTATGTAGATTATCAAGATGCAAAACTATATTTCACATCACTAGGTAGGATTTCTATTCTTCCATTTCTCCTAGTAACAACTTCCTGTCAATATTACTAAAAAAATGTACAAACACATTAGGAGAAACAGGAAAAATGTAAAATAGTGCCTACTTTTTTTTCATACACAGAAAATGGGCTTTCTTACTGTATTTTTTTCTCCCTTGAAGAGTATCTCTTTATAGGCACCATTTATGTGACTTTTCAGAATCCTGATGATTCAGGTGTCCCGATGATTTCTCAGTTGTGTGTCTGAAAATGGAGGCACCTAAAATCATTGATTCACTTAAAAATTCAGATTGTCATATGTATATAGTATTTTATATTCTTCTTACAGTATTTGAGAACGATCACCAAAATGTTATATTATTAAGGAAGTTCTTGGTGACTATGATTTGACAAAAACATTTCCATAAAATTTGTGAAACATATAGCTTCAATTTTATTGCATTTCCCTGCAGAGTTACCTTTCAAAATTGTAGTATTACATCAGAGGCAGAACTGAAAGGCTTTTAGAAATAAACCAGACTGATTTACCTGTCTAAGCAAGATGAAATGGAAAACATAAACCCTATATAGTGACAAGCAATGTAGATTAAAAGAAATTATTTGGCATCTAAAACATCATTTAAAACATAGATGAGGAGAGATTTTTACAAACGGTGGTAGGACAGAACTAGTGTGAATTGGCAGACCTCCATTGATTGCACTGGAACTTTGCCGATTGCATTAGCTGAGGATCTGAGTTTATACGAGTTTTAACTTCACAGCATCTCTTAAATCATCAGGAATAAGATGCCTTAGTGACTCAGTAAATCAAGGCAAGATCAAATAATTATTAAAAAATAAATGAGAACTGTTCTTTAGCGCAATACAATTTTATTTTGAATAGCACTTCATAAAAATGCATCCCAAGACAATCTACAAGAAAAGCTATAAATAATAAAATTATCTGGTTTAATAATAAATAATAGATTAAAAGCTGTTAAGGGTGTTGGAGAAACAGTTTCATCTTATGTTCAGAATAGAGCAAAGATTTTCTGGGATGAAACATGGCAAAGATGCTAGTTTAATCAGAGGGAAGAGATATTCAACCTATAATCTGAATGAGAGGACAAGAGGAAAAACATAAAAATTTTTCGTGGCTGAAATCCTATATGCAAATAAATCTATATTTCCTTACTCTCTGGAGAGTAGTTCAATCTCCAGATAACAGCCTACTCAGGCATTTGGAGCACTTGCAGGCCTGCTGAAAACTGAGCTCTTTTGCCTTGCAGAAAGAGAGCATAACCTCATCAAGTTTCTTCATACTCAACCTTGTGCATAGCTTTATGTGGAGAAGGGACGTAGTGCCCCAACCCTCCAGTCCCCTCCGCAGGGGAGAGAATCTTTAAAAGAATGAGTCAGACAATGCATTTTTTTCATTCTGTTAAAAATACAGGGTGAGCGAGAAAGAAATACTGCTAGGGGAAGAGGGAAGTCTAATTTTCCTTTACACTTTTCCTCAGTCTTGACTTCTAGCACGACATTGTTTTTTTCTAGTTGCTATGGGCTTCATGCCTCTACACATGACTCAAGGCAGGTGATTCAGATGCTGAGGGAAGATACTAGTGGTTAGTTATTACAGCAGCATTGCCGTGACCAAGTAGCTAATGTATATATCTTTTAGCTCAAAATTACATCCTTTAATTCACATATATTTATGCTTTCTAATGTTTATGTGTCTGTCTTTTAACAATTTTTTTTTAAATATATATTCCAGTAGGAAAGTGTTCAGACATACACTGCAAAGATTGGAGGAGTTAAGAAATTAATAGTGCAAGGGTGATGTGCTGCCAGGTAGCTCCTAGAAATTGACTGGAGATGCAATGATGAAAATATGTCTAGGACATGACAAAGAGAAAGAATTGAAGGGGTATTCAGAAGGAAGAAGGAATCAGAGGGTCAAAGGGAAATTGGGAGACAGTCACAGCAGTGGGAGACACACAACCGCTCCTGAATGAGATGCAAAACTAAGGGTCTCTTGCTGTTCCTTCTCCACCCAAGAGTCTCTTAGCTTTGTACTCTAGGCCTGCAGTAACTGGCAGCATATCCAACATATCTGCTAATCCATTTTGAAGAATATTTTGGTAATAAATTCTTTCCTTTCTCCTTATTTGCAAACCCAGTATGTTCTCCTGGAAGATGGGACTCGTGGATAGGAGTGTATAGCTTGTTACCAATCCTCATAAAGTATTGCCAAACTTCACCATGCCTGAAGAAGCTCTCCAAGTTTAAAAATATTCTGTGCAGGGTCACCATTTCCTTTCCCCAAGGCAAGTAAACTGGGTAAAATAAAATAAATTTTAAAATCCTTACTTATGGGACTCCAGACAGCTTTTTGAAGTCTTCTGGAATTGTGTAAGTTATTAGGTAACCAAAAAATACCAAAGAAAATAAGCTCTTCATTACTAGAATGAGGTAAACATTAGTCTATTATACTCATATTTTGGTGATGTATGCACATATTCACTTTACAAACAATATATACCTTACATAAAGCCATATGCTATGGATAGATGCATGTCAGGTCTCATGCTGGGCCTTTTAATTGTCATGTATGTTGTTCCACACAAAGGTTAGAATGGAGCTATTCAAAAAACGGCATGAATCAGATATGGTACTTTTGTACTTGGGCTCTACAAGCTTAAGGATGTCTCAGCCTTACGTTGAACAAATTGCGCGGCTACACTAGAAATTATGGTCTTCTGCTGCCCTTGAGAGCTCAGTCACCCTTCAAAATAGTCTTCATGGCACTTCTGTCTTCTTTATATGTATTTATATTTACAATCAAATTTAATTTTGAAATTGTTATAGTCTATCATGGAAGAGAATACTTTGGCAGGCCATGACAGAGGATTTTATTATTGTTTATACCCTCTAATGCAAAATTTGTGATAATGTCTTGCTATTTGGAATTATTTTTCTTTGTAAAAGTGCAAAAGCCAACAATAGAAAATTACACTTTTAATGCTAAAATACTGTACAAAATTATTTTACATGTAACTACGGTAACAAAAGCTTTTTTTCCTGGTGGAAGAGACCTATTTCCCTCACCTGACAAACATCACTGCTAGGTTCTCATTATTCCTGCACTGGTTATTCCAGTGATTAGTTGGGTGACTGTGAGAGTTATTTGCATCTTTCTTCCCATCTACAGCATTGTTGCCTAGGGAGAGTAGGAAACCTTGGTTAATGTTAATGAAATATTTTGGGACATGGAGCAGAGCACTAACTTCTGCTGCCTGGGCAGTAATATTACTCCTCATTAAAGCTTGTGGAAGTTCATCTCACATTCAATTACAGACGCCTGAAAACTGTTTTCCAGGCAATCTATGCTCCTTATACAAGAGGAAAAGAGGGAGGAAAGGATCTGTTCCCCTCCTGGGATTTGCTGCTCGCTTTGCGTATACTACTGCTGACCAGCTGGAAGATTTTGTTAAGTGACTTGTTGGTCAGAGAGATGTCATATTCAGAGATGATGAATGACTCCGGGCTTCTGCTCTAAGACCTATGAGAAATAATGCAGTAGTCTCAAAGGAATACTGGAAGTTTTATCTGTAGCAGCTTCAGAAAAGCAGCCACACTTATGATGTTCCAAATTGTAGACAAGTAAAAGCCCTGCAGTTCTGGTTTTTGGGAATTTTTTAGGGGCATGACATTTTGTACACTGTTAACCCTTTTGAATATGAATCTAATGGGGTTGCCTTTGTTCAGTGAAAGACTGTAGGGGTTGGAAGTTCAAGAGGAAGAGAGGAAGCAGAAAGGTGATACAACACTCATGCCATTTGCTGGTTTTTGCCTCAGCTTTTGTTCTGTTATAAGCTTTTTCTCTAATCAATATAAAAATACATGATTCTTTTGTAAATATGCAGTTCAGAACCACATCACAAAGTCAATTCTTATGGGGTATAAAAAGAGGAGACAGCTGATGGAAATTATGAACTATTTCAAAGCTGAATTTGAATTGCGTTTTGGGTCAGGTACTTTGTTTTTCAAAACTTGTGAAATTTGTGATCATATCTTTTTCCCTAAATCTCTTTTTCAGCCTCACTGAAGACAATACATTCAGTCTTAAGGAATTGGCAGGAAGGTCACACTCAAAGACTTGAGGTTAATGGCTTGATGTCCCAGTAGAGATGCGTGAAAAGTATCATTCCTCAGGGATTGGCTTTGGGACTGGGACTTTCTATCATCTCTGTTGGTGGCATGGACAGTGGGAGAGCACCCTGAGCAAGTCTGCCAACAACGCCAAGCTGAGTGGTGTGGTTGACACTCTGGAGGAAAGGGACACCATCCAGAGGGACCTTGACAGCCTTGAGAGATAGGCTGTTGTGAATTTCACTAGGTTCAACAAAGTTGAGTACAAGGTTCTGCACGTGGATTGGGGATATTCCAAGAACAACTGCATGCTGGGTGGAGGATGGATTTAGAGCAGCTCTGAGGAGGAGGTCTAGGGTGTTGGCTGATGAGAAGATCAACATGAGCCAGCAATGTGCACTTGTTGTTCAGAAAGCCAAACTCAACCTGGGCTGCGTTGAAAGCAGCATGGCCAGCAGGTTGAAGGAGGTGATTCTGTCCCTCTAGTCCGCTCTGGTGAGACCCCACCTGTAGTACAGCATCCGTTTCTGGGGCCCGCAACATTAGAGGATCATGGGCATTTTAGAGCAACTCCATAGCAGGGCAACAAAGATAAGCGGGCTGGAGTGAGGAAAGGCTGAGAGAGTTGGGGTTATGCAGCCTAAAGAAGAGAAGGCTTTGGTGTGACCTGTTTGAGCCCTTTCAGTGCCTAAATGGGGATTAAAAAGATGGAGAGGGACTTTTACAAGGGCATGTAGTAATAGGAAAAGGGGAAATGGCTTTACAGGGGGGAAAAAGTAGGTTTAGACTAGATATTAGGAAGAAATTCCTTACTCTGAAGGTGGAGAGATGCTGAAACAGATGTTTTGAAAGAGAAACCTGAAATCTGAGACTGGAAATGATCAATACGTGCAATATGATTTACACATATTGTTTCCCTATTTTAGACTGAAACACTTTCTTTGAAGGACAACCTTCACTGCTTTGAAGTGGGGCATTATTTCTACCTGAAATGCTGTTCAGTTCCTTTTTTTAAGATTTCCCAGATGCTTATCAACTCTAAGGCCTCTCTCATGTACTTTAAGCTTCCTCTGTTGAATCTGATCATGACTTTATTTTCAGGTTTAGGAAACAGTACAGAGCTACAATGTTCTCAGCATGCTAATGACAACCACCTCCATACCCACAAATGCTGGCAAAGTCTGAGGATGTGTTTCTACTTTGGTAATAATTTATTATCATTATTATTATTATTATTATTATTATTATTATTATTATTATATTGGATTTTAAAAAGGTTTCTAGATGATTTTTTTTTACTTGTAGAGGGATTTTTTTTCAAATGATACCATTGTTTTAGTTTTTAGAACATACGTTTTTAACAGTTCATTTACAGCATATTCTAACTGCTTATGATATTTAAAATAAAATAAGTAACTATTAGATGAAAGTTTAAAAACAATAGGCTCAGCACATAGGCAATGATTTCAATGACATTTTTGGTGGAGTCGGAACAGAGAGGCTGAATACACACTCTAGATGGTTGGCTTGAAATGACATACCATAATGGTTCCAAAGGAGCTGTTACAATCTACCCAGTCAATGACCCATGAACAAAGAAAGATTTAGTCAATTTGAAACCAATACCTTCTAACATGTTAAAAATAAACAAGCAAGCTGTCCTATGCTCTGCTGGTCCACACAGAAATTTCCTCCTTTACTCACAGGTAATGCACCTGTCTTCTGCCTCATCCTCATAGCTCTCCCTACTCTGTCTTCTGAAGTACTTAAAGGACTAAAAATAAGAAGATGTTTTAGTCTGCTTTGATATTACTGTCAATGGTATTTTCAAGCCTTGGGAAGAAGAGTGGAACATTTGCAAATCAGTATATTGTGGTGGTTTAACCCCAGCCTGCAACTGAGCCCCACACAACTGCCCACTCATCCCCCACAGTGGGATGAGGGAGGGAATCAGAAGGTGAGAAGTGAGAAAAGTGAGAAAACTCAATGGGTTGACAGTTTAAATGCAAAAACTTTTCACAGAAGCCAAACAAAACAAGGAATTCATTCACCACTTCCCAACAGCATGGAGGTGTTCAGCCATCTCCAGGAAAGCAGGGCTCCCTTGTGTGTAACAATGACTTGGGAAGACAAACACCTTCCAGCCCCGCTTCCTTCTTCTTCCCCCTCCTTTATATGCTGAGCAAGACCCCATATGATATGGGATGTCTCGTTGGTATTTGGTGTCACCTGTCCTGGCTGTGTCCCCTCCCAACTCCCTGTGCACCCCCAGCCTCCTTGCTGGTGGGGTGGTGTGAGGAGCAGAAAAGGCCCTGACTCTGCCCAAGCACTACTCAGCAATAACTAAAACATTCCTGTTACTGACACTGTTTCCAGCACAAATCCAAAACACAGACCCATACCAGCTGCTCTGAAGAAAATAACTCTATCCCAGCCAAAACCAACACAAATGGGTTTTGGTAGTGACTTCAGGAAAATGAGTTTTCATACCCAGCTTGACCACAGACATGAATGCAGCTTTAGACTTATTATCTATTTTACACAGTATTTGAGCTTGTTTTTTGAAAAAGCGGATTCAGTAACTGCTGCTTGTTTAAACAGGAGCTCAATTCTACAAATGCCTTTGATACAGATGATAAAGTGATCCTTGATAAAGATGAGACAGTGATAAGTATCAGAGACATTTGTATTTAGAACTTATGGAAAACAATCCACTGGAAAATCCCTAAGAATCCAACATACTCCATGTAAAGGGATAATAATAGACTTATTTTTTAAAATTATGGTAAGTCTGTCTTCCTCTAGATTTTAATGGCATGACGCTATGAGTTTTCCAGAATAGCTAAGCAGGTGTGATATCATTATTTATTACTAAGAGTTTATTTTCTGAATGGTAACAACCTCAAAAAATGCAAAGTTTTGTGAAACATATTTAACCTGCAGATGGAATTCCCATTACCTAGAGGTGAGAGGGTGAGTAATCTAGACTAAATTCCTAAATTTTAAGTGATAAAATGTAGATGTTACACCTGAAAAACCTGGACTGCCTAAGAGTCTTTTTGTTTAATTTTTCATACCAATTAGGCGTATTTTGTCTAGTAGTCCAAATCATTTGTACAGTTATAATAAAAAGACAATGCATTTTAGTTCTGAGTTCTACTGCTTGTCAAAGGGGATCTGGTACAATATTTAACCTGTAGAGTGTAAACAACTGTGTATATGTATTTAGGCGGGGGAGGATGGAGGCAATGCTGAAATACCAAAATTGCTTCTCTGATATTTGTACAATCTCCACGAACATATGAATGTTGACAAAACATTGCATAATTACCACCAGAAAACATATGTTCTTTCTACAAATACTTGATAAATATAATAGAATTGTAGGATCATAGAGTCACAAAGTTGGAAGAGACCTTTAAGATCGTCCAGTCCAGCCATCCACCTGGCACTGCCACTGTGACCCCTAAAACACTAAACCACATCACCCAGCACCAGATCTGGACACCTCTTGAGCACCTCCAGGGATGGTGAATCCGCAACCTCCATGGACAACCTATTCCAATGCCTGACGCCCCTAACAGTGACAAATTTTTTTGGGGTTGCTTGGACGATGTTAAACAGATTAGAAATTGAGATAAGAAATTGTTAAATGCTTAGGAACCCTAACTAATATGCATAAAAAATTACCAGCTGAGCAATACAGTTATGGAAGACTGAATGCCATTATCCTAGATTTCTGCTAGTTCTTATGATTTAAATTAAAATTTAAAAAGGAACATATAAGTAGTTATTAACTTAAACCCAACACCCAACATATGGAGCTGCAGTACATACAGTAATAGTCCATAATTCTTTAGAAATAAACAGTCTGTAGTTCTTTAGAAACATACTAATTTTCTTTTACTATGTCCTAAAGTTTTATAAGGATATGTTACACAGAGAGAACTGAGAGGAGCATAAAAATTATTCCAACTCATATGTTGTCTGATGTTTGTTTACTAGCATCTGGAGTCAGAGTAAACTAATACTCATTCCTGAACAGGTTGACAGTTTCAATGAAGTACTTGACTTAAAATGAGCTCCTAAAACCTATGATGCTGAACTTTACATCCATCATACATAAAAAGGGGAAAGGTAAGATCAATTTACTGTAGTTTCTTCAGACTTAAATAGTTTTTGAATTCAGATATGACTTGATAAAAAAAATTCAAGCATATTTGTGAAAAAATACTTAATACCAAATACTGGCATTCTCCCTAAAAAAAGAATTCCAGTACATTTGCATTAAAGAGATGTTCACTATTATGAATTATTTATTCTTAAAAATTATTACTACTTTTTATTGAGTAGGAAAAAAATCCACAGAAATTCTGTATAATACTTAACATCTAAGAAAAATGTATGTTTTCAAATATGACCACACTTTTTCAAATTTTAACTAAAAATATCACAAGAAGAGTGGTAAGTTTTAAAATGATCTGTTTATATTTTTTTGTAAGAGCCCCATTTATTGAGTTGAATATAATTCTTAGATAATATCCACTTTCATATGTAAGTTTCACGTATAACATAGGTTAAGTGAACCTTTCTATTGCAATACAAGTATTATGTTTTACTTTATAAAAACACACACATCTGCACACAGAAATATACATCTACCCATTCATACACACATCCATATGCCTCTGTATGAAAGAAATTAATGTATCAAGCACATATCCATCAAAAGTGATGGAAATTCTGCACTAAATGGAGCAAAAGTAATACGTGCATGTTCTCTGCCCTAATTAATCATTATTCTGTATTGGAAAAAAACCATAATCCTCAATCTGAACAATACCAATTGTAAAGATAGTAAAGATAACGTCTGATGCAGGTTGTCATAAACCCAGTGAGTTCAAACTAATGCCTCTACTTAGGACAACTTTAGCTGCTAGACTTGTGAATCTTTACAAGTATTTGAATTTATATGAATATTCACTCACTCTACACACTTTATATCTGGGTTTGGGATTTGACTACTCACAGGTTTGTTTATTATTTTGAAGGTTCTGAAATAAAATATCTCACTTTCTTTTGTGATATATCATACCTAACCTAAAATACAATATTATCCATTTCTACATTTCTCTAAGAACCTTCGTAATTTCTGTAGAAGACATAGATTTTTAGGTTCATTTCTTTTCCCAGTGTTTGATACTAGACTTCTGTAAAAGTTTACTTAGTTTTTGCTGCTTTGATTGAGTTTCTTTTTAGTCCATCTCTCTCCTATTCTGCTGCAATTCTAGTATATTTAGCTGTATTTTATGACTTAAGTTTCAGGTAAACAAAAGTCAGTACATTTCTGGATGTTGATATAGAATAACTCCTGATCTGAACTTCTGTTTCACTTATATTTTATATTTTTAACAATCAAGAGAATTTTTCTGCTTGTCAGGAGATCTCATCATCTACTGTAGATAAAGGTAAGGTTATCTTTGTACTTTCCATAGGTGAAATCACCCTTAAGAAGTTTGTTAAGGATCAGCACAATTTCTTTACTGAAGATGCACACAATTACAGCATGGTATAACTCTTCATGTAATAATTCAATATTAGGGATAAATAAGTGCGATCTCAACAGCATCAGAAGAAGTTTTACATGGTAATTTAGTTACCATAGACTTAGACTTTTCTGAGTCTTCTGCAGAAAGTGTGAAAGCTCATCAAATTTCTTATATTTTTAAAAGAAATTGGGGAATAGCTGTAAAAATCTTGAAAACATCACAAATATTTCGTTCCCTTTCTTTCTTATTATGAGGTGACTTTGCTCACAGAAGCATAGAATTACAGAATCATTAAGGTTGTAAAAGACCCTTAAGATCATCAAGTTCAATCATTCTACTAACACTGCCAACTCTACCACTAAACCATGTCCCTAAGTGCCACATCTATACCTCCAGGGATGGTGATTCAACATACCTTATCTCACTTGTGTGCATATGGCATGAGCAGTGAGATGTGCACTTAGGTTAAATGAGTGCAATATTAATAAACAATTGTGAGAATGAAGTACTGAAGCTAGCTGTTACAGCAGTGAAAGGCCATGAAGTTGCCTTGTACCTGTGTAGCTCATTAAATTTTAGGTAAAAATCAACTCATATTCAAAACCATCCAAGGGAACGCTGAGATACAAAATACTATTTTAAAATGTAGTTAACCTTTAGTACTTATATAGAATAGGCAGGAAAATATCCAGAATTTTTCAAAATTTTTTTCTCTCAAGTTATATAACCTCTGAGGTAAAATAAATACCTCATTGCTTTGTAATTCCATTTGCAACTGATCTGATGGACTTTTTCAAGATGCCTTGAAAAAAAACCAGTCTTTTTTGAGCAATTAACATTCTACATGTATGTGAAACTGTATGTATACATGATAGAGGTATATATAGATTCTGTGTGAAAAAGGTGTTATTAAACATAAAATCAGTGATATTTCATTTATGTTGCTGAGTGTAGATGTCAAAATCCTTACAAGAACTCAGCAGATGCCACTGAGTTTTACAGAAAAGTCTATAAACATATCAGCATGAACTGCAGTATGTTCTCCAGTTCTAAAAACAAGTTAGTGTGTGGCATTTCAATGCCTTTTTTATATTTGGTTCTTTCTTGGTTTTTTTTGTTTTTTTTTCTATTTTCACACAAATGTACAGCTTTAAACTTAAACACATTGTGAGTTTCTCACATTTATTAAAATTGAAATAATGCAGCAATTCCACTATAATTAAGTTTAAAATAATGTTTGGGGACTTATGAAAAAAGTGATCTGACAAAACAGTACAAGAAATGCCGTTCCACAGGAATCGTGACAGAGCAACAGATAGGGGACAAAGTTCAGCTTGCAAGCTGGTTTCCTAAACTCTCGGGTTTCATAATGCTTTATAATACATTGCATGCTTTTATAAAGGACTATTCCCATAAGAGAAAAGCAGTAGAGCTAAGACTTTCTTTGATGCCTTTACTGCTGTGAAGGAGATTTCCTAAACCAACTCAAAGAGCCAGAAGACCAAGCACATAAGTGTTTCATGACTACAAAAGGAGATGGCATAAGGTGTCCCAATTTTTGACTTTGAAAATGTGTTCCCTGTGCAGCTGATGGCAGGGTGACTGTTCTGTTACATGCTGACTTCTGAGATTCTGAAATTTGCTTTTGTTCTCTGCTGGAAGGAAAACAGAGGTCTTTGTGGAGAACAATATTAGATTGGTATTCAGGGCAAATACAAGACTTTCAGTGTGAGGTGAGTGCTCTTGTCTCCTTGTATCTGAGGGGTTTTGAATTGTTTTGAATTGAGCAGGATAAGAACTTGATCCTCAGCCTTCCATGTGTTTGTATCTTAGCCATCAGACACGATAGTCTTGTTACCTCTCTTTTTGCACTGACACTGTACCTTAGCTTAGTGAAAACCGTGAAAAGTTCATCTCTGGGAAATACACTAGAGATGTTGAAGTTGATATTCAACACAACTGTTCTGGTGAATTCTGGTATTTGTTTCATTAAAGGAAAATAAACACTTCTGGATACTTTGGGAGCCTCTTGGTTTTCAGCCTAAATGCGAGCAGAGAAAGGATACGCAGTAGAGAAAAATGGATTAATAATTTCACACATGTGAAATTATTTATCTTTATTGCACTTTTTAAACTACCTAATGTGTTTCTTTCCAACATGAGCAGTAGGACAGCATGTGGTTTAGTTCTGAAGTGATTACTTCTTTATATATACTGTTTGTATATACTGTTTTGTTGCATACTTTCCTTATATGCTGGATTTCCTTTGTGGCATTTCCTTTGTGGAAAAGCAAAACCTTCAAATGAAGAAGTATCAGTCTTGCCATTCCATAGAAAATCAATATCCTTTCTGGTTTCTTCTTCTGCATTCTTAGTTTGTCAAATGTATAATATGCACCTGAAAGCCCTTCTGGTGTTCAATTATTGTTTTACTGCAAGCATAATAAAAAGCTATAATGTGCTTTTATTTAGCAAATGAAAAATGAGAACCTGGGCACTTAATTATAGTGCACTGAAAATGTGACTGCTGAGAGGAATTATCAGTATTTCTGGGATTTTTATCTTTTTTTTTTTTTTTTAAGAGAAACATACAATAGAACCAGTATATCTATTTAAAGGCAAAGGGGGGCTGCTTTCCCCACTAGGTAAAATCATGCCTAGTGAAAATGCTTGTTCACCCAGATTATGAAATACTAATTCTAAAGAATAGCAGCAGAATTCCAAGAAAGAAAATACTTCTACTAACCAATAGAGTACTGCTTCAATTAACTTCCACCAATTAGGTTCATTGTGTTAAATACTCAGTTTCAGAGATTTTTTTTTTTCTTTTTCTCTTTGCCCAATTTACTTACTGCCTTTTGAGTTGTAACACCATATGGTTATGGAAAGCTACTTTAAGGTAAAGAAATTTTAAAAATTCTAGCCTTGTGCTAAAGCAAATTTAAATTGTCTTTAGACAGTATATAGAAGTACTTATATGGCATTTTGAAATAAAAACAAATAGTATTTTAATGTTATTACTCTACAACTCATAAAAAAATAGATTGGTTATTTTATGGATACAATGGGAGATGACAGTACTGCCACACAAAATAATAAAAAATACGGAGAGGCAAATTGGATATTTATTCTTGCAGAGTATGAACAAAGGAGTACTCTCACAGGAAATGAAAAGCAATAAATGTAAAATTTGTAAAATAAAATAGGATTTTTGCTTTTTTCTTGTTCTTCACAAAATGTCTAATCAGACTTTGGAAATCACTTGATCAAGTAAACCACTATCAATATCAGCCTTTTTCTTAAAAGTAAATGTTTATAACAGTGCTGAAAATTCTTACACAAGATAAGATAAATTTCTGACACTACTTTTCTTACCTAAAAACATTGAAAAATTAGTAATCTTATAATGAGAAATTCCTAGGTTGTATTTTTTCTTTTAATGTTTTTTTTATATCATATATAAACAGACAACTAGATTAGTTGGCTATTTTTAATTCTCCAGTATATTTTTTCTTATGGTGTTATAAAAAGATCTGGTTTTCCTTTCCTTTTTAACATTCAGATTCCAGAAAACAACACAAATGTTTATTGAAACTGTTTTAGCATAGTCTGATTTCAATGGGAACATAATTAAACAAAATCAAAATTGTTAATTTCTTTCCACTAAATAAAACTGACCTTTCCAAATCCTTGTGATTTTAGTAGTGAAATATACATTGGGAAAAGAAAAATTTGCATATTCATCAGAGAAACAAAACCAACAAACAAAACAGGCCTATTTCAGCATTTTGCTATAAAAATTTTAATCCAGAGTAGATCATCAAGATTTATAATGATATGTTTTGTTTCAATTTGTAGATATTGTAATTGTTCTGAAAGAAAAATTCTGTAATTAATTAGAAAAATCAAAAGAATGGTCAACTGTCGCTGTGACTGTTTGACCGCCCGGTGGCCAGGCAGGCGACACTTTGCGAGGTGCCCCGGATGAGGAGACCAAATGCAAGATCGCTTCTGCCCTCAGCACAAGAGGGAGACAGGCTGCAGCACACTGCTGTTGCTAGGCGACGGCGAGAGCAAAGGCAAAGAGAGAACCTCTGGGTGCAACAGTTTCGGTTTATTATCCCGAGGGAAGATGCACCACAAGAGGCTCTGAGAGCCTCTTGCACGGGGTTTTTAAAGGGGGGTTTTTCAGGGGTGGATTCAGAGGGTGAACCAATAATCAAATGATGAGGGGTGACAGGAGACCAACAGGGAATGACAAAGGGAGGGACACAAGGGAACAAACCAATGGGGTATACAGAACTACAGAGCTTTCTAGAACATAATTAATTATTTAACAAGGAAAATGAATATGTATTAAACGAACATCCAATAAAAAACATGAGAACTTAAAACTGGGGAGGTGATGCTGGTGGGATGGATGTCCTGGGAGGGCGGAGCCCTCAAACAGCAGACTCAGCCACATGTTCTTCTTCGGGGTCACTCTCCTGGGCTGGGAAGTCCACCCACTCGATGTCTGAAGCCCGTCCAGCGGGCTCCAGCACCGTGACATTCAACAGTGTGTTTCAAACTCCAAATTTATTGGACATAATTAGTGTGATTTTGCTTTTTCGTTGTAGGCAAGCCACACTGATAGACAAAGAAATGTATTGCATGGCATGAATTTTTCAAACCTCAGTCAAGAAATTATTTTCCACAGTACTTTTTTTGTTACAAAAATTTCTTAGCTGTCCCAGAGGAATTACTAATCTCTTATATATTTCTGGTGATAAAAGCTGTAAATGTGGGGCATGATTTCCCTTTTCTTTGCCTGGGTCTTACAAAAGGCTACTTATGGATGTCAGCAAATCACAGATAAAACTAGTTCATAGAAAAATAGGTTTAGAAGGGATTCTAAGTTGCTATACTGCCCCTCCACATATCAAAAAGTGAGTGAAAGATAGTTTTTCTTATCACATAGTCATAAATATCTTCATTCATGGAGAGTCATGGCCTTTTCAGGCAGTCTATTCTAGTGGGTTTTGGAGTAGTTAGCTTAGCAAGGCTCACAGCCATTTTTATATGTTAAGTCTGAAGTGCTGCTCCTGTGGCTTACCTATGAAATTGCAAACATAACCCACTCTGAGGTTATGACTCTGACTCAGCACTGTGACAGTGAAATACTATTCAGCTGGTTTCTTGGCTTCCACAGCTGAGAAAAGCCTCAGAGATTGTTGCGTGTCAGTTTGAAAAATAACCATGATCTCAGATATATTTTCAGTATCTACTTTCTTAATTTCTATTTTTTGAGTGCAACTTCTGCTTTTAATTATACAATCAAACCAAAATCTCTATGCTTTAGTAAAGTAAAAAGTGTTGGTTGCATTTAAGTTTTTTTCTGGCATTACCAATGCATTGCCCATGCTTTAGAAATCTTGATTTGTTTCACTGTAATAATGAAACCAAATAAAGTAGGGTGGAAGACAAATCCCTTGGTAATGACCCATTTGAATATTTTATTGATCAAATATTCCACAAAGCTGCAATTTAGATCAGAGGTTGATAGTAACATGTGCCAGAAAAATGAAAGGAATGTTTTTTTCGCAGTCATTCTCCAAGACAAAAGGCAAACAATGGTGATACAACTCACATATTTTCATCTCATTACCTTTGTGCCAGCCACAACATTTGTCCCCTCATTTTCATAGATGATATTTCAAGAAGCTACCAGATACATTCTATCATACGTTCCTGTGTCTGACAGTGGCTTGTGTTCTTGAAACTTGGGAAATGATTACAGGAACATTGATAATTCTCACGTTGCCCATCAATTTATAGATCAGGGGATTTCTGAGTTGATGTTTCAATGCAACATTTAATGATAATTTAAGAATTTTTTTCATTGTTACATATAATTGCATTAAAGTAATTTTTATGTATCTATTTTTATCTTTTATATTTTATGGTGATAGGTTTTGTCAATCAGGAGTGTCATGTGCATAAAGAGTTGGGTTTTTTTTATGTCCTCCTTTCTTAGGATATCCTTAGAGAAGAAAGTTACTCCCTATTCAGTTTTTTTTTCATTGTGTCCATGATGTTTTGTTTACCTCTCATAAATACCTTTCAATCATTTTTTTACAGAACAATGAATCCTAATTTATTTAATCAAAACTTAATCGAAGTGTTAATCATCTGAGTAATCCTTCTCTGCACTTTCTTGAGTTTGCTTTTGGGATAGAAGGAAGAGGACTACATACAAGATATTTCTATAAAAAGAGCTAAACCAGTGTAGTATAGCTTAAAAATTTGGGGTTTTTTCTTTCTCCTAAAACTCTTAGTACTTTTTGTTTGCTCCTTAACTGTTATAGACCACAAAGCTGATGATTTCAGACAACAGTTCAGGTCTTAGGCTGAAGGACAGTAGGTTCAGATTAAATATTAGGAAGAAGTTCTTTTCTATGAGGTTGGTGAGGCACTGGAAAAGGTTGCCTCATCCTTGGAAATTTTCAGGACTGGGTTGAGTGGGACTCCAACTAAACTGGTCTAGTGAAAAGTGTGCCTGCACATAGCAGGGAGGTTGGAAGTAGACGATTTTTAAGGTCCATTCCAACTGTAACATTTCTATTATTCTATTATTCTAAGACGGAAAATATGTTTTTTTGAAGGCAGCTTAGGTAAAACCTTCATGAGCTTAAATAAAACTGCTTGATTTGGCAATAGAGTGAAATGGTCTTTACATTTAGTACAACTGAGGCAGGGTCAGCATACCACCCCTTGTTTGCTATTTAACGCTGAGCTATGCAGATCTGTGTCTAGCATTGTAGGCATTTCTAACACAGGCAATGATTAAAATAAGCTGGCTGAGTGGTGGTTTAAAAGACAGCTCACATCTCACCTCTGCTTTCCTGTTAGTTTTGCCTTGCACCTGGGATGTATGCTTGGTGGTGTAACAGCTGGATTTAGCTACAGCAAGTCAGGAGATGACTGAGATCACATGCACGCTTGGGACTGGGACCAGGATAATATCAGGAGAGAGAAGTGGCCATTGTGTTATGGCTGTAGTGGGACTCACAGATACTTGGTGCTTTATTTTCTAGTGATGTGAACAGTCTGAGGTCATTATCCAATAGAACAGGGGAACTGCTGAGCAGAATTCAGATGCCTCAAGGGCTATGGATGAAACAGTTTCATTTGATGAGAAGAAAATGATGAAATTGTATCTTAATTATTCAGTTTAAATTTTCTAGGCTTAAACAAGCTCAAAGCAAATCCTGTTTTTTTGTAAAGCTAAAATAAAGTAGGCAGAGTTCAGAGGTTGGGAAGGTCTGCTTAGGGACCTGAGTTTTCAGGTCTCAGCCCAGTCTCCAACAGCTTCATGTTTATTTGCAATTTTGTCCTATTTTTCATCAGCATTGATTTTTTTTACAGTTAATAAAAAAAATATTAATTGATGCTGAAAACTTCTGCTGTAGGGTCAGCTTTACAACAGAGGAGGCAGTAGAGGCTTCCATACCAAGGTCCATAAGCAACTGTGACACCCATTGAGTGTCACTCATAAGAGTGATGCCTGCAGACCGAAGGAGGTGATCCTTTGCCTCTGCTCAGCACTTGTGAGACTCATCTGTAGCGCTCTGTCCAGCTCTGAACCCACCAGTGCAAGGGAGGTGTGAAATGAAAGTCCAAGAGAGTAGAACGAATCCAACAAACTGGAGCTAAAATATTGAAGGGCTGGAGTACCTGACCATAGAAGTATAGAGGTAGGACTATTCATCCTGGAGAAAAGAGGGTTCACACATAAATGTGTGAAAATAACTGATGGGAGGAATAAAGAAGACAGAGATAAACTCTCTTCACAGGTGGCCAGTGACAGGACAAGAGGCAATGGATCCAAGGTGAAATATAGAAATTCTGATTAAACGTAAGAAAAAAGGTTTTTTGTAACTGTGGCTGAACACTGGAACAAGTTCTCCAAAGAGGCTGAGGGGTCATCATCTGTGTACATTCTCAAAACCCAACCAGACATGATCTTGGGCAACCTGCTGTACCTGACCACACTTGAGCAAAAGACTTGGATTAGATGGTCTCCAGAGATGCTGTCCAACCTCAGCCATGCTGTGAGTCTCCTTCCCATTGTAGGACACACCCTCAGAAATGCTATTTCGGTTGTGTTCATCCATGCTGTGTTGAAAATGACTGACTGCTTCAGTTCTTGTGAACATGTCAAAATGCCTTAACAGTCTCAATGTTTTACGGAAGTGCGGTGGTAGTTATGGTTGTTTGCGGCTATAACACATGGGAGTTTTGAGATTTTTCATGTTAATATATGACATAGGAGTGACAAACATGACTGACTCTTCAGAAGAATGGTAAATTAAGCTGGTTTAAAATTATGATGAAGGACACTGAATTCATCCCGTATATGAGAAATGTTGAGCATTTCTACTCTTCCATAGCTCTTCAAGCATGATGTTGCAGATAAATGTGCGGGTGAAAATCCTAAAAAATTTTAAGGTGACAATTCTCCATTTCTGCTTTGGATTTCGCTAGGGCTTGAACAGAACTGCTAGAGAATGAATCTGTGCTAAATAGGATAATTTATTTTATTTTAAAATGTCTAATCAATTTACAGAAAAGCTGAATTTTCAAGTCTAGATTAATATCTTTCTTTGATAAAAGAGATTAGGAGCATCATTTAAAAGATGAGATTTTTTTTCTTTTTTTTTTCCTTTTTGGTACTTGACAATTTTTTTTTAATCAGGAAGTGAAAATATCAATTAAAATTTATGAATACTGAGTGGACAGCCTAGGTAGTTCATGTTTGGATGAGTTTATTTGGGCAGGGTTTCCTGAAAGTGACATTTATAGCCATCAGCACTTAGATTCCACTTTCAAGCCAGACTGAGTGTCAGTAATTGGTGTACCATCCTGCCATATAGTAGTTCGTAAGGCAGAGTTGGCTAAAAAGCAGCATTACACTTTCCAGATTTTTTTAAGGGTTTTTGTTCTGAATCAGCCTAAAATGAACAAATAATAAAAAAAAAATCTAGAATTTCCTGTGAGCTGGAAGCTTCCCAAATTTTGCAGCTGCTCAGAGAAATGAGCTCTGAGCTGTGATACTGGCAAAAATGCAAAACCTGTCAAACTGCATGCACTGATTGGAAGACACGCAGTGTTGAGTCCCTACTCATAATTGCCTCATGTATTTCTAGTGTTGTACCTTGGCCTTTCTCCTTTTTCATGACTTCACATGTCAGACAGTTAGTTGGTGGTGTATAGTGTGGTAACCAGCTGGTCCTTGCACACGGGTCAAGGGATGGACAAGAAACCAGGGCTTTGCACAACAGCTGGGGCAGTGCTTTTCAGGGAAATATTTATGCTGAAAAGATCCCTTTAGAAGACATATTATTTGGCTGCCATGTGTCTTTTAGAAACCTCTCTTATCATGTAACCCCATGTGGCTCTCCAGTTGTGCTACATCATCTGCTATTCTAATTGCTTTCTCAACACATAACTTGATACATGATATCCTCACGAGCTAAGGAAAGTGAAATTTAACCAGCTGAAAATGCATGTTTAGCTGAGGAGGTGACAAAGATCTCAATTTTGAGTTATTCTCATCTGTTGTACTAAACTTTGAAATGAAGGTGGGGATGGTTTCTGGGGCTGAGGAATTCTCACTGTAATACAGCAATAAATTAATATTTTTTGGTCAAATTTTGTTTCCTTAGAGAACATATGACTATCTGCACTGCTGAAATTTAAATAGATTCAAAGGAAGAAGATGCTAATAGTGTCAGTGACAGATGTAGAAGATGCCAATCTGTCCAGAGGAGGAATCAGTATTGTTCAGAGGTTTTGGAATCATAGGGGAAAGATAAGCAGCATCTATAAGACAGCACAAGCTCATATTTATAATATTTATACTTCTTGATCATACAATTAAAATTAATTATATTATTTTATGTTTTTTCAACTGAAAAAGTATTTAGAAAGCTATGTTTAGGAGCACTTTTATCAAGAAAACATACCGGCTAGGGGAACTAAAATTTAGGAACTATGAGCCACAAAACTAGAACCATGACCTAAAAACCACAGTGAACTTATTAATGTAAAAGAAATAGAGTAGAAGTCAAACCTGGCTTCATGGGAAAAGAAGGAGGAGAAAAACACGATGAAACACATCAGACAGAGAGCCTGAGGTAGCCTGGTGGGGTGATCTGAATGAAGAGGAGAAAAAATTGAGCTTGATACAAAGGGCAGAGGAAGCACAGAAGGAGCTAAGGGAGAGAAAGAACAACAAAAGGCATAAAAGTGCTTTCCTTTATTCTGTTAAACCATGCTTTATAAATTTTCCTAAAAGTTAGTGTCAGTTGCAGAGCTGAAAAATACACAGTAGTTAAGTGTCAAATTGAAACACGTAAGAGTCACAAATTTAATTTCTGTATTGCTCAATTTTTCTCATCTGTTATACACGTTTTAACACATTGTGTGGGTTTAAAACCCAGTGGGAAAATTAAATTCACTCAAGATGTCCCCCCACCCCTTCCAATAGTGGAGGAAACACTAGGAGAGATTATTAGATGGAATCAAAATTTACGGAAAAAATCACGATAACCACGGCCATATTAATGAAAGAGATAGTGTTTTACCCAAAAAGAGTATTCACCACTCAACAAAGGAAAACATTTCCCAAAGATGACTCCAGGCATGGTTTTCCCAGACAGAGGCAAAATAGCGACTAGCTCCAGGCTAAGTCATGTAGTATATAGGAAAACAGAGGCAGTAAGTCAGGGAGGCTCATGGTTTAACTTCCCTCCCCCAACCTCCAGCCCAAACACAGTGGAAATACAGGGACAGGACAAAACACGGCGGGACCTGACAAGGCTCTGAAAAAGGCTGGGGGAGCCTTTCCTGGACCTGACTTTACAGGAGTGGGACTGGAGTGCTTGATGGTTCCAGCTGGAGCTTGGGCTCCAGCTGCGGCTCTAGTGGCTGCTGTGGTTGCCAAAGCTGCAGCTTGGGGTCCACATGGTTTGACTGGGTTCTACTCTGTCTCTCTTTTCTTCTTCTCAGAGCTTCATCTTGGGCTTGCTGGAGCTGTCTTTTAGCACCAAAGCTGGAAAGCTGCAGCTTGGAGGAATGAGAAAGGGACAGCCAGTGGCAGAGAGGGACTAGCTCCAACCCTGAAACCTGCACCCGCTGTCCCTTAAGCCCTGCAAAAGATGGTGCTGTATTTCCATCCCTGGGGCAGGTGTACTGCACACTCTCCCAGGTAAAGGCAAACTGTAGCCTTCACTCTGCTGATAGAGGAATGGAAAAGAATTAATTGTCAATGTCCATGGTGACACCACTTTTCTGCCTTGAGCTCTGGTTCATACCAAGGCTCCAGCATGTCCAGCTCAGCAGCGCTCAGCGATGGTGTTTCTTCATTCAGGCTGCAATAGTCCACTGTCAATCTCCACTCTCCACTGGGCTTAAGCACTGGCCTTATCAGATTATTAAAGGGTGAACTAGTCTTTCTGGCCACTCCCATGTCCCTGTAACCATGACAAACTTCAGCTATTAAATATTTCTTAATACATCTACCTTGAACTTTTCTGTTCTGATATCGTATTTTAAAAAATACATGCAATAACTAATCCCATTCCTGATATGCCAAACTGAAACTCTCGCCTTTCAAAATGCAATCTTGAACCTTTAACATCCTTAACGCTTCCCTTATTGTCCATTCATCATAGTCTTGACAGAGAGTTTTGCATGAAAGTAGTTGGCTAGTAGACCGACACATTAATTCCACTTAGATATTATTTTTTTCTTTCATATCAGATATGGCCTATGTTTTACAATTTATCATTAAAATTCAGAAATGTTATTCCAGAACGATTTATTAGAGTAAACTCTGAAGATTTTTTTGTTGTAAGTCTGAGATATACCATGGAGCTCTTAAACAGCACAGAGACAAAACAGATACCCAAAGAAATCAGTGATCTTGTCTTGTTGTTCAGCTATCTGTCTTGAACCTATTTTTAACAGGAAATATTTTTTTGCCGGTCAAAAATATTCTATTCACTTCTGAGCACTTGCTTCAAAATCCCTATCATTCTCTGCTTTTTTTCTGAGGTAGCAAAAAAATATCCATGAAGTTAGACCACCTAAAGAACAACAAAAGGCATCTGAGAGGCATCCATAATTTCCAAGTCAGTTGTACGCAATTTAAAATTGTCAGATTTGCAGCTCAAATCAGCCCAACAGATAATGGATGCTCAGAATAGGCAAACATACACAAGACACACTTTCTAAAATTATTTCTGTATCATATAAAGCTGTCAATCTGTTTGCATAATCAGAAATAAGATTTTGGCATTGCCTTATGGAGCTTTACATTCTGGAATACAGAGTCTTAAGTCCACTTGTTACAGATTGAGAGCATTATAAATATAAGACCCTAGTTAAAATTGCAATCATTAGTTTTATCCCCATGCCTATTGTGCCTTGCAGCTTTGATCCTTGTTTACTGTTTTGATCTTGGACATCAGTCTTTGGGTTGAAGGTACACTAAAAACTGATAGAGTGCTTTCACTTGCAGTTCTTTTAGACTTCTGTAGTGATCATGAGGACATTGGCAATCTGTTGTCACTATATTTTCTGTAAGGCTGTGTTTAACCAGTACTTAAATTTGTCTTTGGTTAATGTGATTAGCTGCTAAAAACAGTTTAAAAAAACTGGTTTTATGAACATATATGAAAAAACCCAAACAAACAAGCAAGACCCCAAACCCAAGACAAAAAACCAAACCCCAACAATAACAAACCCTCCAAACAAGAACACATGGCATTTATCCTTAAGAATTCTTATGTCTGCATTCAAGAGGTAACCTTCCCCTGCATTTGGTTCTTCCCATTGCGCCTGTTTGGAAAGACATTACTAAAAGTAGGTAGGTCTTTGATGCTTATATATTTACAAAAAATATCAACAAAATCCTGTTTCTTTTTACATAAGAAGAATCAAACAGCTGGAGACTATTTTTTTGCTCAGATTCCAAGACATGTTCTTGCCAGCGCTTGTCCCAAAGGTCTTTTCTCAGGATATTATTCAAATCTGCAGGTGTTCATATCCAGCATGTCTATCAATGTGTTGTCCTTTGTTCTTATGTCATTATTTTTACAAACAGGAACAGTTTCAGCAGATAGCATTCAGCCTTTCAAATCTCACCACCATTTCCATAAGCTCCCCCCTCTGCTTTTAGCCTCAGTGACAGGCAGTCAGTACTCTCACCAGTTTCAATATATATAAAACCCAGTTACAAGCATCAAAGAAAGAAAATACACTTATATGTGCAGGCTGATTTCTATGAGGAAAATATTAACAAGAGTATATGATAGATGGTCATACATTGAGCAGAACAAGAGGGATAATGTCAAAATAAATAACTGCAGTCTTTTCGTTTAAGAGATACAGTGAAACTTAAGGTAATAACTGCAGTCAGTTGAGAGACAAATTACAACCATTTCCTGAAAACATGAATTTTCTTGCACAGATAAGAAGCTGTAGGAAGAGGAATGCAGAATTCTATTTCTGAAAACAGTCTTCAGGAACAGTTGTAATATAAACTCCTTATCGATTTTACTTAAAAACAAATTATTAGGGTGGAGCATGGCTAGAAACCCATAAAAGAACAGAGATGTTTTATGAAGTTCGGTTGGTAAACAGCTGTTAATCAGCTGCTCGTACAGGAAAAATCCAAGACTGTTTCTCAATTCACTCTCAGTGAGATATTTTTCTGAACAGTGTTGAACAACCTTTCCTAAATCAGGTTCCACACTGCTGTAGCAACACATAAGGTAGCAGGAAGTGACAGGAATGGAATGATCCTCTCAGTATCATAAAGTTCAGAAATATCTGCTCCTATAATCTGGTGTTTTAGACGATGCAACTTTCATGTGGGATGTTTAATTCTAGTGCCTAGGTCTAACATATATATTATATGAATTCTGAACCTAATATGGACACCAACATCTAACAGACGTCTTTGTTGTGGCTTTTCTTTCTTTCTTCAGACTTCTTACTTGCTGACATACTTAAAATCACAATATGAAAAACAATAAATTTAAAAGGAAATAATAATAATCATGATAGTGATAGTAACAGTAATAAGAATAATCCCCCCTACAACAACCGCAATAATAATAATAATCCCAAACTAACCCCCCCACCACCAAAAATTATTGCTAGTTTAGGTCTCTATCTGATACCTTATTCTCTTTTATTTTGTTCAACAATGCCTGCATGGTAACACAATCTGGAAGACCCTAACAGTAATGATGCACTCAAGAAGACTATCATAATCCTAATATGGTCTGTATAAATTGAACTTGAACCAAAGCTGCACTACGAGAAACTGTTGTTCCTCTGGCCTTAACACTGCCTAGTGAAGACTAGCAGTCGAGGAGCAAGGACTAGCCAGAATCAAGCTCTTAATTGAGATCTAGAACACTGGAGAACAGAAGTAACTGAGGCTTCAATTTCAAATAATTCTAATTAGGAAAGAAAAAATGTTCTTTTCTTGGTAAACTGGAAACCAATTTACTTTTCCTGATGTGGTATCCTTGAATCTTCTTTCTCTACAGGTATGATATGTAGGGTAAGCAACACCATACACCAGAACTGTCTATTAATTGTAGCTTACAATCAAAGGAGAAATTGGAGGAAGCACTGCCTTTGACAGGCGGCTAAACAGAACAAATACATTTTCCTACCTAATTTTCTTTCAAGACTCTCCAGTACTACAGCGATGTCTCTGTAAGACTCAGATTTCTTGGTCTTCCTGTCTACTTGTCTCCAGAGGAGTGTCTGAAAGTAGCTTCAATCCTTGTTCTTGCAACAGTTGAACTGTTTCTTTTGCCAGTGATGGGTGTCACATAAAAATATCATTGTTATACAATGAATTTGAACTGTAAAGGTCCTTGCTGCAGAAAGAAATTTATGCTTTTGGCTAAGAGGGAGAATAAAGAAGGATTAAAATGGTGCTGGAGGCAGACTCAGTGATTCAGAAGTCAAAGAGAAGGCTGCGATTGGAGATTGGTGCATTTTGGAATGCACCTGGATGTGCATATAGGTATGTGAGGATTCACAGGTATTTAAACATACTCGTTTCCTTTTCATGTCCAATAATAACAAATGACCACATTGTGTCAGTGAAAGAGAATTTAATTATTTCCACCCTCAATGATCTATTATTCGCCCTGCACATGTACCACATATACAATTCTGTTGTTTCATAGTATTCAGTGCTAGAGGAAAATGCATTTGTTATTATTAGCTATTATGCTCAGCCTTTGCTGTTTAAATCATAGATATTGTTCACAGTATTAATTTAATCCTTGCAGGTTTTACTTTATTTTGACCCACACGCTTAATCTGATGGTGATATCTGCTTTTACAGTTCAAATGTGGACACAACGAGATACAGAACACAGAAGAGATGCAGACAAAGGAAAATAATAGAGCGAAAATAAGAAACCATGCCAAGATTCTTCAAATTATAACACACAGTTAAGAAATGCCTTGAGACGTTCTCAACAAACAGCAATCATATTTCATTTTATTTCATATCAGTGAGGGAGACTGAGCCTGAAAGTAGAACATACACATTTTGTCAAACACATCTGATATCTTGACTAAGAACATAAACAAATTTTTCACCGTTTAGCAGTTGCTGCTAGACACATAGTAGACACAGTCTCTGTGGTTTTCAGATTTTTTTTCCTCATGTGTTGTCTTTAAACAGAATTTTTCACTCCTCTCAACTTCTTTTCTTTACAAATAATCCTATTTGGATTTCTAGGAACCTAGAAGAGGCTACACCATTTTGTATTTTTGCAGTAGGTGCAAAAATCTCTTTTGTCATTATCACATTCCATAAAACCCTGGAAAAAAAATAAAAAAACATGAGCATCTGCCTGTTAATTCTGTAGAACAAATGGCAAACTGAATATCTAGAAAAATATCACCTGACTTGACAGAAAATCAGTATGTGAGATGTGATGGGCCATGATCAAGAGGAATTAAGACAGTCTGTGACTGACCACCACCACAGAAAAAGTTAAACTATAAAGTCTTCCTTATGATTCATACAATAATACAAAAAATGTGTTCAATTTTACACACACATTTTCTAATTTCTGAAACAAAAAACCCACAAAAATCCTCCAAAGCCAAGAAAATAAAAACCAGCACAATGGGCTGTGAAAGGGATTTTCCAGATGAAAGAAAATTATGCTAAAAATGGTGTTTAGAAATCCAGACTTTAATTTATCATTTCCCATCCAAACATCCGTCTTAGCCATGGTCATTTCCTATAAAACAAAAAGAAAACTAAGACCAACATATAAACCCTAAACTTTTATGTTGCAGATAACACTTTTTGTAAGAAAAAGATTAATGATATGCATGGAGACATCGAATAAGTTGTTATCAGCAGTTGGACATGGAAAAAAATTGTATACTATGAAATGTTTATCTTAAGCAAGAGCAAGACCTGACTAAAATATAAAAGTATGGGGATTTTTATTGTCTTTAAAATAATCTGTTTAAACATTTGTGTAAAGTCCACAAGAGTATGTGTTTTAATATATCTTGTAGTCAGTATGTCTAAAGTTTAATATATAAAACTGTTCATACTTTTTTTTTTTTTAGATTAAATGCTCTTTTGTTTGAAGGTGCAGGTTCTCTTCTTATTTTTAAGGCAAATAACAAAACCTGGAACAGTGATATAAAAGATGAGAGTTTTGGATAGTGTTCAAAAACAAGAACTGAACATCTCTTCCCTAATTCTATTAAATTATTTCCCTCAGCCTATTTGATTTTCAGATTATTTTTTTCTTTTAGCACTGGAAAAATGGCAAGGTCCTGTGGAATTTTTGACAGAGCTGATTTCTTTAGTCTTCTCCTTGAGTGGAACTTTCTGAACATAATTTAGTAGATCATGATTTTAAATCTCAAAGGCAAGCATAGAGAACTTCTGCATAAATAAAATTTAACTAAGAATGTTCAGGTTTTTATATAAAGATGTCTGAAAGTCTCTGAAGCCTTTACAAGAGCTGTATTTAATTCAGGCACTGAGTGCTTATTTGAATGTTTAAAAAGAGGTTATAAATAAGTTTAAGTAGTTTAGTGGTGTACATTTTTCTTAGAAAATATCTCTTAAAAAGTGTTTTATTGACTTCAGTAAGTGCGAAATGGTTGAAGCTATAATGAACAGTTTATGCTTGAGCATACAAGGACCCTAGGTATTTATAAATGACAGGTCTACAGAATACCCGTGAATGAAAATGACCCCAGGTAACTGAACACTGCTTTTGCAGCAAATATATACACAGCCAGATAATGAAATGAAACCCACAGAGGACTCTCAAGATATTTGACATGAAATTATTTATGATTACTCCTGGAGAAGAGAAAGTGACATTCAGATTTCCTACAGATCTGTTACAGGCTACAGAAAAACTCGTATCTAAAACAAGGCAACAGAATGCAGTTTTTAATGTGCAACATATAATATAAACATGGTGTGTAAAATTAAGTATGCACAGCAATGAGAGTATTAGGCTGTCTACTAGGTTCATAAGTATATTTGACACAGACCATGGTAGTATATAACAAAAACCCTTGTTTTCTACTATAAATATTCAGACACACTGATAAGTAGTCATGACTCATTCATGTGACCTGACATCAGATGGATTGTTTTTCAGAGACTGTATTATATATGTGTGCTCAACCTGTCAGCCTGCTAGGCAGAATCACTACTATGAGAATGATTACATTTTCTTTTTAATAACTCAGCATTGTAACATTGTCCAAAGGCAGAAAAAATTCTCTTCTCTCCCAAAAAATAGCTCTGAACAGAATATAGAAACTCAAAAGCCTTCCCTTTAGGCTTCACCTACCTAGATTTCTCTACTCTTTTCCCATTACGAGAATTCTTTCATACTTTCTCTTTTTGAGACTGAACATAGTGCTGATCGTCACTCTCACTGAACTCCTTGCTGTGACTGTGCAGCAGCAGAGAATGCAGGCAGTGATCTCAGCTAAATGAAGACTAATGCCCAGATTCAGGCTAGACAACTCAGGTCAGTATGCTGGCAGACGGCATACAAGTTGAAAGTCTTTGAGCCCACAGAGAACTGCAGGGAATTCCCTGAGAATCAAATAGTTTTAAACAGCTGGATCAAGGACACAACCATAATGAGACAATTCAGCCACTGAGTGTTCTACACTTACACAGTTCTTTTTATTTTTTTTGCCTTTTTTTTCCAAAAGAAAGATTTTTCTTTTTCTGTTTTCATTTTAATTCTCTAATCACAAGCTCTTCAATACTGCAAATGTTGGGGCTGCCAAAATCTCAGATTTTTTTTCTACTTGTGATATAAGTGCATGATGCAGAATGTGCCATGCATAGAAACATATGGCCTTTCTAATATGAAAGCTGTTGCTGCTGCTTTCAGCATCTTGCAGGGACCTCTCTGTTTGCTTACTACTCCAGAGGCCAGCTGTTCACAGACTGGTCAACGGCAAAGGATTCTGGGGTCTTTCTAATCTCTTTCAGGGACCCCAAAGTACTCAGTCAACAGATCATTTCCATGCTGGCCTCATCACCCAGGCTTCTTTACTTAGGCAGTATGACAAGTAGAAAATGAAGCAAAATCAGGTGAAACCAATCCAACCCCTTCCTGCTGACCAGGCAGCCACCCATTACAGAGTAGGCACAGAGGAATTCAAGTCATCTAGTGCTCTCCATATATTAGACAGGGTTATTTTTATTGTGCTTATTTATTATTAACTTTACACCTGGCATTTATGGGACATTTATGCTCCCTAAATGGTTGCACTTGCTAATCAGCTATTACAGCTGCCAGGATGCAGCAAGAGCAGGCAGCTTCTGCCAGGGTAGGTGATGAGGTGGCAGGCAGTGGCAGCAGTGTGAGGGTCAAACAGGATGGACACATGGAAGCAGCTCTGCAGTGGTCATTTAGCTCAGCCAAAAGTCCAGAACATCAGGTAGGTCCATAGTAATGAGGCAAGTCCAGCATCAAACTGAAAAATCATAAAGTCCTCTCCAAGCTGGGGTCTGGGTCAGAGTCAGGGAGGCACAGAACTTGGATACTAGAGAGGTATCAAGGGTGAGAGCCTGAAGTTAAAAGCCTCTCCCAGGTGCAGTGGGTTAAGTCACTGCTGGGATTTCTCACAGCCATAGAGAAGCATCATCAAAGTTTTCCCTGGGTCCAAGCAGCTGAACCCTGGGGGCTGTAGGGAAGGTACTCAGGGCCCTGAAAACATCTAATGCTTTCAAGAACTGAGTATAAGAGAGCATTAAAGCAGATCAGATATAAGTAGGTCAAGCATGCTTGGCTCTTTTTTCCTAGTTGTACATGTGCCTTTTATTTGGCAGGCCACTGGGCTGCAGCCTTCCTGTTTCATTTTTATTCCACTAACAGCTAAACCTAAACTTGTTTGCAGGCTCACAGTACTGTTCTTTACACATACTGCTGTCATTGCTGATAAGTCACTTACAACTTACATCTGCCTGTAAATGTGCTGTTTTCTTCCTTCCATGACAAAATGTAAGTCAGTGTCTCTTCAGAAAACCAGAAGGGACAGGTAAGTGAAAGGAATGGGTATATGCATGTGCTCACATGTTTGTGGCTATGTGGGCATGTGAATATCTGTTTTCAATTACTTTAAACTACCCAGTAAATTCTTATATCTGAGGAACTGAACTTTCATAGGAATGTAAGCTGTGTTGGTACCACTAAGTTATTGTGCTGACATCACAGTCTTTATCATATACACAACTTTTAAAAATTATAATTAATGGTAGTACTTCTTCATTCTGAAATTATTTGATATATGTGTTTAAGTCTTTCTGAAGAACTCTCTCTTTTTTTTTTTCTCTTTTAGTTTTGGAGGGAGAAAAAGAACTGTCTCATGCTGGGTTTCTGTAAAGAGTTCCCCATAGTTAGTCTTCACCTTCATGAGGTCACCTGTAGCCCATTGCAGTGCAGGGGGGCAGTAAGGGCTGATGATAGGAGCTCAGAGTAAAAGAGGTGTGTGAAACTGGGGACCAAATATTGCCTGCTTCCCTTTCAAATTCTGATTACATTCTCATATTTAATTTCTTATCAAGGCTGGACACAAACCCCATGATGGAAGAAGAATGAAGACTGAGTGTTGACAGGATAGATTTCTACATCCACAGATTTGAGCAAAGCATCATGGGCTAACAGTTCAGTTATCTGAAGAAACTGATGCATATTTTGTTTTACTTTCCCTTAGCTACCAGAATTATGAGTTATACTACTTTCCTTTGTTTATACCTTGCTTGCTTCTTCATTCAGATTCTATTGTGACATTTAAATGAAAAAATACTATCAAAGACACTTAAGGCTTATTATAATTCAAATAAAGGTCATGAACTCTGGACTTTTCTTTGGTTTTGGCTTTTATTAATTTTTTTTACCCTGTTACCATTGGATGTTTAAAAGAATGAGTGGAATCTTTGTATAAATATTGATATAAAGTAGGCTGCATGCACAGATAAATATTGTTTCATAATTAGATTCAAGGTTTACAACTTAGCCAAATAAATGAGGAAGAATATCACAGAGGAAAACCTGACCAAAATAAATTATATTCAGTGCACACAAGAAGATAGAATCAAATTATCAATGGAAATTGAAAGCATCTCTTTAGATAGGGACAGGATTGGAGAACAGAGGAGTAATTTCAAGTCCGTGGATTAGAAAAGAAACTAAGGCCTAGAACTATACTAAAGTTTGTGGACAGATGGAAGTTGCTATAAGGCAGAAAAAACAAGAATGATTTTTGATGGTAGCTCATTCAAGATCATCTTCTAAAACAAAAGTAGGGGAGAAGCTGAGAAAGGAAGGGGTGAACCTGAAGACTTAATCTCTCTTTGCTTCTGTGAGCAGTAGAGACAGAAAATGGAGCTCAGGAGAAAATCTTATCTTCATCAGTGTTGCAGTTCCTGAGGACTCAGCCATGGCTGTTATTCACAGTCTTTGCTTTGCCAAGGGTTGTCCCCGTATGTAACCATCTTAAAACGGTCACGTTGAACAACATGTGATGTTATTTTATAGGGCCCAAGGCAGTGAGATAAAGTGAACTAAATTACTATGCATCAGAAATTCTGCTGTGTTTTTCCACTTAACATCTTATCTACTCTTAGAAATTACGGAACATTTAAATTTAAAAAATACTATGTTTCACTACCATTATGTTAATTATCCTTTGTTCTTGAAGTACCTGGGATAATATGCGTGGCTTAATTTTTGTCCCTTGTGTAATCTTGTAAGCTAAAATTCTTAAGAATAAATAAATCTATAACCATACATTAACTTGATCCTTTTAAAGAGCAAGATCTACTACCTAGAGGAGCTTCTGGGCTAAAATAAGGGCAGCTTCTGATCATAGAGATCCTGAAATATTACAAACCCTATTCAAGAGGAACTGCAATCTAATTGACATGCTCTATAATTGAAGTCTAGTTATGTATCAGTGGATAAATGAAGCTTAAAAAATAATCAAGCAAACAATAAGTGAGAAAAAAAATCCATTTGCCTTGCTTGGAAGAGTAAATCTCTGATTATAATGGCTTGTGTGTTACAGAAGGTCCAAGGGGCCAGGATGACGAGTACCTGTTGTCTGCTAAACATGCCCAAGGATAGCTTATTTTCCCAAGATGTCTGGCAGAGCTTGAATCTCTAGAGACTGCAGATTATAAATTAAATTTCTACTCTATGTAGTCCTTTCTTTACTACTGCTGACATTGGATAACATGGTGCATTAACAATTCCCATGGCAGCAGCAGGAATTTCTGGACGCAGGAATGAAATCCACTGGACTATACTGTCAGGTTCCAAACCTAAAAATGTCTCTCAATAGTGTTGTTTTTAAGAAGGAATGGTTAAGTGTAAAAAACTGGCTGAAAGGGAGTCACTGTTATCTTTTATGTTCCTGTGTACACTACAAATTACATATATAATATAGTACTACAAAGGTCTCCCAAGTGAAAAAAAAAAGGAAAACTGTGGAGGGCTTTATTTGATCTCACAAACACAGACTATAGCCATCATCTAGAGCACAGAAAAAACCCAAAAGTTTGAATGAAGTTTAGCAGGTACAAGAATAGTCAGGACACAGGCAAAACGGTGTTTGGAGAAGTTACTCATTTTTCCAAAAGCTAAAGTAGGTCGAGATTTAAAAAAAAAACAAACCCTTTCTATGTCTTTTATGGAGAAATTTCATGTACAAGTAGAGTATTTACTTACAAGGGAAATAAACCAAGCTTGTAGCTAGCAGCTATAAGGATACATAAGTGAAAGCAATCCTTCTTTCCTGTAGCAACCCTAAGATTCCCTTTGACATTGATTGGACATAACACCTTGCTCAGTAAACAATGCTACAATTACTTATCTTTTCTTAAAAAAACAAACCAAATCCCCTATGGTATTTTTAAGGTAACCTTAGGCCCAGTCTCGTTCCACAGCAATAACTATTTTGTGGGACAGACTTCACTTACCAATATTTGAAGGTTGCGGTAGAGGAAACAACCTGATCATGAAAATGTAGACAATTTGGAAAGAACGGGTAAAGATAGGGAGATACTGATTCCTTTCCTGGCTGGCACAATCTTTCAAAACAATGAACAAAAGAATTTTGCAATCAGTAGAAGATATATCTTCTATAAGATTTTGACATTTTTTGGACAATGCATTAAAGATTAACCTATCACTGCAGTATGGAACTTCAAACCAAAAGCATATAATTTCTGCTGCTTTACTTACATTGCCTATTAAACTTGGCCATTTCAGTGCTTACTAAAAGCATCAGCTGGTGATATGGGTGAAAATCGTTTTACACATATCTAAGTTTTAGTCTGTGTTAAGAGCTTAAGTGATGCAACAGTTTCATCTGAATGTAATTTTCTTTGAAGCCAAATCTTAAATCCCTGCTGATAGAATCTGAGAGAGAAGTTTAGTCCTTGAGACCATGCATGGTGAGAAAGGCACAAAGGTGGAAAAAAGACATGGCAGAAAATCACAGTATCAAAGACAAAGGGTCTGTCACAAAGGATGAGGGTGAGTAGCTGAGAGAAGCAGTCAAGCATTGAGAATAATCAGTGAACAGCTGGAAAGGCCAAGAGAGACCCTGGAAGTCAGGGAGTATTAGAGAGTTTAAGTGTGTCAAAGCCCAGGATGCTGCTTCTTGGGATTCACAGAAAAAAGAGTGTGAGTCAAGATTTTCTCAAATGATTTATAGCTTTAGGGGAGCTTTACTCTCCAAAAATCTCAGAAATCCAGATTTCCCACTGGTGCATCTTCTGTATTTTTTTGAATCTGGACCTAAGGCTTGTGCCCATCTGTCCTACAGGAACTATTTCAAAAATGCTTCTGGGTCTGCAGACACATTATAAGTTTTCTGGGTGTGTATAGAAACACTGTCACTGTGATGTCAGGGAGTAATACCTTGAGGTTGCTCGTGCTGAGCCCCTGTGAATGCTTGGTGAATGACCTACAGTGAGAAGCACTCCCAAGCTCCCACAAAACACACCCACAGCAGTAAACTGCACAGCATTTAAGTAGCAATAATATGTCCTCATGCTGTATCCCAGTACTGGTGAAGTTGTGTACACTGCATGACTTTATCTCCATGATAAAACAGCAGACCCAGCTTTTTAGTTTTCCGAACTTCAGACCCAGTAGGAGAAGGCCCATGGACTTCCCAGGCAGTTTGCCACCCTTGCCACAGCAGAATGTGCCTTCACCAGGACAGCGCTAAGAGACTACGCCTATAACACCCACACTTTCTGTGGTTCTTAATTTAGAAAAATGTTTTACTCCCCCTCAGCAAAAATTCAGTTTTTGTTAGAGATCAGCACTGCTGTTCTGCAGAAATCCTCCTAGGAAGCAGATTTGGTAAAAGACGGCACTAGCTACTCATAGCATGGCTTTCTACCTTCAAACCTGAGGTTTTGAGGTTCATCATTCATAACGAATGAGCTAAGTGAGATGCATAGACTTTCACTCTGGAAAGTGAAACCAGGAGATATTGGTAGAATCAACTCAATTTTATTGACTAGTGGGAAAACTATTTATAAATGCTCTTCTAAGGTTTTCCTTCATAAATTTTCTGGGAAAAAAAAGTATTTGCTATAAATGAATCTTATGTTCCTATAGCTCATTCTGCAACAAACCTTTTCAAATATCAGTTTGGAAATTCTGAATGTTGTTAACAAATATTTAGTCCAATAGAAATATTTTTTTCAACCAGACTTAGTCACTTACTGGTTTTAATCTATTAAGTGCAGGCTGTGTAAAGTTTATAACAGCTCATATATTTGTACATTATTTCCTTCTGTTCCATTCTCTAATTTATAAGACAGTACACTCTTGGAACTGAATCTCCTTATGCTTTCTGCAACAGTTATCATGACTGAAATGTCTGAGCTTGGCTTTTAAAAAGCTTACACAATAACTAAAGAATACTTGCAAAAAATCAAAGAGGGAAATAAAGCCAGTCTTGCAACATGCTTTATAATATGTTAATTGGTGGCAACTGAAGATTAGTCTGCCCCACTTATTTTCTGAACAAATTCCTGCTTGTGTTATAAAATTGTTCTCCCCTTGTCTATTAGAGAAAATAGAATTGACCTCTCTGGTCCCGGTCTTGCAGACAGCTATATCTTCCACTAAGTTCCATTAACTTCATTTAAACTACCTGAGTGAACTGACTTAGCTGGGTATGCAAGTGACTGGGAAATTGAAACCTTTGTCCTTAGGCAGTTTCTGGATGATTTTTCTCTCTAGATTTTTCTTCTCTCCAAACCATCAATCATTATTGGATCATGCAGCTATTTAACAAAATGGTTTGCATTGCTCATTCTCCAGTCTGTCTAATTTGATGATGCTACTGCTAATGATTTCTCATATTGTTAAATTTAATTTTTGCTGATAGCTGCAGCCATTCTAGAAATGTAAATTATTTAAAAGCTCAGCTTTATGTAAAAAGAAATAGGAAATAGTTTCTTGGCCTCCTGGATAGACAAAAAATAAGAAAAACACAAAGATAATATCAGAAAACAATTAAAAATATTTGAAAGTTGTTATTATCATTAAGTCTCATGTTTTAAAACAGTATTGTTATAATCAAAAATTTACCTCATGGTTGGTTGAAATTTGAAGACTGGCAATGGATCTCTACAGGATTGAGGAGTGGACACATATAAACCTCATGAATCTTGACATGGCCAAAAGCAATGTTCTGCCTCTGGGCTGGGGCAACCCGCAGTACAATACAAGCTGAATGCTGAATGCATTGAAAGCATCCCTGCGGAGGACTTGGGGATACTGGTGGAGGAAAACGCGTGATGCAGTCCAGAAAGCCAACTGCACACTGGGCTGCATCAAAGGAAGAGAGACCAGCCGATGCAGGGAGTTGACTCTTTGAACTCAACTGAGGAATCCTCCGTACAAGAATGACATAGACTTGTGAGAGTGGGTCCAGAGGAGGGCCACAAAAATTGCCAGAAGATTGGACATCTCCTATGAGGAAAGTCTCACAGCTGGGGTTGTTCAGCTTCCATAAGAGAAGGTTACGGGGAGACCTTACTGTTACCTTTAAACATATACTGGACAATTGTAAGAAAGAATGAGAAAGTCTTTTTACCAAGGACTGTAGTTACAAGACAAGTGGCAATGGTTTTAAATTGAAGGAGGATATATTTATGTATATTTAGATAGGAAGAAATTTTTTATGACAAGGTGAGGCACTGGAACAGGTTACCCAGAGGAGTTGTGGATGCCCCATCCTTGCAAGTGTTCATAACCAGGTTGGATGGGACATTGAACAACCTGGTGTAGTGCACAATGTTCCTGTCCATGACATAGGAGTTGGACAGCATGATCTTTGAAAGACCCTTCTAGCCCAAGCTGTTCTGTGATTCTGTCATATTGCAACTATAGAAATTATTGTACATAATTTTTCTCATTAAGAGTTCCTCAGAACTTCAGGAAAATTTACTTATCTAAGAAACCCCATAAGTAGTTATAATAAAATATATCAAAATCAATTTAAACTATTTTTTGAAACAAAGATAATCTACTTATTTATCTATTATTCTCAAATATATTTAAAGTTATGAATAAGATAACCATTTTCCTTACTCTTCCATCTACTTGTGTTGCACC
>VZRR01002859.1:0-68890 GCA_013398015.1 Oreocharis arfaki | reverse complement strand
CCCGGTCTTGCAGACAGCTATATCTTCCACTAAGTTCCATTAACTTCATTTAAACTACCTGAGTGAACTGACTTAGCTGGGTATGCAAGTGACTGGGAAATTGAAACCTTTGTCCTTAGGCAGTTTCTGGATGATTTTTCTCTCTAGATTTTTCTTCTCTCCAAACCATCAATCATTATTGGATCATGCAGCTATTTAACAAAATGGTTTGCATTGCTCATTCTCCAGTCTGTCTAATTTGATGATGCTACTGCTAATGATTTCTCATATTGTTAAATTTAATTTTTGCTGATAGCTGCAGCCATTCTAGAAATGTAAATTATTTAAAAGCTCAGCTTTATGTAAAAAGAAATAGGAAATAGTTTCTTGGCCTCCTGGATAGACAAAAAATAAGAAAAACACAAAGATAATATCAGAAAACAATTAAAAATATTTGAAAGTTGTTATTATCATTAAGTCTCATGTTTTAAAACAGTATTGTTATAATCAAAAATTTACCTCATGGTTGGTTGAAATTTGAAGACTGGCAATGGATCTCTACAGGATTGAGGAGTGGACACATATAAACCTCATGAATCTTGACATGGCCAAAAGCAATGTTCTGCCTCTGGGCTGGGGCAACCCGCAGTACAATACAAGCTGAATGCTGAATGCATTGAAAGCATCCCTGCGGAGGACTTGGGGATACTGGTGGAGGAAAACGCGTGATGCAGTCCAGAAAGCCAACTGCACACTGGGCTGCATCAAAGGAAGAGAGACCAGCCGATGCAGGGAGTTGACTCTTTGAACTCAACTGAGGAATCCTCCGTACAAGAATGACATAGACTTGTGAGAGTGGGTCCAGAGGAGGGCCACAAAAATTGCCAGAAGATTGGACATCTCCTATGAGGAAAGTCTCACAGCTGGGGTTGTTCAGCTTCCATAAGAGAAGGTTACGGGGAGACCTTACTGTTACCTTTAAACATATACTGGACAATTGTAAGAAAGAATGAGAAAGTCTTTTTACCAAGGACTGTAGTTACAAGACAAGTGGCAATGGTTTTAAATTGAAGGAGGATATATTTATGTATATTTAGATAGGAAGAAATTTTTTATGACAAGGTGAGGCACTGGAACAGGTTACCCAGAGGAGTTGTGGATGCCCCATCCTTGCAAGTGTTCATAACCAGGTTGGATGGGACATTGAACAACCTGGTGTAGTGCACAATGTTCCTGTCCATGACATAGGAGTTGGACAGCATGATCTTTGAAAGACCCTTCTAGCCCAAGCTGTTCTGTGATTCTGTCATATTGCAACTATAGAAATTATTGTACATAATTTTTCTCATCAAGAGTTCCTCAGAACTTCAGGAAAATTTACTTATCTAAGAAACCCCATAAGTAGTTATAATAAAATATATCAAAATCAATTTAAACTATTTTTTGAAACAAAGATAATCTACTTATTTATCTATTATTCTCAAATATATTTAAAGTTATGAATAAGATAACCATTTTCCTTACTCTTCCATCTACTTGTGTTGCACCTTCTGTATTCACAGAGCATATGACCTGCTTTTGAAGGTCCTGTATCCTCTATGCAGAGATCAGCAGCACACTGCTGTGGAAAGCTACAACCAACAACACCTATCAGGGTCAGGGAGAATGACCTGTTGCACCTGGAGAGGAAGGTCACATATTTTTAACTGAGTCCTGGAGCCACTATTGGATCTAGGAATGTAGAGACCACAGTTCTTTTAGATCAAGGGAGGACATGCTATTCTGACCAAATGCAGATATTTCCATGTATGAACTAGTCACTCAAAACTCCTGTTATATCGGTGGAGAGAGCCAGCAGAAAAAAGTCAAGAGACAATTCATGTTATTCAAAAGCAGAGATTAAACTATTTTTTCACAGCTTTTTTTGTTTGTTTGTTTGTTTACTAATTGTGAAAGGGTTCTAACATGGCTAATTTTGAAGTATGACCTTACATTATAAACATTTACAGTTAGATGAGAGAAATCCCATTCACAGTACCCCTGGAGATAGAGAGAGAAAGAGGGAAACGGTATTAGGAAGGTATAAAATTAATAGGAATTTGAGATCTTGCAATGGTAAATTGCCATCAAACTCTTCTTCCAATACCTGGTTTGCACCTCTGGTTATAAAATGGTTGTGTTCAAGAACAGGTGTATTGGTTTTGTTCTGTGAATAATTAAGCTAAGATGGATAAAAACTTTTCTAATTCTGAAAGTGTTTCTACACATTGTAATGCTGATAAAGCTGCTCATCAGAAATGCTGTAAATCAGGAAAATATAGTAATTCTTTTTGGCTGTATAAAAACACTGAAAAAGGTAATTTAAAAAGTAAAAAACCAATGGAATACCATCAGTTAATCTACCTGTGATTTACTCATGGAATGCTTAGTTTATTTGAGTTATTTTTTGTACAATGTTAACTACAAATAATAGGTTTTTTTCAAAATAGTTTGGAAAAAAATGGCAAATGGGTTTCAGTGGGAACTTGGAATTTAACAATGCTATTATTAACAGTCTCAGCAAGACAGTACTGCCAATTGCTGCTGGTTGTTTTGAGAATACCATTTGGATAACACAATCATAATTTTGTCAAATCCATGAGTCTACTCCCTTGCCAGATTTTCAGTTGTCCAGCTTTCAAAAAGCTTTCTTATGCAATTCTTTCCTGCCAATAGAAAACCTATGGACTAGTGGACTGTAAATATGAATTATAATCAGCAAACTGTAAATATGAAATGAATACAAATATAGCAAATTGAATGTCAAGAGAAATGGCTTGGTTTCTGTAGTAGTTGTATCAATCCATTGCACAGCAGATTTATTAAGACACAGGACCACTCCTAACCTTCTGCTCTCTTCTTTTTAAAAGAAAATAATGCAAGAGTTTTCAATTATTTTAGAAAAGTGGCGTTGAATCTACAATTAGGCCAAACAAGGTCCAGCTTACTCAAGAGGATGTAAAGCTTAAATTTCATGTCTTAATGAGTGAAAAAAAATATTATTATCACAGACCTAAAGTTCTTGTAGCTTCTGCTACTCTCCTGACTATGTTGACTTGACTGATTTTCTTGACGAAACAATCAAGAATTTTTTTAGAATTATTTACCACTGTACGTTTTACCTCTTTTTGGATCATTATTTTTCAACAACATTTAGAATTTCAGTATTTTAAAATATGAATAAAAGCAATTATTTTTAAACAACTGAAACCCTCAAACTACTTTTCTATGCCTCCTTCAATTAATGACACAGATCAAAAAAGAAATTTGTTTGAGATGTGAATGTTGGGGGCAGGCTTGGCTGCAGTGGCAGTGAGGTTGAGGAGGGCAGTATTGGGTGAAGAGGAAGTAGGGCAGAAAGTAAGATTACAACCATGGGCTTCAGAAGAGCTAACTTTGGCCTCTTCATCAATCTTCTTGGAAGAATCCCACAGGAACAGCTCCTGCAGGGAGGAAGGGTTCAAGATTTTGGTTGGTATTCAAGGATTAGTTTCTCCAGGCTCAAGAATGGTCCATCCTGATGAGCAAGAAATAGGGGGTAAGAGACCTGTGTTGATGAATAAAGATCTCCTGTCATTACTCAGGTATAAGCAGGAAACACTCAGGAGATGGAAGAAGGGTTGGGCGCTTGGAATGAGTATAGAGAGGTTATCAGAGTAAGTAGAAATGAGGCAAAGACCACAGCCGTCTGGAGTTAGATCTTACCAATCAATTAAAGGAGAACAAGAAGGCTTTTCAAATACATCAATAACAATAGGGAAACAAAGAATAGTGTGGACCTGTTACTAAATGGAGGGGAGACTGGTAACACAGAACACAGAGAAGGAAGAGTTACTTCCAACATCCCAAAGAATGTTGGAAGGAATACTTTTCACCGGACAAGAAGGAATGGGTTAGAGAACACCTTGACAAACTTGACATCTGAAAGTCCATGGGGCCTGATGAGCTCACAGGCATCCACAAGTGCTGAGAGAACTGGTGGATGCCATAGCGAGGCCACTCACAATCATCTTTGAAAGGTCGTAGGGATCAGGAAAGGTGCCTGAGGACTGGAAGAAAGCAAATGTTATCCTGGTCTTCAAAAAGGGCAAGAAGGATGACCCAAGGAGTTATTGGCCGAACAACTTCACATCAATCCCTGAAAAGGTGATGGAGCGCCTTATTCTGAAGGTCTTCTATATCCACATGTATGACAAAAAGATGATCAGGAATAGTCAGCATGGATTCATTAAAGGGAAATCATGCTTGACCAACCTGATTGCCTTCTATGATAAAGCAACTACTGGATGGATAGGGGGAGAGCAGTGGATATTGTCTACCTCAACTTCATCATGGCTTTTGATGCTTTCTCACACGATATCCTCATAGCCAAACTCGGGAAGTGTGGACAATGGGATTGATTGAGAAATGCCTGAATGACAGTTCCGAGAGATCATAATCAGTGGAACTGATCAGGATCTAGTTGGAGGCCAGTAATTTGTGATGTCTCCCAAGATTTCGTACTGGGCCCAGTATTGTTTAAATTATTTCTCAACGATTTGGATGAAGGAGCAGAGACCTCCTCAGCAAGTTCACAGATGACACAAAGCTGGGAGGGGTGTGCAGCCCTTCAGAGGGACCTTGACAGGCTGGAGAGATGGGCAGAGGACTGTCTGAAACTCAACAGAGGTAAATGCAGGGTCCTGTACATGGGGAGGAATACCATCATGCACCAGCACAGGCTGGTACTCTGTGGAGAAGGGTCTGGGGGTCCTAGTGCACAACAAGCTCTCCATGAGCCAGTAGTGCCCTTGTGGCCAAGAAGGACAATGGGATCCTGAACTGCATTAAGAAGAGCATTGCTAGCAGGTTGAGGGAGGTGATCTTGCCCCTCTACTCAGGGGTAGAGGCCACATGGAGAGGCCTGGAGTGCTATGTTCAGTTCTGGGCTCCTCAGTACAAAGGGACATGGAGCTCCTGGAGTGGGTCCAGTGGAGGGCAAAGATAATTAAGGGACTGGAGAATCTCTCTAACAAGGATATGCTGAGAGAGCTGGGCCTGTTCAGCCTTGAAAAGAGATGACTGAAAGGAGACCACATCAATGTATTTCAGTATTTGAAGGGAGGGTGTCAAGAGGATGTTTCCAGGCTCTTCTTGGTGGTACCAAGCAATAGGACAAGAGGCAATGGGCAGAAACTGATGCACAGGAAGTTCCATCTGAATATGAGGAAAAACGTCTCTACTGTGTGAGTGACCTTGCACTAGAGGAGATTGCCCAGAGAGGTTTTTGAATCTCCTTCACTGGAGATATTCAAGAACTGTCTGGACACAATCTGGTGCCATGCGCTCTCAGATGACCCTGCTTGAGCAGGGAGGTTGGTTCATATGACCCACTGTGGCCCCTTCCAGCCTTAACAATTCTGTGATTCTGTGAATCTGCAATTCTGTGAATTTGACAAGATCTTTCATAAGTGTTCATTTTCACAGTAATTTTTAATATTCCAACATCAATTGTATTCAGTGACGTCTAATATCAGATAAGCATCACCAGGCTCTTAACAGACCTATGTTCCATGTCCATGATGTACTGAGTCATGCCAAGAAGTCTTTGATATTATATTACCACACACAATGCAGTTCATGCTATTTTCAGTGACCTATTGCTAAACAAAATTTTCAAGAACACTATAATTTTATGAATAGGCATACATTTCCCAAAAAGATGCATTTCAGTCAGAGTATAGTGTAGGTCCACATCAGTGTCTAGGTGCAAATACGTAGAAAGTTTCAGCTGATTTTCTGCTAAGTAAATGGTGGACAGGTTCTAAGAGAAAATCACAAAAATTCCTTGTAGCTTTGGGAAAAGCTATCATTTAAATTCAAATGAGGACAAGAGAATCGAGTAGCATAAGAGCCATTTTGAGCAACTAGGTCTCTCAGTGGTATCAGAATACTCTGTACATGGGTATGCCTTTCCAGATTATTCCTTTCATTTTGAAATGTTTCTAATCACCACACTACTGTTTTGTTGACAACTGCCTCTGAAATACATGGAGATATCTTTTACTATTCAGTAGTGTATATTAAGAAAGGAGGACAACTCTACATTTTTATAGTATCTCTATTCTATTGAAAACCCTTTTTTTTTTGACCGTTTGAATTAAAATGGACAAACAATGAGAAAATGTTCGCTAAAGAATGATCCACTGGGGTTAAAGGCTAGAGTTAATTTAAAATATCTTTTCCATATTTGGATTCTTTCATTAATACTTGAGGATACTATAAGCTTGAAATAATAGTTCTTCCTTATTCAGCTTAAGGTACATAGTGAAGAAAGGACATTGAAAGTTAAAACCCCATCTTTTCATTTGTTTGCAGTGTGGACACCCTCTCAGGCAGGGTGAAATAGTCAAAAGAAGATTAAAAACTCCCTGTCTCTGAATACGTTATTAACTATTAAAGTAAGAGGTATTATTCCGAGAGGGCATATGAAAAACAAACAGGTGGAAAACGCCTCGAAGAGACTACATTTTTTTTTTTTTTAATAAGAAAACTGCATTGATTTGTATTCCTTCTGGATTTGTTCTGTTTGAAGAATAAATTGGATCTTGAAACAAAGGCCCTGAAGATTCTAGAATAAAACTGTTTCCATCTTGGGGTGCTGAAATAGCCCAAAAGCATGCATATAGTCTTTTACACTATTTGAGTTATTAGTAGGAAAAAAGATATTATTTCTTTCTCATTTACAGACTTTGACTTTGTTTGTGGAATACACCACAATGAAGAGGCCTGTTCTCAGGTAAAACCCTGCTTTTGAAGGTACTCCATTTGACCAAGCTTGCTTTTGATACACATGACTTTTGCTAATGCTCCCTGTTAAATTTTTATTCTATTGTTATAGACATATTTTCACAGAATAACTTTCTGTGTGGAAATGAAAAAAATTAGAAATCTTCAGTGTTATTTGCATTTCTCATTATAATTTTTTTTTAATATGTGAAAAAATTCCCTGGTATGGAGAGATGAAGTGGGGTGTTTTATGCATTTTATTTTCCAATTCTTAATTGAACATTTGGTGATCAAAGCTCAGATTCCAAGGAGTTGAAATCCCTATATGACTACATCAGGTATTATGACAGAGAGTCAAGTTCTCTATTTATGTTCTCTTCTTCTTTAGCTTTTTTTATTGACATTTAGAGGCTGAGTGTTATTGCATTGTGCTTAGATCTGACTCAGCTTTTCATAAAACTGGCAGATTGAGTTTGTTGCTTTGCACAGTCTATGATGAAGTACTTGACAGAGAATCAGCTTCCATTGTTTTCATGCCCATGTTCTTCCTGAAACAATCTCAACTACGTCATGTGGCAGCCTGTGAGCCTGTAGCTGCAGCAGCCCCTGGATGTGCCCTGGCCACACTCCCCGGGCTAGGGAGACCAAAAGGTGTCCCAGGATGCCAGGGACCAGGATGCCTTGTTCTTCTCCCCTTTCCCTAGCCCTACCTGTGTACCACCCCTGTGCCCTCAGACTTTTGGTCCCTGATGTTTTCTCCCCACCCCTACTGACCCCATATAAAAAACCTGAACACTTCCTCTTTCACTCTTTTGCTCATCCTCTGTTTGTCCCATCCTCATCTGCCTCCCTGGACCCGCACTACAGACATGGCTGGAATAAATCCCTCCCGGAGACCAACCCTGACTCTGTGCCATTGACTTACTGAGGAGACTCTCCGGGGTGTCTGAGTGTGTGTGTGTGTGCAGTGGCCTCGCCGTGCAGCTCTCAGCCAGAGACGCTTTCAGAAGGTTGTAGCCTCTGTACTACCAAACCCCCGGCTGCAACAACGTCACATGTGGGATCTTTTAAGGTCCTTTTACACTTTCTTTGAGATTTGTAAAATCATGAGGTTTTTAAGGTTGGAGAGACAATTAGAATATCTAGTTTGATATCCTCTGTACTAAATTCAATAGCCCATTTCTTGCAATATTGTTCTTTATCACAGCATCTGTAACTCGTTTTTACTTATTTGTCATTATTTAATTTGTTTATGAAGTTTTAAAAGGGTAACCATCTTTTAACATAAGTAAAAAAGCCTGATAGAAAAAACTAAAGGTTGCAAATAGAATTTAATATAATTTGCTTCAAAACGTTTATTCTGTAATATTTTACACTGTAAAGCTTCCCTCTGGGTACAAATTCATATTAAAACATGTAGTTTGTCTTTCTTGACTAGCTGTTGACATTTTAACAAGATGGTATTTACTGAAACTGCTTGCTTATCACATTAATTTCTACTGTCATCACAATATTTCTTTTGAAAAGCTTTAACACTTTGGAAAGTCACTGACATTTCATCTGTCTGAGTGGAGTAAGATATTTCTAAATTCAAAATAAACTGTAAACTGACAGTGGTTTCATCTGTGAAATTTTTTCTAGGGTTCAGTTATCATAGCATGTATTTGCTTACAGATAGGATTATTCCTGCCAATGTAAAAGTAACATTACTGAGTTCAATGAACTCTTAATGAACATTTTTTACACCTATGTATCAAAGAATGCTTCTTTTCTGATATACGCATTCCATCGCATTTTCTAAGAAATATCCCTGATAATGTTAAGAGGATAACTTCTGTATTCTCATTCTGACAAAGTTCACTTGTGAAATTTTATTTGCTTTTCGCCATTGACTTTGACATGTCGAGGACATATTCTACTTATGAATAAATCAGTGAAAAAAACTCTGGCCTCCCTATTTGAAGAACAACTTTTGTTTACTGAGTGCAAGTGTTTTAAAGAGCCAGCTGATATCCAGCCAATAGGCTAGAACTCCTCAAATTTCTATTATAACTATCCTGTTTTCTTTTTTCTTGGACTGAAAACACCATGAGGGATCTGTGTGATTCTTAAGGATTTATACATTTCACATCACGGTGTAGAAGTATTTTATGCTTCTCAAATTCAGCTCAGCCTTCATGAGCTGGCTACAAAGTTGCAATGTGTTGACCCCAGTTAGCAGCTAAGGCCCCACAGAGCAGACCATACACCTCTGCCCCAGCAGGAGGGAGAATGGAATCGGAAGAGCGAAAGAGAGATAAATCTTGTGTCTTCATATTAACGGCAGTTTAAGTGGAAAAGCAAAAGCTGCATGTGCAAGCAAAGCAAAATAAAGGATTCATTCAGTAGTTGTCATGAGCAGGCTGGTGTTCAGCCATCTCCAGAAAAGCAGGGCTTCCACATACATAACAGTTATTTGGGAAGACAAAAGCCATCACTCCAAATACCACTACTTTCCTCTTTCTTTCCCCAGCTTTTACTGTAGAGCATGATTTTGTATAGGATAAACCTTTGGTCAGTTGTGGTCAGCTGTCCTGTCTGTGTCTAAGCCCCTTCCCCCCCAATCTGCTAGTTCCCCTTCCCCAGTCCACTAGTTCAGGAAGCAGAGTGAGAAAAAGGAAGAAAAAACATAGCCTCAATGGGTTTTATTGAAGGGCTGGGGGCAGTGTGGGAAGCAAAAGCAGCTTTGATGCTGTGCAGCTGCTCAGCAGTAACCAGAGCACTGGTGTGTTAACAACATTTGGCCACAGATTCAAACCGCAGCACCATAAGGGCTTCCATGAAGAAAAATGACTCCATCCCATCCAGATCCAGCACAAAAGTCTATTTCCTTCATGTTTTTGCTGTGCCTCATTATTAGAAACTTTGATCTGTATTGTTCCATCTCCAGCAGAAAAAGTAGAATGTAGCTACAACTAACAGCTGATATGGTTTTTAAGCAGTTAATGGCATTTAACTTCATCAGCCCAAGATGATTATGGATTTCAGGTCTCACACTTATCAGGTAAGTGTTATACCAGGTAAATGGTGGCCCCCTCTTTCCCTTGCAGAGCATTTCAGAGGCAGATCAGCCCTTTCATGTTTTTGGACTTGTTTCTTGTTCTTCTCTCTTATTATGTCAAGACTACACGTTTGGCAAGCTGAAACATTTAGGAAACTAACTTGATTTTTATAGGGTCTAGGCTGTGGATTCACAAATGCACTTGAGTTTCGCAAGACTGACAAGTACAAGGTTTTAGCACAGTTTCTCAGTGATCAGAGTATTTGTCCTAGACCTGATTTCTGTATTTTCTCCAGCCTCTGCCTTTCCAGGTTCAGAAGCCTTACCTTTCCAAGCCATGAACTATGCTGTGGTTGATGACAGACTTATGTTCCCCTCTCTTGAACCAATATGAAACAGTGCAGCAGGAGAAATATGTTGCCCATTGCAAAATCTTGCACATTGGAAAAGGCAGAGGAAAGAAAGAACAATTATGCAGTGAAAATAAACTTGTGTTGTAGCAAACAAACTGTTATCAGGTGATATTTCAAACTAAACAACCATATTATTTAGAAATTATATTCATGAGCTCTTGTTTTAGAAATCCCAAATTTCCTTGCCCTTGTGCGAAAACAAAAAAAGTCTGATTTGCATCAAAATCAAATTTTGCTACCTAATAAGGTGGAATTGGGAGAGGATATTTTTTCTTTGACTGAATACTTTTCTCTAAATAATTAGTCCCAAAATACAATTTTTAGTTAGGATTTCTAGAGTTCTACTGATTTCAGTGGCTTTTTCACAGACTTAAAGGTATCATCAGATTGATTGGTTACCTTACAGGTCTAAAAGAACTTTCTAATATCAACATTTTTAATGTATTTTATTATTAAGTAGAAAGGCAGAAAAAGGCTGTGAGGCACAAGCTATCCTGTTCTGGAGCTTCATTAGCACCAATAAATCCTGTTGCGTGTAAATGATCTGAGCAACTCAGAGCAATTAGCTTTTCATTTTAACTTGAGTGTTTTAGTGCAGATTGGTAGCTAATCAAGCTGAGAAATTTTAATAGGGTGTGTAAAAAAATTGTTTATGAGTAATACTGTAAACAAGCATTGCAGATAGGTCTGTACCTGCGTTAGTGCTATAATAAAATAAGCAGTGAAATCAGCATTGCATCCATTTAGGTATAATTGTACAAATTGCTAGCTAATCAGAGTGAGAAAATTGAGCCGCAACTTGGGAGAACAATGCTGTTTGCTATTAACTTGGTGTTTAACTATGTATTTAAAGCATTTGGAGATGAAGTATTTTTTAAAAATAAACAGAGATTTATTTTGTTTTAAAAAGCATGCCTGATTCTGAGTTGGTTTCATTAGTGTAATCAAGAAGAAATTCCACTGACATTTGTGAAGTTAATTCAAACACAAACTGATGTAAGCAGTATGAGAATCAGTGCCATTTACTTTATTGTTTTCTCCTGTGTTAAGCCATAAGCATTTCATTAAAAATTCAAAACTGGTCAAATGCATAAAATTCCCAGAAATAAACAGCTCAGTATATCAAGCCAGCTGCAGTCAGCAGTTCAATGGATTTTGACATGCACAACACAGCAGGGACTTAACTGGAGCCATGTAAGCCTGGCTCAAAGGCTTCTGGAGTTTTCAACAAGTTCAAAAAAGCTTGAGAATTCATAGTATAGGGAAGGATTGACTTGATGCCTCTTTCCTGTAAATTCTATTTTTGTTTAAAGTTTTACATTCTCTAGTGTTGTGCATCAGTTTGTGAACTATCCAGCCTTTTGGATACAACCTGTTTTTTGATTTTTAAGAGGTATGACACAAAGTAAAGCTCACAAGTATTGATCTGTCAAAAACCATCTAAATACTGCTGTCATTTACTTATCCCACAGCAGTAGTTTTGGAAGGTTCTGCTGCTCTATTAAAAAATATGTCTATGTGTTATATCTACTATATAAACAGAAATAACCTAAAAAACATGTAAAAACAAAAGAAATAATCTTAAAATAACGTATTCATAATGCTGGAATGAACTTTAGTAGGTCATCTAATATTTTAAATATCCCAGACAGGAGCAACATTCCCTCAGTTATTTCTGACAGATATTAGTTCAGCTCACAAGAAAAGAAAGGTGATGCGATGCCACAGTCTCACAGGAAACTTCACTAGTATTACCATGAAACACTTTTTCCTAAATATAAATTTATACGTTTTTGAGGCCAAGGCAAATTGTTATTTATTCTATCTGCTGTGGTCATAAATAGAATATTCCTTCATTTCCAACAGCAGCCTTTTATGTTTTTTAAGACTATCTCAATACACCTCAGTCTTCTGGCTAAACAATTACAATTTTTCCAATTTTTAGTCATAGGTCATGCTTTCTAGACCTCATGAAGACCAATATTCTAGACCAAGGATTCTCATTGCTCTCTACTACACTCTCTGCACTTAATGTTTCAGCCTTGGGGCCTTACAGGTAATAAATAGAGGGGAAAAAATATGAAATGCATCTTACAGAAAACACCCCTTTCTCTATATCAACGATAATCTCTGGAGGTTTTTTTGTTGTGGTTTGTTTGGTCAGAGTTTCTTTGGCAGAATTTTGATTCATGTTCAGGTGATGATCTACTACAACCTCTACATGCTTTTATAGAGAACGATCAACTAACCAGATACGTCNACAACCTCTACATGCTTTTATAGATTTTTTTTTTATCTGATTAACTAACCAGATACGTTTGAAACAAGTTTATGCAAATGATTCATCACTTGGAACTTGCTTGTGTTGAATTTCATGCAATTGTTTGTTCAAATTCAAAAATTTTTTTTTTATTTTCTTTCAATCCTGCAGCATACTGGCTAGCCATGTTGGCTTAAATTTTGTGGAATGATTAATAAGAACAGCCTGCACTTACTCTACCAGATTACTGGTAAAAATATTGAACGATACCTCACTCAAGACAACAGGATTTTAACTTGACAGAGGAAACAGACATAAATATTGAAGCACATAGATTTTCTTAATACACAAACACACACACACACAAAGAAAGATGTATAAATGTGTATGTATGTTTAATAAAGTTCTTTTCAGGTTTTATATTATGAAAATATTAATATTCAGTACAAGGATAATTAAGAAAGAACAGAAATAGAAGTTGAGTTGTGCCTAAGTTTCCTTGCTATTTGGATATTTAGTTAAGATTTAGTAAGTCTGACCTTAGGTTACTCACTTAGCTCTTCACAATCGCCCCTTCCATTTCATTACTGCCTTAGTCTAAATTACTTCAACGCCCATTTCAATCTAAGAAATCTGCGGGGAGAAATACAGTAACAAGGATTGTGTAACATTGTGACATCTACAGTATTGTAATGGGCAAAAAGTTTTTAATAAGAATTAGCTAATGATTGGCAGTGGAATAATAGATCAGTAATTGTACAGCCTTGGGGTAAGTCAGAGAGAACAAAGGAGAAAAGGAAGGAAGAGAAGGCCGCTGTCAGTAACCAGACACCATCACAGTTCTTCAGTTATGTTGTGAGCACCATCATTAAGCCAGGGTATAGATGTACCTTATCAGCTTTGCTTTGTACTAGCCCATCTATATAATCCTAGTCTGTCACTTTTTCACAAGAAGTCACTCTTTAAATCAAAATTGAACCTCACTTATATATATATATATATATAATTATATTTTTATTAAAAACATCAAAGGTTATGTTGCGTAAGCAAGGAAGAAAATGGTTTGCACAAATACAATAATAACTTTTCTTTCCTAAAACTGAATGGCAAGTTAGCAGAAATCTAATTCGGTCAGTGGATTCCTGTGAATGGCTTAAAAGAGAAATAAGAAATTGGGTTGCATGCTTATAGCTTGGAGTACATTATTCATTACTGAAATACTTTGCATAATAAGCCTGTGATATTTTAAGAAGATGATTGTCATTTCATAGATCTCCCATAGGACTTGCTTTTTAGGACATTATTTTACTGCCTTTAGAAATTGTCTTTGTACAGTGACTGAAATAAAGCTCAAATCAAATTAAACCAGGATCTTTTGAGGGAATATGGGAACAGCTGGGAAAGACTAAGATACAGGGGTAAGGACATGAGTAAAAACCTTTTAAGGAAAAAAAAAATTAGAAACAGAATTTCTGTGGAATCAGATACGACAAGCAGAGGGGTTTAAGATCAAGATTATTCTTTCCAAACTACGATAGTTAAAAATCATGAAATACAAACAAATATTCATACCATGAATAGAAACTATAAAAAATGGGGCTATAAACCAGAGATCTCTTCTGAAAGTAGAACAGTTTAATGTAGAATCATCACAATGGCATCATACAAAAATATAAAAGAAAACAATCCCTGAAGGAGGACTTACACTTCTTTGTTTGCAATACACAAGGAAAAAAGGAAACTGATACAAATGTAAGATTTCGTTGTCCACCACATACTTGCACTGACAGATTTTTTTAAATTATTTTAAGCACAGAAATGAGCCCCAGAAAGCTAAACTTATTCTACTGCTTTTCTCAGCAGTTCCCGACAGTGTTACAACTGCAGCATGAAAATAGAGTATAATGTGTAGCAAGTACGGCTGAAAATTAGCTTGAATGGCCCTCCTACCTACTTCCTTACTGATCCTATATTATTTGATAGTCAGAAGAGTTTCCTGTGAGAGCCATTGGTCATCAATAGGCTGAGGTAGTCTTAACCAGACTGGAGCGCCAGAGAATGCTCTAAGTATTCAAATGGAACACTACCATCTGTGGTCATGCTGGGAACCTACACCCATTTATCAGTCAAACTGAAGTGGTCTGGAGAAAATGATAAACCAGATCCACTAGGCAATAAAGACAACTATCTATGAATGCAGGTCTTCAGAGACGAGATTTGTTGGCTGTGTGCCTAGCCCAGCTCAAATACAACCAGTGATGGCTGGATCATCCAGTGCCACTTGACATGACAGGAAGCTCATGACCTGAAATTCTGAAATTCTAGATACTCTGCATTCTGCCTAAACTCTTAAATACTTTCTATCAATCAACCTCAGTTTCCCCTAACAGTGACAAAGTGCAAAGAGCAACAGAAAATGACCCACAAAGCCAGTGAACAAAAGTCACCTTCTTGTTTAGTACCCATTAGCACTTGTTCTTGCCCCAGCTATTGTAAAGGATAATTGAATTGTTTAATTTGCAGCTGGATTGTTTTAGCAGATTTTTCCCCTACTGTCATTATAGAGTGATACTTAACTCCCATAAGGGTATTTTAAAATGAAAGTCTGTCTTTGCTTCGCATAAAACCGAGCCCAGTTGCTTTGTAATGAGTAAATAAACAATGTAGTGCTTTAATCATTGACGTTGTACACCTGAAAACTGCTACATAAACTGCATAAATACTTCTATGCTCTGCTACATATGTTACTTATATTTCCTGCATTAAATGTTTTATTAGATTGGCATCTGAGAAGCTAACTCAAATCCATTTATTTTCATCTGCTGTGAACTAAACGTTGACACTAGATCTCTGTGAATACTAAAAAGACTGTGATTATATCCAAGATTAAAACAATTATCTTTGCTGAGAATTATCATTCTTCCTCTTAACTTCTGACCTCTCTCCTGAACTGCAACACTAATTCCAGATAATTTTTATACACATGAGATTAACAAAATAAGACTAATTGTTTTCCAAGGTAGGTTACTTAGTGGAGAGTATAGATAAGATAGTAAGACATCCCTATTAGCACTTATTAGGTGGAAATAATGATGGAGTATCCATTGATCAGCAAAGTAAAACATGCAACACATCATTCTTTGATTTATGGGAAGACTGCTTGCAGCATGTTCCTTCTCCTACATTTACTGGGATCATGTATCTTGTTCAATGATATAACTCATAAAATAAGTACCCCCTACTTCTTTATTTAGTATTGTAGCATCAACACACCAGCTTAGCCAGGTAAAACGATAGCAAGGTGGCTGAGGTCCTGGTATGTTGGATGGAGACAATTAGGTACTTTTAACAGATTAATTGTCCCTCTTGATACATAAACTTTCCAAACCAAGACCACTAAGATCAGGGTGTGATTGCATTCAGAGAAACCGGACTCCAGATCCTGATCCCTGGACTTAAAAGTTCTCAGACAATAACTTTTGTCTATTGGGAAGTCAGCATGGGGGAGACCTTCTCCTGAGGACAAATCCTTAACTCAGTAACCCCTATGTCCTTTGTAAAACCAGGAAAAATTAAGTATTATATATAGTAATTCAATGATGGGGTAATAGAAGAATCTGTGTCTAAAAATGTTCTCAAACTTGGGTATGAAAGACAGGTTGTCATTTTGCTGGAATGGAGAAATCAGAGGAGAGAGAAAGGGTCTATAAGAGAGCAAGAAGAAAGAGTTCGAGATCCTGGGCTCCACTTCAAACTTAGTGCCTTGTTGATCAGACAAGGGAATTTAAATTAACCTGCAGAGGGGAATTTCTGTTGCCTTCAGGGTTACATAGCTGCAGTACTGTGGGGTTTCTAGTACTTTGTAATTAGGTACATTTAAATGCTTATTTTTAGAACCCTAAATAGATGTTTTGGATTTTTTCCTAAGCAGCTGCACACTGTTAAGCCATTCCACAGAGTTTTAAATATATGAGGCTGAGAAAAGCTTGGATACAACCAGTGAATACTTGAAAATTAGGTGACATAACTGTCATGCAGTATATGTAGCTCAAAATCCAAAAATAGAAGCTTATTACTCTCTTCTTCAATAGCTACTGACAATCTCAGTCACAAAAGGGTATGTACAGTATGAACCTTGGATATGGCACCGAATCATGGCAGAGGAGTCAGGAACGTTCCTTGAAGCCGAGTAATGAGTACAAAGAGGGCTGTGGTGGCTCCTCTGCCTAACAGCGCATAACAAGAGAGGCATAAGGCAGTTCTATCTTCTTAATAAATGTTTAGCAGAACCTAGAGGAGAGTGTTGGGTTTTGGATCAAAACTTGATTTTTTGCAAGAGTTTCTATAGGCATATGAAATTAGATCAACTTTTTTCCAAAGCTGATCAGGTCAACACTGGGAACCTGTCATCAATATATGTAAGGGATCCCCTGCTGGTAAACAGGGGGAAGCTGCTCATTTTCCTAAGGGAGCTCATCTAGCAATAAATTTAACAAAACTGCCTGGTCCTGTGTAGCTTTCAGTCCCTGATGCTACAGTTATACTAGTTAATAAAACAGCTGTAGCTAAAGAAGATGCGTCCTGCACCTATGAATGTAGAAGCACAACAAGCAGACTTTAGTTGTATCTGCTTTTGAACCCAAACAGGAGCACATTAATATAGAATAACTGTGCAAACATTTTTTTTTTTTTTACCTAATAATCCAGTAAAAAGTCATTTCCATTGCTGGCCATGGGCCTTTTTCTTATTGTGCTTGATGCAAACAGTGTGAAGTTCTAGTTCTGGCCTGTTAGGCAGAATATCAAATTGTTATGAGAAATTGTTGACATGGGCTCAGCTTGATGCCAGGTGTCTCTTGTTATGATGCACGGTTTAAGTGCCAGTTAATAGCAAAGACCTTGACAATACGAACACCGGTTGAGAGCAGCATCCCCAGAGCTATTAACAGCAAACCAATGGACAGTAAGTGCTCATTGAAAAATGCAACCTAGTGAACTGGGAAAATACTTCTTTTGCTCTAGGAAAAGCAGCAGTAGCAGATGAGCAGCAGGATAAAGCACCTCCCACAGCCTGGAAAAGTAATATTCCCCAAGGACAGGCAGGAAGTAAAATGGCGTGGAAGCTAAGGGGTGGGAATTCACTAGCCTTATGAAAGATCCGGAATTTGGTGGGTGTGGAGAAGACATCCACTGAACATCCATCTTACCTTTACCATGGAGACTAAGAGCATCAAGGACTGCTGCCATCAGTGCTAATTAGGTAACATCAAGTCTTTGGTATCATGTTTTGCAGCTGGTGTCAGCTGTGATTGCTAAGGACTGACTACTTTGAATACATAGTGATAATTATAATGACTGATAGTAAGACCTGGCCACTAGCAGGAAGGGTGTTATTAATGACTTCTAGTCCAGGAAAGTTTAAAACTGGACTGATTTATCAGTCTTATAAAAGTTCCTTTTCTTTAATTATTACTTCTGTATATGTTCAGCCATCAAATGATCTCTGGGACTGTTCTATTGCATTAATTCCCATGAGTGATACCTTGTGTGAAAGATTGCTCTCAACAGCCAGATTGGATCCACCTTCTTTGTGGAGGCAGACAACAGAGATCACTGTGGGGACAGGCAAAACATTTGATTTTAGAATTCAAAACTACTTCCAGGTTGGAAAAAAACAAACAAACAACAACAACAAAAGAAAAAAACAAAACAAAACCCAAAACCAAAAAAAAACTGAAGAGAGAATTTCTTAGACATAATCTAAGAGTTCCTTATGCTAACAAAGAGAATTCAATTGTTTGTTCTATACTTTGTGTATTTATTTATGTACCTGACTAGCACTGGGATTAAAATTTCTCAGAATTTTTGTCAGTATGCAGCAGTTCTGTTGGGTCAAAGTACTAACCTAAAGTAAAAGACATGAAGTAAAAGACCTGCAGTAATGTGACTATGTTCCTGTAGAAATATGTGCATGAACCAAGTTTGCTGGGAGTAAAGTATGAGCTAAAGCTGCTTTCACGTCCATTGTTCTTTGCAAAGTCTCCCACATGTCTGTTTTTAAGAAAAGAGTCTGCATATAACCTCTGTTGAGGTGCTGCTTTGGGGGACTTTAGGAATCTGCTACAATTGAAAACTAAATGCTTCTAGGAGTGGAGAAATAGTTCTAAACACCTTTCTTTCTATTTCTGCTTAAGAAGTAGTTATAATCTAGTTTATAAACCAACTTAAAATATGTGTGCTATTGAAAATCTATTTTATGAGGTATTGCAAATATGGCAAACACTACAGAATGTAAGTTTAAAGTATAAAATACTGTTTATGTGTTATAGTGGTTGCATAGCTAGATATCGGAGTGGTACTTCTCACACACCCAGTTAACTTGGGTCATTAATTCCATGGGGAGTGAGAAATTTTCCCAGGCACTCTTCTGCGGAGACAGCACACTGAGCAGGAGTCAAGTTGAATGACTGAGATCCCACATTCTTCACAACAAAGTATTTGAGCAAATGTTGCAAAACGTTTCAAAGCGGCTTCAAGAAGGCTTTCAGAGTATTACCCCCAGGCAGTTTCTGCTCCGGCTGTACTAATTTCATCTGCTCAAACATGTTGATTAAAACCCCAAGTGGAGAATCTGGCCCTCCCAGAAGTTCCCTTGGGTGTTTCCTGCTGTAGATTTATCAAAATGGTACCTAGATAAGGCACTTTAAAATGGTCAATAGAGACTGTTGCAGCAGATGTAGAAATATCCATGTATGCCAGCCATTTGTATATAGGGAAGAGAGTTAAGAGAGATTTTATGTGTAGTTAAGATGGCAAATAACTGGAGCGGTCATGTAGAACCAGGAACCAGCTGGAATTTACAGACCGAACAGAACAAAAATTTTGGAAGGCTGATGTGATCCAGCTGAAGACACTATCGTAAGGATGCACACAATAGAGATTTCTGTTTCCATCTGTAGAGCAACTGACTGTCCTGTTTTTGACTCATTCTCCATGCAAAAGTTGCCCAGTGTCCAGAACACAATTTTTTTTTTTTTTAACACTGTCTCTGTATGTCAGTGCTGCATAGTCCAGATCATCCGACAGCTAATTTCCACATAAAATCTGCCACACAAATAACTAAATGTCTCCTAGCAAAAAATGAGCCAAGCCTTCCAGCTGCAAAAGAGCAATTATAAGTGGCTCAGCCTATCCAGCATCAAGGTCACTTGGACTATAGCAGTTTGTTGTGTTGTTCTGCAGGTACAGCCTGGGGAGAGCTGCAAAAAGGCTAAAGTGTTCATTGCAGAGAGTTCTTTGGCCCTGTGGATGTTTTCACCTTAGTTTCCAGACAATTAACTATGTGAGAAACTGTTGTAGACCAATTATTTTTTAAAGGGAAAGACTATTGTATCTGAAGGTTTCTCTAGCTCACCTAAATAGTTATACACTTTCTTATTATGACTGAAACTACCTGTAACTGTCCTGTCTCCACAAGTTGGAGGTATTTCTTTAAGAAAACATGGTTTAAAATTTTTTATAATCAATTTATTTTAGTAAGTGTTTTGTGATTTCTGCTGTTGTAAAAGAATAAAGCTCATCCAAAACAATTCAGACATTTTGTAATCTACCCTACAAAATGTTGTTGATTATTGCTCCACAATACAAGACATCCATCCAGTAAAGCAGTGACAATCCCTACTATACTATTTAAATAGATAGAAGCATAGACAGTGCAAGGCGTATTATCACATACTCCAGTGGCACTTTCAATATAGAGGTTAGCTTACACTGTTGGGAAAAGTATATTACGTCTGTCAAGTGTCTGAGACAGTTGAAATATTTTCCTATATTGTGTCTCTAATTAATACCATAAAGCATAATGAAGACTTGTCAGAAGAAGATAGTTCTAAGGGAGCATATGATTGTCCAGTTGTACTTAAAATATTTCTCCATCTCTGATGACAAGTCAACATTATACTTTATGTTTGTAATAAAAAAACGGCATGTAATGATCTACTTCTAGAACTAATCAGCAAAAAACATGAACTTTCCAACTAGTTTGTGTGTCTAAGGGATCCGCACCGTTCCCTGACTTCATCTTCTCAATCCAGTTATGACTTGGCTGATGGGATGAAGGACCTTGATAAATCGGGTGTCCATTGAGATACTTGCAGGAAACATGCATGGTTTCATGTGATTTCTTTGCTCACTGTAGTGGACATAATACTTTTTTTGTGATAGTCGAAACCTAAGTAGCTTTTATGAAGCAGCTTTATGCGTAGATATAAGTGCTTAAGTCCTCCTTAATTTCACTGAAATTCCTAGCAGATCCTTTGATGTTGGGGGCAGATTTAAAGCTGTTTCTTATTAAGCAGGAGTCTTTAAAAAATTGTTTTCCATTATATTAGAAAAAATTGAGCAGGTGTTTGAGGGCTGTGGTGAGTGCAGGTTCCCTGGTGCTGGACACAGCCAGTTCCAGGCAGGTCCAACCCACCCGGTGGGGCACAGCCGAACCCAGAGCCCAGGTGGGGGCATCTTGGCTGAAAAATGTGAAGAAAGGGAAAAAAAATGCCATGCTGAAGGTTGTGTGAGAGAGGAGTGAGAATATACAAGAGCAACAACTCTGTGGACACTGAGGTCACTGAAGAAAGAGGGGGATGATGTGCTCCAGGCACTGGAGTAGGGGTTCCCCCCAGTGTGGGAAGAAGACCATCGGCAGCGGACATCCACACTGCAGCCTGTGGAGGACCCCATGCTGGAGCACATGGAGATCTCCTGAAGGAACTGTGGCCCATGAAGAGCCCATGTCAGAGCTGGGAAAAAGGCAAGAGAGAAGGAGCAGTAAGGGAAGCAGTTATAAACTGAGCACAACAACATTCCCTATTCCCCTGCTCTGCTCAGGGGTGGAGAGTAGGTGCAAAGTGAGTGAAGCTGAGGCTGGGGAGAAGGAAGGTGGGGTTAGGGTGTTTTAGTTTTTGTTTTATTTTTCACCATCCTATGAGCATAAGCAGCAGAAGCATTTTCAAATACACAACAATACAAGAATAATCCTAAAGGTAATGTAGAGGTTTGCAGTAACTAAGTTGTTTAAATATTTATTTTACATGTAATAATATATATTCTACTAGAACTTTCATGGTTCGATTCAAATTCGTAGTCTTGTCCTTTGTTTGGCACGAGCTGCATTTCTCACAACCATTTTAAAACCTCAATACGACAACTCTCTATGGAGCAGGTAGCTGGTTTTGAATTATTCAAGGGCCTTTCTCTGTCTTCTAAGTTGCTACTTTTCAGTTTTGGAGGAAGCTTTGATATTCCTATTAGATTTGACTTTCCTTTCGTATCACCAAAAAAGGCCAATGGAAAAATTACACCTCTTTTCTTCAAAGGTTAGTCTTTGTAGATGTCATATTCCATGTAATATTTTGGATATTTTTATTGTGTTGTCTCCTCACTTCTAAGCTCTGTGCCACTCTAAAAATGAGTCAGGAGTGTGGGTTCAGCTGTAGCACTAAAGCTTTCTCTCCTGGAGACACCACAAAACTTTCCACCCCCAAATGCAGGGTGAATGCTCTGCCTTTGTCCTGATCTCACACAGGAAGAGATCTGAAAGCATCTGCAGAGTGTCACTGAGAAAAACGCTGTCCTTTTTGCCACCACAGGACATGCAGCAAAAATCTATTAAAACAAGAGGAGTTAAACTCAATTTATGCTGGGGAAACAGAAAATGTTGCCTAGTAATTGTATGTGAATTAAGATATATATAAAAATGAGCATTAATTTAATAGGGCACACCATGGCAAAAACAAAAAAAAAAAAAGTAATTTCTTTCTTTACTATACAGACTAAGATGATAGAGAAAGAAAATGCAGTCCTTATATATCTGGTAAGATAGACTTATAAAAGTCTTCATAATGAGCTCAATGATTAAATATATCTAAGATAAGTGCAGTAACTAGACTTGGAACTGTCTAGTAGATGAATCTTTAATTCTTGGTTCTTATGCTGTGAGTTTTATCAGACTTCACCCCTCCCACCCCCAAAAAAAGGATACCAGGCTCAAAGAGAGTATGTGTACCATCAGGAGAGCTAGAGAAATTATTTCAGTCTGAAACTAGATTACATCCTTTTTCTTTAGTTAGTACCTTTCAAAAGGTATCACATTCTGAATAAAATTAGAATTGGAGTATAGATAGCAAACTGGAGTATAAACACTAAATGTTTGACAGAGTATTTTATAGCTAAGTGGTTTAGAGCTGGCAAGACAAATGGAGTGTATTAAGAATTGCTTTGCTCCGTAGCAGGGATGAAATACATCCAGGTTCTGTGTACACTGAGAAAAATAAAAATAGTTATATTGTTGTGCAAAAAGTGGAAGCATCAAGGAAACAGAAATCCTCTAAAGCCTCTGCTCTGTTTTTTACTTCCAGTGAGAAATTTGGGATTATCTAGTTTATCAAGTCTAGCATTCACTCTCATTAGTGAATGGTGGAATAGGTTTACTTGTGTTATGATGCCTATAACCTATAAAGACACATTTTAGGCAATTGTACAGAATTATTTAAAATTCTAAAATTGGTATATGTATAAAAGAATTTGTGAATACAAGAGCTTGTCCGGGCATTGCACACGCCTTGTGAATCATTCAGATGTTTACATGTGGATATCTAATGCCCAAGGCAGCTCAGGTCACGTTCAGCAGCCACTCTTAAAAAGGTATGGGTCATCCACAGATCTAATATTGTATCTGTTATTGTATCAATATGGATACTTTGGATACCTGGGGGCTTCCTTAAATCTTTGTGCAACTATCTTTCACAAATAAATCCTGGTCTTGCTGCATGCATGGTCCTGCAGCTTGTATTTTTGTCACAATGGAGTCCAGGGGATTTTGACATTCTTAGTAGAGCTGTGTGGCTGTAATAGCCACACAGTATAGCTGCCTCAGATAAAGTTATATTTCCTCATGGTAATTTTTTTAATAACAATTTTCATGCTTTCCATCAAATTCATCAGCATTATTTGATGTACAATGGTAAACCAGTGAGGATGTGTTTGCTCTACTTGGTTTACATTCTTATTCAATGGCAATAGTAGAAATTATTTAGCTATGTATATTTCTCAACAATGTATTAAGATTATATATCAAAGAACTTATATGTTGTGAGTCCTATTCAGATGTAGAAAATAACGAGAATGCAAAAAATTCAGAAGAAATTATGAGGTCAACCTGACAGTTCTCAAGTTTTCTTCCTTTTACCTGATCTAATTAGTGCAACCTTTCTACATATAGCATTATGCACAGCGCAAACACATACAGAATTATTGCATTGTTACTCTGATAGTATTGAGTGTCAGTATGGCTGGTGGAAATCCAGAAATCTGTTTATTTACACAAAATGATGATGGAAAGTATATCAGAAGAGATTAAAAATGTTTTAATTTAGTGGAGAAGAACGATATAGGCAGGACAATTTACCACTCGTCAGTAAAAGACTCAATGAGGCTGCCCTGAAACACGTGCTAACAGGTGCTTCCTCATTTCTGATGGAAATGCACAATATGCCAAACTGAAGAATTGATATTTTGTTGGCTGCAGTTAACCATAAAGATTATGGTCTTCATGAAGAATGAGCAAGAAAAAAATTTCTGCAGATTTTTTGGCATTTTACAGCAATACATAAGAATTCACATTGACTGTATAATCACATATGGATTTTTATTATCAAGCACCTATCTCCTTTTCTTTCACAGAGAAGTAGAAACTATATTTTAAAACTGCCACCTACATACCTCTGTAAAAATTTCTTCGCATGACTCTTCGCATGATTCACACATAAATTCAGACTTATCTACTGCATTGCGAATATAAAAGTTTTACCAATGTTGCTAGTAAAGACTTAACAGATCTGAAAAACAGTCCAGGACATGTTATAATTCTCAGACTGATTAGATATACCAGATGGGATTCTACCATATGTTTATGAGAAAAATAAGATCCTATTTTTGTTTCAGTTGCTGATACAGGGTCTGAAATCTTATGTGGTATCCCTATATGATCTCCTTGTCATACTTTGGTTACAGCACAGTATATTTACAAGTTCTTTACAATTATATTTCAATGCAATCATCATTTTAATCTTCTTTTCAGAGACCATTCTTGCATTATTAACACACCAAAACAATCTGTTAAAAAAATTGAAATTTAATCTGAACATACCCCTTTCTGAAGGGTAACTAGTAATTAGTGAAGAATTCAAGACACAAAGTGAGATTCAGAGGCATTTTTTTAGCTAATAAATTAATGCATGGGCTGCTTGAAATTTGAGGTCTCAGATTGCAGAGATGGAGGATAATTTGGTGTTACAGAATGGAAGTCTAAAAAAATCTGCCTTGGTTTGGGTTTAGAGCTCTTTTCTGGTGTGAAATAATAGGATCTACTTATTTATTCCCTTCTCAACACATCTGAAGAAGCCCACACAAGAGCATAAGTTTAAAATCCAAAACAGTAGGGAAATTACATGTAACCATGCAAATTTTATGACAGCTAAGTATGGAAAACATTGCTTGCATATTATATAATTTTTGCTGTATTGCAATACTCTGTTGCATGATCTATCCAGTATTTTGATGACAAGACTCTTTGATCATTCATTTCTATAAGGGGACGTTCTCTTGATAGCTGTGAGTACAGTCCATTAACTAATTCTGCACAGAAGCCATAAAAGAGCACTGCTCTACATAGAGTGATACAAAGAAATCAGCAAAAATATCAAGCTGAAATTTCACTGGTATTGTTACCTTTAAAGTAAATTCAGAACCTGGACTGAATATTCTGAATTTGTAGTAGGTCTAAATCCATAAAAATATTTCAAGGTATGGTGAATTTGTTTTTGCAGCAACAGAATTTCTTGATGCCACTGCTTACACTTAGAGTACGGAAATTTGTCAAGGAGGAATCAGAAAGTGGCTGTTCTTCGAGAAGTCTGTACTCCTCTAATACAACTATGGTTTTACTACTGCTGCAGGGTGAGAAAGACCAAAACTGTGGCGTACATTTGCGTGTGTGTGCTGTGTCTGTTCAGAAGGGCAAAGGATGATTATTGTTGCTTCCCACAGAATTGCTCCAGCATCTCTTAAACAAGACTCCTACATATCAGTTCGGGACAATAAAATTGTCACTTTAACTTTTACCACTAGGTTACTGGTAATCTACAGGTAGATAATTATTATTTAAGCTGATTAAAAAATCAATATTGTGTTATTTTGTATATTTTATTGAAATATTTGTGAAAGCCTTTGCAGAATGAAATATAATGGTACAATTTTGGTTGGTTTTGGTTTTGAAAAGCACAACTGCACACAGAACATCTACAGTCTGTTACAAAAATTTATTAAATAGGGATAAAAGCTATTGCATGCATCACAGAGTAGGAAGCCAGATGCTGACTTGAGAAGCAATCTGAAAGGAATTAGCAAGAGAAGTATGCAATTCCTGAAAAGATGATAGCAATTCTCTCTCGCCAGTAAGGTAAGTACAGGTAAGAGAGGACCAGCTTAACTTCAGATGTCCCAGGTTCTGTCAAGTTCTGACACTAATTACCAACTTCTTGAGCAGTTCCCTGTTCTGACCATTTCAATGTTTGCCCGTATTTACATACTGCATTTTCAAAGGTGATGCTAATAATAAAATTTAGATATAAAAATGCACTAAACATTGATACTTCAATAAAAGTTGATCCTATCTTCATGAAAAAACCTTTCAAAAGTATGTGCTCCCCAGAGTGTTTTCACAAGATATATCGAATAGTTTTGGTCCTTTTCCCACATTTTAATAGGTTTTGCTTAGAGCCATGTCATAATTCTGGCCAGAAAAAATTATCCAGTGCGTAATGGCTGAATGTTTTCACTACTGCTATCCTCTTTGCCCTATTAGAGAGGAAAAAGAGCTTCCAGACTCATTAGCAGATGCACTGATCCTACGGATTCTGTATTTTTTAATAAATAAAGAGAATGTTCATGAAGTCAGTCTGTTTATATTCATTTATGATCTGTGGCAGCGCTGTTTTTTCGAGTCTTCTCATATTACCTATGAGGTTTATGAATCTAGAAAGGAGCGAAATACCTTTAAAAGGCTCACATGTGGGTTGCAAAGCCTTCCTAGGAGCCCATAGGGGTCTCTGTGGGACAACCCATATGGCTGTGAGTTCTGTGTTGCAGCACGCATAAAACAGCATCCCTGCCTTTGAAACAGACAGAGCAATTGAGGTGAAATGACAGAGATAGAAATACTGCTGAAAAAAAAAACAGTGGGCAATACTGTGGCTATAGGAAGAGTAGACTATAACTGTACACTTTATTATCTATGCAAAGGGTTGATTTTACTTTTTTTTTTTCACCTTTAGTTTCATTTTGATTGGGTTCTTTTCAGAATACTGGAGTGTGTAAATATTATCTTTAAAACACTTCTTTAATTTCAGGAAGACAAATAATGATGATTATTCATATGGTCTAGAATACAACGTAAATTCTCCTGAACAAAGCTTCTACTCTAGGCTTTTTTTACAATACTTTAAATTTGAGTGAAAATAAGATTAAGTATTCATACAGGAAATTTACTTGAAATTGAATTTAAATTAACTCTTTGTTGCAAGAATAAAGCATCAAGGATTTGTCACGACTGTCCAATAGTCTGTTCTACAGTGTTGTTCTCTTCTGTAGTGGTGAGACTTCAGTCTTGGTGCGGGTACCAATTCACAGGCTTTCACTGACAGCTCTTTAGTCATGACCACAGTCTATTTAAAATCTAATTTTTCACAGATTTCACAAGGGAATTTGTATGCACATAATGTAAAAGGAACCAAAGTAATATTACGGACAGTGAAAACATAATCTTAATTTTCCTCAAGTCCTATGTGGAGAAGCTGCAGCAACTGCCACTGGGTGTTCTTGGTTCTGTTTCACCACTTTCCAATCTAGGGAAACATGAGAGAATCAATACATCAGATTCTGGAGGTTATGCTTTAGAGGTTATTTCTTTTTAACAGATGAATTGTTTTCCACCTTTTCTTCATAAATGTGATCAGGGGAAAATATTTATCTTGTGGCAACCGAGGTAGCTAAATACTGCAGCTTTTCTTAGCTACAGATAAAAAGGTTGTAAACCTTGCTTGACAGTGTCCAGTCACAGCATGAAGGACAAATTTTTCATGGACTTTGCATTAGTGTGATGTATGGTTCTCTTTGCCCCCTCCCCCACAATAAATTAACTTCATCCAGGATAAATGTAAATACAAGAGCAAGCAGTAACATTACTTGATAATTTAATTCTTCTTCACTGTGTCCTTGAAACTTCTCAAAAAGCATTGTAATCTTTTAGAGTGACTTAATGCATAAAGTAACAAAGTACCAAGAGATCCCAATAGTTTCAGAAAATTAGACAGGCATTGATTTTAAACTGAGAGGTTTTTTTCTTCTTTATTAATATCTTTCTTTGTATACTAAAGGAAATTTGATGGAATATATCTGTCTCTGGTCTTTAAAATTATAATGGCAATTGAGATGTTTATTATTAAATAGCTGGCATTATTACATGTTGTAAATTTCAAGATTACAGAGTTATTACGTTCTGCCAATAAAATTAAGAATGCATGTACTGATTTATTTTCAGTTAAGCATGAACAGAAATGGTTTTAACTTCTTGATCCTCTGAGAATATGCTACCTAAAGGCCTTCATCTGTAGAAATGTCTCAAATAAATATGTGTCAACATGACTGGGATTTTTATTTTTCTGAATGAATGTGTAATGCTGAATAATTCTTACTTGCATCATTTATGTCTTATCTTCATAGTCTTCATCGCAGAGATAAAGCTCCTCCAATTTTTAGAGGTGTGAACACAAAGTAGGTGTGCCCCATGTGATATAATATTCATACTAAGTCATATCTTTCAGTATGTCTAGAGGCTTAAGAAGCAAGAATCATGGACTTTTGGCTGTGACCACCGAGACATCCTTCTCATAATGGCAGAAAATACTGGAGCCTTCATTGCTCAGCTGAAGGAATTAACTCACAGGGACGAGCCCTGCTCCTTTGTGCCTTTTCTCCATCTTGCCCTATGCTGTCAGCATGATCACCTGGTGGCTTAAATTAATCAAAGTAGTTGTAACAACTTCATTTTAACAGACCCTTGGTGATGCTGACTTTGTCCTCCTCCTGTCAAAGGTATGGGATCTGTCATCTCAACTCAATTGATAGGAAGATGTCATATTTTTTTTCTTCAGCTAATCAAGTACAAAACCCAGGAGTTTCACCACTATACCTTTTGGAGAGTTGAGTTTAAATTCAGACACCAAGGAAACTGCCAGACTAAAAATAGAAAGTCTTTAAGCTTTGTTTGTATTGGAAAAGTGCAGGCCATGATGATCATGCAGTCCAGTTCACAGCTTGGATTTCATTGGATGGAAGTCTGTGTGGCATCGCTGTGACTTTTGATTTTTATGATTTATAATATGGCACATGGAGTCAAAATATATAAGTGAGAAAAGATGAGGAAAGCTGAAAAACTTGGTTAGTACAGACACAATATTTTTCAGAGACCACTAATTTTGCATTGATTGTTACTAACTAGTAGAAGAAACTTCTCTCTAGTTGTTTTACTTCCCTGTTGGATATAATAACATTTCCATCTGGTTTTCTTTTTATCAATACCATTATTACTAGAATTGTCGTGAGCAAATAAAAAGTTATTCTATGTTGCCCTGGCTTTTCACTGCATGCCTTGTTTGCGTTAGCAGTGAAAAACTTTCTCATAAGTTGTGAGATAAACAATGCCCATGTTTTTGTAACGAATCTTTTCTAGGCTGTATTTTTAGAATTGTTTTGCATTCCTTCTCCGGAGGCGGAGGAAGGTGATGGACTGAATTTATATCCTATCAATTTGGAGAGGCTTAACCTCTTCATCCAATTGTTGATTGTCTGTACATATGTGTATAAGTGTGAAAATAAATGAAGGCCACGCCTTTTGCCTGTTAGCCCGAGACCTTGGCATGTGTATGAAACCTGCGTCCATGCCTGATTCTTAGTGTCAATCTGCGACAATTTTAAGCACAGTTACCCCAAATTCTCCTTGCAGGAACACAGTGCTGCATGAATGGAATATACATCCTTAATTCACAGTTGGTAATCATCCTTGAAAATATCACTGCATGTTAGACTAGGTCTAATCTGATATAAACAGATGTAGTTCCACAGATATATTTTATATTTCATAATGCTCTTGTCCATAATTTCCATAGGTTCATATTACTCAGAAATATATGTTGCCTTCTTCTAGGCAAAATGTCTGAGCTATAACTATAAACATGTGATATGCAGATGTGAAAGACCTTGTGAAAACCAAAGCCCATTAACCAATATTTGAGGGAACGGACAGTTCTGTTTAATGTTGGCTGAAAACTAAGGACTCCTGACAATAAATGCAGGAGCTCTGTTTTCTCCTGTAATAAGTGACTATTATTCAGCCTTAGGCAGAGCACTAAGAAGCTTCCAACCTTTCACCAGATTTTTTTTTCATTATATTGATTTTAGTGGTCCTAGACCAAAAATTAATTTTACACAACAGACCCAACAAGTTTAATGTCTTCACTAACAGAGTTTGAAGATAGAAAGAAAAAGAGCATGAATATATACTGTATCTATTTTTCTACTCTTCTTATCTACACTTTCTCTATGCAGAAAACTAATGTATACTCCAATACGATCTGAGGACTATCTGCCACGAGGACCATCTGTAATAGTCATAATGATAGTTTTGGCTCAGTTTTCAGTATATTCTCTGATTTTTCCAAGATGGGGTTTTAGCCAGGTTTTTAAAATTTAAGATTGTGGGCAGCTTTTGAATTAATTATATCTAGCTGTTAGCAGGACTAGTGAGAGAAAAATCTTTGTCTGTCACATGTCTGGGACTGTGGGAGTAACCTTTGTACCACACTTAGGAAAAGCATCTTGGACTCTTTTGTTCTTCTATCATACATTCATAAGTTGCTACTTCAATTCTTTGAAAGCTAGGGTCCTTGGTACATTTAATATCTTTTTGAATTAAACCCACTTCAGTTAAAAAAAAAAAAAAATTACCTGTTAGATACTGCAATATAGATTCTGTTTCATAGATGCAGTTTTTAAAAAGAATACCTTGCCTTGAATTAAAAAAAAAAGCTAAAAAAATTGACCTGATAGAGGAGTATCCTTGACAGTGAGAAAGAACACTATAAAAGTAGTAGGTCTTGCTAAGGTTCTGTTGAGACATAAAAGAACTCTGATAGTCAGCCATATCAGGATATGATTTATGGTAATCATAGTTTATCATCCAGTGGCCATGAGTATATTAGACCTATCAAAAACAGAAATCTGAATTCATCTTCTCTGTGGTGCTTGGATAATGCTCTGTAGCAATGTGTATTGAAGAGAGAGATAACACTACAATACATGTGTTGCATAACTGAAATTATTACAAAGTGCAAGAACAAATTTTGACTGTCTTTCTTCATCGTTTCTAAATATTATATCAAACTTTCAATTCAGTGATGACAGTTATATATCAATGCCCAAGACAAGAATACAAGTATGAGTCCGACAGTGAAGATTTTTCTTATGAAATGATATCTGACCATTTTGTTAAAATATTAAGGGTTAGTGACAATATGCTGATTTTGAAGATAAATCAGTTTGTACTATGTAAGAACTTCTGTTCCATTTGGCTGTTAAAGCTGTATTTCCTATTACATCATCTGTAAGATAAATAGTGGCTATGTGACAGGCTTAAGTATACCATAAAACCTGAAAAAGAAACAAATATCTAGGACCGCCAAAATATATGTGCTAGAAAACTAGATAGATCTAAACAGCTCAGCAACAGGTTTCCATATCAATAACTTAGTCTTCAGATTTTAATAGCTTCAGTGATCTAGGGAAATAGACTATATCCAACAAAATACGGGTTTATAGCTCAGTGGATGGAGATTCAGGCTTCCATTATAAATAAATGGCATTGCATTAAATTGCCCTAGCCTCTTACTGCACAGCACCATCTGACACTAGTAAAATATTACTACATTACCTTGCCCTTTGTACCAACAGCAGAAGCACATACTGCCAGCAACTAATTTGCCCCAGGGAATGCTGGGTTTTCTCTAAACTGCAGTGTACATGGATAGAGGTAGGCTGATCATTTGCTTTCCCCACTAATTTCCAATGCAAGAAATACTAGATTTTGTGGCAGAAGGATGGTAATTCAAATGACTGAAAGGTCACCTTGTTGAACCATTTTTGCTTCTTTGATCTAATCATTTCCATATATTATATAATAGGCGCTGATTTTCAATATGCAGCTTGTACTGAGCATATAATATTTTGTTTAATTTTTTGAATAAAATATGAAAAAGCACTACAGACTTTGACTTTTTAAATTAAAATATGTTAACCATTGACAGAAAGAGATATGGTCCCTAATTTAGTAAGTATTTTGAAGATTATGGCATAAGATTTTCAATGGTGGATTGAAGATGGGTAGACATGCACATTACTTTACACAGGTATTCAGTGTCTTGGACTTTCAGCATTATAAAGTAACAATTGGCCCATTTGGTAAAACTATAAAGGATGAACTAAAGTACTCACAGGCACATGCTGAGCAATGTTCTAACATCAGTGTGTGTTTGAAGTATAGTTAACATAGAAAGAAACACCATTCCTATTATTGTCATGCAATAAATATGCTATTTGACTTGTTTGGTTTACTTAATCGCCAAATTAAAAACCTGTGTGTGCATACATGTGATGAGGAAAAATACTATTCTGTGGCTCTTCAACCTCTTACAACTTCAAAATACATTACATAATTATTGCAAAATTGTGATATGTTATGTCCAAAAGTCTTGGTGGCTTCACAGGCAATGTGCTTTCAAAACCAATGCCTGGAAAAAATTTCCTCAGTGAGTTGCTCTGTCCTACTGGAGTGAGTTTGATATAAGATAAGAATATTTTACAAATTGTCTACCACTGGGATTGGGACACTTTGTATGTTTCACAGTGTTGTATCTGAACTATAAGAGAAGTTAGGCAAGCACTAGATGACTACATGACCAGTCTGACAAAGTAAGGTTGCTACATACATAGACTAGGAGCTCAGAGAGTGTGGCATTTCTAACCACAGGATGTTATCATTTTCATATTTTGGTTGTGACTGACATTTGAAAATGGAGGAAATTTTTGTACTTGTGCTCTATCATTTTTTTTCCCCATGGCAACTGTTTCTGGTCACTGCCAGAGAGAAGACTTTGGGTAAACATACTCTTCTTCTGCATTGAGGAAGTATTTAAATTACCCTTAATCCATTTAAGAAAACTGTTGGATTACTTTTATAACCTTTTAAATATGCTGATTGTTACTCAAAGATTGCACAGTTTGTCTAAACTGTGAAATAGTAGACTGCAAGACTGAAAACATTAAGTTTTTCCCTGTTCTGACACTTTCCCCTTGCTGTCACTTCATCCTTCAGAAACTCTGCTGTTGTTGGACAGCCCTACACTCAAAATACACTGTAAGAAACTGGTGTGTGATGCAAGAAAAGTAGTTTCTTAATATAGATAAAACTCTAGCAGGAAATCTGCGCTTTGCCTTGTAATTGTTAATTGTACCACTTCAAATAAAACAAGATCTCTTTGTGAAGTGCAATTTGGTGATATGACTTTATTTTTGCTAGAAGTTTCTGTCAGGCACAGATTACCCCTTACCCTTCTTTAGATCAGCATTGCTGTTATGGTTGTGAAAAAAACCCCAAAATACTGCAATTCTAAATTTTAAGTGTAACTGATGCAATAATTAGAAGGATCTAAAAAATGTCGATGATTTGGCTGACGTTTTCTCAGTAAGTTTTTTGCTCAGTCATTTAATGATGCTGTATATACTGCATGGTTTGAACCCAGTAACCCAACTACCAGGAAAAAAGGATATTCCTATAACAAAAACGGTCATGCATACCCTTACTACTGGTGCCTTATCAAGCCACTTAAAAAAACAGAGACTAGACAAGAATAAGGGAATAAAGGCAGGTATTTATTTGAAGGGCCTCCAAAGGTACACCCTGGGGAGCCAGAGGCTACTGCCAAGATGGACCCCAAGATGGACCTCAGGTCACAAGTTCTTCAGACTTTTATAAGTTTGGTCTACATGCATATCAAGGTTAATTCTCCAATTAAAGCTTCAGTTAATGATGTAATTTCCCCAAGCTCACCCTCCCCCCTTCCCTTCCCAAGGCGTTGGTTTACATATTGGGCCTAGGACAGGCTGGGTGTCCTTGAAGGGCAGGCCTGGAGAGCATTTGTTATGTCTACCTGGCATAAGAGAGCAGCAGCTAACAGACTACAAGAAACTTCAGTTACACACTAGGCAGTACAGGATTTTAAATTATAAAAGTTAAAACTCAAGGCATCACTATAGTCATAGGAATAAAATCAATGTAACACCGTCTTAACAGTGATGATCTTAAGCCACATGTATTGGTGATCTCTAAAAATATGCATACAGCATTAGGTGACTGGGCGTGATTTACTCACTATTCATTCAGGTTTTGCAACCTTTACTGACCTCAGTTTAGCTACAGCTGTAGAAACGCTGATATCTCTGCCAGGTAGTCTACTGCCTTTCTGCTCTGTACTGCAGGGCAGGAAAATCTCTTGGTGTCTGTAAAGTCCACTTCCAGTTCCTAGTGTTAGTTGTTCAAGGAAGACTTTTATTCTCGTTGTTGCAATAACTTGGTTTCTTGCTTTATGAGATTCTCTCTGTTGGTGCTTTAAGTCTTGGAGAAAACTCCTCATAAACATGATCAAAACTATTTTATTCATAACTATAGTTCATCTGATGAGCTTTCTTGATCATAACTCACCTTATTTAGAAACAAACAAAGCTATGCTCCTAGAATCACTTCTCTCCTTCTCTTCAGAAGTAATCATATCTATCAGCCTCTTTACTTAGTCACTGAGAAAACTCAACTCTTGCTGTTAGGAACTGTAAATTGGATTGCAATACAGAATATAAAATATAAAGCCTCAGATGGAAAAACCTGGCTGCAGTTATAATCACACACACAAAGGAAAAAAAAAAATCACAAGGGGAGACTTTTAAAGCTGAGTGCCAGAAAAGCAAAACAAAACAAAAAACAAACGAAAGATAATCCAGTTATGAATAAAACACTCCATATGTCTTCTAACTCATAAGGTTCATTAGACACATTATGAAATATGTTAATGTGGAAGTCTGTTGTGCTTAAATATTGGTTGAAGCAGTGATGATATCCTCATATTTTTTGTAACTTTTATCAGTTTATCTTTCAACTACAAGAAATTAGGGTGAAATGGGGAAATAAAGGCTTGGTGAAGCATAAAGAGGTCTTGAGTTCTAATTCTCTACCTGCTACCCACCTGTGCAAGTAATTTTTTTTTTGTGCTCTGTATCAAGTGGGAATTATATGTGTGTTTTGTGGATTAATTACGTGAAAATTCTGAGGTATACTTTCTGAACATGTAGAGTACTATGTAAAAATTAGGACTCAGATCCCCACAAGTGTTTGAGCACTTAAAACAATTTTGCCGACTCAAAATTAAGTTCCTAGTTCACATTTTGCAATTTCGACTTTTTGTGCTTGTTTGAAACTTTCGTGTTTCCTTTAATCAAGCAGTTGATGCCTGTAGAATGTGTTGAGGAACAAATTCTCATGGTGGCAACAATTTTTCAAAAGTTGCCATTTATTATAACTATTCTTTCAATTTTGTACAACACATTTTCCGTCTTCCGGCCTTATGAAGCTTTCTATTAACATGAGTAAAAATTGATAACAAAATGGAAACCTTTATTCCCAAAGCTGCACTGCTCTTTTGGTGTACATGTTTAATTGCAATTATTACTCTGGGGAGCACTAAGTTCACAAAGGTTGGTTTGGGGATTTTTTTTTGTTGCTTTTTGTTTTTGTTGTTTTGGTTGTGGCTTTTTTTGCTCAAAAAAAGAATGCAATTCATCCCTTTTTAGTCTACAGAAGTAATTACTTGTGCAAAAGGACTGAGGCCCATCATGAGTGCTATGAATAGAAGAGATTGTTTTGTAACTGCATAGAAGGAGAGAATAAGGCATGGTAAGAGAGTGGTTTGATAAATTTATAACCAGAAGGTTCATTTTTTCAGCCTTTTGCAGACTGTTCAGATTGCAACAACACCCTGAGTGTTGTTACTCCATCACTATGCAGAGGTTTCATTCCAGATGGACAGGCCTTTGTGCCCATTGTCCAGTCATATGAGTCAATATTTGCTATATGAACCAAATATGTATGTAATATATTGCTGTGATCACGGGAATAAGCTTTTAAGTAAAAACGAATTCCCAGATTTTTTCACAGATAAACAAACAGCATACTGAAGACATTAATGATGCATTTGATACCCTTAACACAGAAAATAGCCTCTAATAATGGCATCATCTCAATTTAGAAGGTAAAATAAAGAAGCCGTTTGTCATTCAACAATTAGTTCTCATCTTGAAAAGATTAGTCCGACTCTCACAAGTCACAGGAAACAAATACTCAATAAAAAGGCAAGAAATGGAAGAATAGATATGAAAAAGAATCATACTGGTAAAAAACATTATTGGACTACTGGTTCTTCATTACTCCAATCAATTAAATTTTAGAAACTATTGAGTGGCTATTGAATTACATGCTGGCAACTTACTTGAAAGTATGATTGTGAGAATAAGACCTGTTATAATTTTTGAAAAAAAAAATCTTCTGCGAAATAAATGAACTGAATAAACTCATGCATTGATTCCAAACCTACAGTCCTGCATTGTTTCTTAAACACACATATTTAAATTAAAAATCTTTTAACAATCTTGACAGAGTGGCTGAGGATTATACCCAACAAAAATGTGATGAGTGTATGTTAAACACTTTTATTGTCTATGTTGCTGTTTTTAATAGAAACTATTAAAAAGTCTGTATAACTGCCATTTGACTTAGTTTGAGTCTAGTCCAACACACAGGGAACAGAAGAAAGAGATGTTTTTCTCACCAAATTCCAAAGATTCTGGGGTTTTTCCTGTTGTCAAACTTTTGTAATTGTTAAGTGGAAGAGAATCAGTTAAAAGGCTTTGTCTTAAGACAGCACAAAACCGCCAGGAAAATTCATGGATACTGAAGAAGCCTCTTGATCCATATAACGCAGCCAATAAGGCTGAGACTCCCAAGGGGGGTCTTAAGGTCCTTGTTTTTAGCTTTGTGCCTGTGATGTCTTTTGGACTAGTACCATGTGTTTCAGAAGCTCCTGAAATCATAAGGGACTTGGCATCACAGAAGAGGATCCTTCATGAAAAAATTAGTGGAGGCTCATTTGATTTCAGGCTATAAAGCTGATAATATCTGAGGGTTTCTGATCTCACATATATTTTTAATAGAAACTCAAGAAGAACTGCTTGCAAAGCTCTCTTACTATAACTGTTCTGTGGGGTTTTTAAAAATCAAAAAAAGGATTAAATGAAAAATTATTTTAGAAGTCTGAAACTTGATACTTATAACAAACCTTGTTTTTAATAAAGCTAAGGCACCACGAAGCAGTATATTTTCTTAAAGGATGTCACAGTTTTTACATTTTTACGTAAATATGTTTTAATTCAGGACCATTTTCTTCTTTTTACTTGCTCAAACTTGCTGCATTGCAGTGTTGTGCGCATTTGTAATTTAATGTCGGTAAATCTTTTCAAATGTTAACTTTGTCATTTAAACACAGATATGCATTTCAGTTTGAAAATGTAATGATCACAAAACCCAGAAGGATCTCATTTAGATGAAACAGCAGTGTTAGAAGTCAGGCACAATTATTTGCATAATCAAATATAATTCATTATTTTTGTGTGTGTTTGTTTACCCACTGAACAGTTCTGACAACTAAGCAACCATGTACAGATACCTGATTTCAGTGCGGCAGTCTGCTCACGGATCTACCGTTTCCAACTCTACTGGTGGAGCTTCTGCAGAGCGTAACAGCAATGTCACAGGTTCAAAGTCACGCAGTCAGGGAACAAAACCAAGGCAGTTAAGACTCATGATTACTGTCTGTGAAGGAGGTTTCTCTTTCAGAGGTGTTTTCAAACTTACGCTTCTGACAAAAGGCAGTTCATGATGTATCACAAAATATGTCTAGGATGATTCAAACATCTCCATGTGCAGAGAAGAGGTTAGTATTTCCCACTGAAATAATTCCAGAAGTGCTTGGCACAGGATGTTCTCAAAGTGCTTCCAGGCCACAGATTTGCTGTGTAGCCTCTAGTTTCATCTCGATTTCTGTCTGTCCTAGTACTAGAAAGGCGATCCTTGGTTCCAGACCCTCATCTTTCACTCCAAGATAGCCTGTCACCGATGCAGTTAAATGAAATTTGAAAGGCATTTAAAATGTAGACCTTGAAGTTTACACCCCCAGCATTCTCCATTTTCCAAGTAATTTCTCTGAATCAAGGGTCCTCCCCAGATCATAGGATGGCTACCGCATTTGTCCTGAAGAACGCTCATCTGGGGAGCATTTTGCAAGTGTTACAGTCAATTTCTTTTGTTTAATCTGTATTTCAATTGTCAGTGTTTCTTCACACAAAAACTATCTATTTGGAATATATTTTTTAGGCTCCTTTTGATTTGTTTCAGTGCAACAACAAGGACATCTGTACAAAATATCCTTTTGTTATGGTTTATGCTTACTACCCTACAATGCCTGTGAAGAGAAGAGCTGGTTTTGTTTTTTTTTAAATAACATTTTGATTTTTTTCAGTAAATAGAGCCAATTTTTTAGGAAGACAATTTCCTTTTCCAAAGAAGAAGTATTTTCTGTATTATCTATAAGTGCCTTAATTAGTTCAATGCAGTCTGTTCATAAACAGCTTTCTCTCTTACCAATGAAATAGATAAACACTTAAAATTTTAATGTAGCCTAAAAGCATCTTTATATTTGTACTAATGTCTGGAAAGGATAATGTTCTTGTATGAAATTAGCATTATGAAGTTAAAAATTATATGCAATTGTTCAACATTCTCTTATGTCCTCTTAACTGTTAGAACACTAAATCTGTATTTGAAAAGTAGGTAGGACACAGTAATTAAACTTTTCTTTAGTAAAGGAAAACGGGAGATTATTAAAGATTAAACTAATACCTTTAAGTACAAACATCTATCAAAGCAATGTAAGTAGGAGAGGTCTTTTGTTTCTAATTCAGGCTGGGTTTGGTCTCTGTTGTCCCTTTCTTAATAGGGTAATTTACATTTTGTCAGGTGTTGAAACAACATAATACTTAAATGTAGATTACTAATAAGAAAAGGCAGTCACAATAGATCAGCTTGTGTAGGGAGTGATATGGAGGAAATAATTTTGTTCAGGCCTAGTGATTGAATAACAGAACCTTTACAGTTTAAGAATTTGATTTCTGTGAAAGATTTTGATCCGTCATGAAACCTAACCTTGCTACAGCAGTTTTACTTATCATACTGCAGTTGCATGGGGAGAAGCAAGGTGCCGAAGAGAGGCTGGAGCACAATCCTTAATTAATTAACATTAGCCATTTTTCATGGAAATAATGGAATTACATTACAAACACTTTATGCAACAATCTCAAACTTCCCTGCTGAGACCACTTTGAATTGTTCGGCACTGCTTATTTTTTCACAGAATATCCTCATGAAATAACTTGACGGATAATCCTGCTTCAAACTATGTATCATGATGGGACAACCTGCTCCTGCTTGATGCTTCAGGGTAGTTACCAGGTTAAATCTACCTGTGGATTAAAGGTGGATTTATTTACAATTTCAAATGACTTCACTTTGAATTTTGGTTTCGTCAAAGGTAAGAAATCTCTGAACACAGGAGTCTGCAATGCCTCATGCAAAACTGAAAATACAAGCCTGGCTGTCACAGCATTAAGCCTCTGAATGCTTGACTTATCAGTAGATAATTTTGTAGGAAGCACAGGGAAAGTGTCCTAGATAGCAAATGTGAGTGACCAATTATAAGTAAAGTGCAGACTGAGGGCTTCGTAAATGCAAGTAAATTACACAGATAGGAGTTCTAACTTTGTTACCTTCCCAGCTGCCATGTCTTTAATATTATTCTAAATTATATTATTTTCAATAGGATAATTTAAATACAAAGCATTAAACCTGTTTCACTGGATTATTTCTATGTGCCCAGACATTAAAATAAGTTTATAATCCATTGGTTGTTTTGTGGATATTTTCCTCTCTTAGCCTGGCCTTTGATATCAGTAGGCTGGCAATCTTTGTCCACAATGAATTACATTGTTCAGAGGTGTTGATCATTCTAGAAAAGTGTAAAAGGGATTTTGCTGGCTTATTGATGCTGGTTTCCGTATTAACCTCTTTTTGAATTAATGAGCTGGGACAGCTCTCTTGACAAAAGATTTCGGATGTATAGAGTAGCTGTGAACCAGATATGCCTGGCTTCTGATTATTTGTATTTCGCATAATATACAATTTCATAAGGCATTTGGGGAATATACTGGAATAATTAATAAATCTAAAGAAGCTGTGATCTGAAAATATATTGCATAGATAGAAAAATGACTACATGTATCAAGCTAAATATTTGATTTATTTGATTTATTCCTTCAGCTGAAGTCTGCATATTAACAGTTTGCTGTTTTCGAAAGTGCTGCTGCTGACTTACAATTCCTAATGAGCACATCCAACCGTCAGCAAGTTTTATTGTTTTATATTGCATATATAAAGTTGTGGGCCTGATTTGAACTTCAGAAAGTTTAAGTTCAAATTTTTTTGAGTAATTAAAACAAAACAAAACAATTATTCTTTGTGGCCATTGAATCACTGCCATTTTTGTCTATACTGCAGTCAGGATTGCTTCTCCAGGCTTGCTGACTGCTTTTTTGCTTTTAATATTCTTAGATATAATCAGACAGAACTGTATGCTCACAATCAGAATCCTGTCTTGTGACAGTTTGCCTTAATCATGTGTTGTGTGGGGTGTCAGCCCTTACAGTCCCCAGAAAAGGGGATACAGCAGGGACAGCTGAACACAGCTGGCCGAAGGGTTATTCCACACCCAATGGAGTCAGGCTTAGAGGAGTGGGGAACGCTTGGAGTGATGTCATTTGTCTACCCAATTCACAGTAGTGTGTGATGGAGCCCAGCTTTCTCGGAGATGGCTGAACATCTGCCCGCCCATGGGAAGTGGTGAATGAGTTCCTTGTTTTGCTTTGCTTGGGCATACAGCTTTTACCTTCCCTGCTAAAGTGTCTTTATCTTAACCCATGAGTTTTCTCATTTTACATTTCTAATTCTCTTCCCCATCGCTCTGTGGGAGAGTGAACAAGCAGCTGGGTGGTGTTTAGCTGTCAAATGGATTAAACCATGACATCAAGTGTAAGTTTATTGCTCTTTAGAATCCCAATGAATTTCTTTCACTCCAAATTTCTCCTTATGTCACAACCCATAACTGGTGAAGACTTCATCTGATTAACTCCTGCTATTGATATGATTGTTGGTAAGCAAACTTCAGGCCATTTTGTGAAACAACAAATTTGGCTACAATAAATGTTAATTGCTGTTTTCTAAAGCAAAAGTTGAAATATACAGGCTTTAATGCAGTCTGTTAGTTACACAAGATTCTGCTGCATTCTTCTATGGAGAAATTTTTCTGTATATATGTACTGCTAATACCTAATTGTCGAGAAAAATTATCGATCATTTTATAAACTTGAAATAGTTGAACGTATTGAGAAATAGCATCACCCACGAATCCCCTTGCATTAAACACTGTTACTTATCAAAGTTTGGGTTTAATATTTTCTACATTTTAATTAGTTTTTGTTTTCTATTGCAATCAAAATGCTTTTATGGGGATTCTGTGAGATGTAACAGTACACAGATGTTACAATTGCATTTTATTCTAAAAAAAAGATCTCCTCTTTGGGAAGCTTCCATTCTCTTTAGCCCATTGAAACAAATCTATGTTTACTAATTCCCTAGATGAAGCAGGATGAATTACAAATAGGAGAGAAAAGAGAAAACTCTATAAATACACAGAACTCCTTTGGGTACCTCAGTCCACTCTCTTCAGTTTAGCACATTGTCTGCAGACATCAAAGAAGTGCTGTACGTTTCCAAGTCTGTTGGATGATTAGGGAATTTAACTTTACAGTTTTGCTTGCATGTTGGCCTTCAGTATTCTTGAATGAAAAAGCTACCGTACATTTTCAGAAGTTTTCCTGCATAAAGGTTGGATGCAGACAGCCTCAATATCCTAAACCTTTGGAAGGTGATAGAAGTCTGACAAAAATATTAATCGTAATTGTGGATATCATGGTGGTGGGCCAAAAATAGTTTAAAGAGGGAGGACAGGACCAGAGCACTCTTCTGTGTTTTAGTGCTGTTTTATTCACTCAGACAACTTCATTTACCATTGTTCCTGTTGGTCTTCCCCTTAGGGCTGAGCAAACAGTGAGTACAGGAGGACAAGGAGAAGCCACCATCCCTCTGCCAAAAAACAGGTAATACATGAAGGATTAGGCAGAGCACCCTGAACAGTCTGACTACCAATGGCCAGAGTTCTTACTCATGCCAATCAGCAACACACAAAAATCTCACTGAAAAATATTTAAATGTCTTCTGTTCTCTAATGAAGAGCATAAAAATAGACTTGTGGGAAACAAAATAATCTCAAGGGACAGTAACTGAAAAGAAAGGGAAGAGAGTGAGTGTTGCACTACTGAAGATGGCAAACACAGGAAAGCCAAAGTGTGGCACCAAAGAGACCATTCCTAGTGTGTATCAGCCAGTGCGTAAGACAGTGTCAAGAAGGGTCTTTACTCTGACAGAGTTTGGCTGTTCTGGTTAGAGTTTCCTTTTGGGTAATGAAACTTGATTCTTGAACATAAACACTTTCCAGTAACTAGCCACCAGCCTTTGAAGCCGTTTGTTAGAAGTAGGTGTGTGCCAAACCGAAAACAAAGTTTGAAAATAGTTCAGTTGAGGGAGGAACTGAAACAGATAAATTGCATCTTGGTGCCAGAACTGCTTTTCTTTCCTCATCCAAACCAAAAATTCAAATTCTTTAGACTGGGAGGAAAAGAAAACCATGTAGAATCCTTAGAATGCTGTACATTTTGAAGTGTGGAATATTGGAAAAATTTTCATCTTGTCATCTTTGTCTTGCCAGAAGAAATTATACCATTGCCAATTTTTCTTTAATAAATTTCCTCCTTGAACTTCCTCCTTTTGCTGTATTTCTGACTTCAAATGTAAGCTTACTTATAAATGCAATGTTTTTTTCTCAGATATTTTACTCTATACCCATACCATGATTCTTCTGAATGCCCTTGTGCTAAAGCCAGGGTATTGAATAAGCTATTATTTATATATTCATGCCTGTACATGAGAACGACCCAGAAACTGAGAATCACCTGATTTTTTCGCCCTTTCTCTCTCTAAAACAGCTCTCACTAGAGCTGATGATTTCCTTTTTGCTACCTTCATTCCATCTTTGCCTATTTCTATTTAACACAAATCTTTAGCGTCAGATTAAAAAATTCCATTCTCTCTTTAGATCCATTTTACCTTTACTAATTAACATTATTCTCGGGTTTTGTGTTTCAGAGGAGATCTCAAGAGCTGAATACTTTTTTCCATCTTGGAAAACTACTACAATGCTCAGATGCAATTAAGATACCAGCCTTGAGGCAGGACAACTTGGTCACTGAGAACCAATGTCCCACAAACCATTCACTTGACCTAGTTCCTGTTTTAAAAAATAATTCTAATAGGTTGATTTGCAAGATATTTTTTCTAGTTCTTATTATGAAATAATTAGTAAAAAATGAAATCCAGACCAATTATGAATTTTTCCACTATCTTTGATATGTAGGAGTTTTGCTTTAAATTCAGAGGCTGAATTTTGAAACTTAAATCTCTCTTCCTCTCGTTGCTGCCACCCTCCATGGTAACCAGTTCCTTCTTTTTTCATCCCAAATAAGCTGTTCATATTTACTAATATTTTTAGCCTGCCTAGGCAAACAAATGTCAGTTCGAATTAATGCCCTGTACTCATGGATATTATCATGTACTTTGTTTCTGTAGATGTGCTTTCAAGCAGAATACTAGCATTTTGTGTGTAGGTTCTTTGGTAAAATAGGTTCTATCTATTTGTACAGTGTTATTTTTTGCCACCATACATTGGTTTAATAAGAGTGCATATCACCTGTGAAACTGCAGGTGAATAGGGCAGATGCATCCTTGGAAAATTTATGTAGGTATGTATAAATAATTAATATTTACATGTATTTACTCATCTATTTTTCTGAGGGGTTTTCCGGGTTTTTTCTTTTTTGGTCAAACTATTCTGGTTCTGTGCTTTCGTGAGACTACACCCGATATAGGCTGAGGTTAACAGAGAAATTCACATGATTTCAATGGAAAGAGATCAATTCCATACAGTATGAAACCTAAAATCTCCATTTTAATTGAGAAGTATTACCTATTACTTAAAGCTTTTGAACTCTTTTTAAAATATGAACAGATATTTTTTGTTAGTTTATTTTCCAATACATTCCTACAGGGTGTTAACATTTGACCTTTCTTTTCCATTTGTGTTCTTTTAATTTTCCTCTCTTCTGTTGTCTTTGCTAGGCTTATTTTTTTCCATTTGTTTAATTCTTTTAATTCTCCTCTTTTTTTCTTTTTTCCTCCTACATTCTAGTCTGGTTTTCTGAGACGTTTAAAAGCCCAGTACTTGAGTTTCTGACAACTGTAGTTAGCGTCAGCTCTCTTTTTCTTCTTGTGCTGAACCAGCTTTTAAGCGACACCGGCTCTCTCAGCAGGTGACTGCTGACTTGTACTGCTGGAAAATCATGTCTTTCCAGACAGTCAATGCCAGAGGAGGAAAGCTGCCTTGTGGCAGTTTTAACGACCTAAATTGAACTGGTACAATTGGGTGAGGAAGGCTTGTGCATTACACAGCTGATTAAGAATTGCATAATCTATAATTCTATTGCACCAGAGACTGCCAAGTGACTCTTCATGTCAGTAAACGAGGGCAATATATTTAGCAGCATGGAAATTCACACTTGAGGCTGTTTCTCAGTGTTTTACAGTTACCGTATTTTTCACCAAAACTGACTATATCTGAGCAAAAAAAAGGATACCAAAAATGTATATTTTAATGTCAGGAGAGCACCAGGTTGCCATTTGTCTTTATTTTCTGACAATAAATCACTGGCATTTTATTCCCATGGTACTAATTAACAGTGTTCAAAAGAAGTGACTTAAGTAATGACTCAGTGGCTCTCAAAGCAGTCTGCTGGGAAATATCCTCTGATTTCAAAATGTATTTTAGATTATTTTTTCTTTTCTGCAAAGAAGAAAGATTTTAGAAGATTTTTAAACTATGGTACATTATCAGAGCACTTAGGTTACATTAGGTTATGTTGTTAGTGCACTTAGGTTCTTCCTTATTGTTTTTCGGCCATGATCGGAAAGTTTCTTAGATGGGAAAGCTCACCTGTACAAAAGGAGGCATGATACTGGAAGAGATGTGTAGGGATAGGGATGAGGGACTTTGGCTGAGTTATGATACATGGGATGTTTATATGTTTACAGAGGAGTAAGAGAGAAAAGAACAGGTTTCTCAAAAGAATTTACAGCTTTATTTCAGTTCTACAGAAGAGGAATATAAAGAGTATTTTTTTTAACTGAGAGAATCTGTTTGTTCTTCCTTTGCTAGTCCTTTCCTGCCATGTAGGGCAGATTCTTAAGTTACACGCTCATAGTACTGAAATCCCTATCCAGCCCTTCTTATTCAAGCAGAGCTGTCACTGATTTCAATGGCAACTCTGCCTGATTAAAGAGAATTGAATAGAGCCCTGAAGCAATGGTGTTTTGTCCTTGTCTTTGCACTTCTGGCCCCTAACCATTACTTTTAAAGAGCTTGAAGCAATACTGGCACCAGCAGTGTTTCAGGTGAACAAGCAAAAGAATGAAAAACAATATCATGAGCTGTTTCAAGTTAGTGCTGCTACAAGAAAAGCCAGTGTGTATCATATTGAAACAATGAGGAAAAAATGAAGAATGCATAGAAATATTTTTCAACTTTCTGTAGTGTTTTAAATACATAAACCATCAACATATCATAAAAATGTGTAATCTTTGTTACTGCTTCTATTTATATCCATGCAAATATGTTAAATGAAACAGCAGACATATGCTTATTCCAAGGTTATAACCATTGCATTGCTAAATACATTCCAATATTGGCAGACATTTAAAATATTACTAGTTATTTTTTTTTAATTGCCACACCAGAATTACTAAATAAGATGTCAATTATACTGTTTTATATGAATAGCTGAGGCAGGGATTCTTAGATTTAAGAGCAAAACTATTCAATATTAAATGAGAAATATGATTGAATAAAAGTTTGAACTGAACTTTTCAATATTTGAGCACAAAGTAGTGAGTCTGATATGACTAAATATAAATACATATATTGGACTCCAGCACTCTATATTCTTTTTGTAGTCAAGTAAAAAAAATAATTTTAAAAATATTTTTAATTGCTTTTTAAGATTGGATTCATATAATTTAGGTCTCTGCTTTCAGGTAGAAATATCACCATATGTACAGAAAGGAGACTATCCTGACTATTACAGAGATTACAGAGATGAACCACGTGCTTTCAATCAGGTGAACATGTTTGAAATACACGTGTTACTATATGTAAATGCAGAATCATAGCTACTGGACATGATTTCATCTTGGACAGTAAGACTGTCAAGAAAAAAAAAAAAATCTAACATGCTTATTCCTCCTCGTCTGTTCAAACAACTCTAGCTCAGTCTTAGAAGTCCATGGCACAGGAGTTTCCATGTCCCAGATTTTACCTTATATTGATCTCCCTCAGATCAGCTCTTATTTATTGGTCAAAGTACTGTTCTTGTCAAAGTACTGTTCTTGTCATTTGCTTTATACATTAAAATTATCCATTAAAAAATATGTATCAGGGTTTTCGAAACAAACCTATGTCTACTATTTAACTCAAAAGACAGGGAAGACATAAAAGACAGGGTCAAATCAACAGAATCCTGTGCACATTCCTCCTCTTCCTGGTTCTTTTTTTTTTTTCTTCTAAGTAAGTATGTTAAAAAAATCTCCTTGGTAACGTATCTGCTTGGGGACATCAAGACAAGTCTTTCATTCCTTTTTTTTTTTTTTTCCAATCACAGCTTATTTCCTTTAATATACATTCAACTTTAGTTTGAATCCTTGGTTCAATGCTCTCTTTCAGGCTAGGGCCTCTTAGACATATCCGTTCTGCTTAGACCAGAAGGATAGATCAAACCTGATTCTGGAAGGTGATAGAGAGCTATTTTGACAGAATGAAACTAAATAGAAAATAAATTTCCCACAGGGGTGCCTTATTCCCTCAACAGTTTTCCCTTTGTTATAAGGATCTAAGGAGATAAAACAGAACCTAAATGAGCTAGATGTGCTCCATACAGTCAGGAGGCTATCACTTCAACCTATCTGGTATTCCAGTAAAACCTACACTGAGATTACTCAACCTTTTCTAACATTTGGAAGATTTAGCAAAATACTGAATTTTGGCCTTGTGTTCTCCTCCCATAGGTTTTTTTGGGATGTCTTCATAATCTCATCAGATTAAGCCATCACACTCAATTTATTCCCACATTTACTTTTAATGCAGTAATTTTTTAGAAAGCCCAGAAAAAGAAAAGAATAACTCACTCATTGCAACATGGATTCATGTTTCCCAAATCATGTAACCACTCACAAAGCTGGTTGCAATTTATAGACTGGTGTGTTGTGGGTAACAATATTTCTACTCAAAGAATGTTTTTATGTAGCACCCAGCAGAATGCAGTTAATAACACATAGCCTATCATTTTGAATAATTTTAGCAAAGGAATAATTTTAGCAGTATTAACTTACTTGAGATGAGTTTTCCCCAACAGATCTTCTTTATGGCTCTGCTCATAAACTCATAAACTCATAAACCCATTACCTATCTTATTGACATACCTCTCTATCTTTCTTTTCATAGTGAATATAAAGCAAAATGAAGCAAATTAAAAAGTTGCTTTCCTAAGTGAAAAACTTGGAGGTGTTTACAGAATGCATTCTAAAAAGCTCTTTCAATTGAAGCTTATTTAACACACCTGGTTTGACTGGAATTCATTTTAGAGATTTGGCAAAAGCCTGTGCATTTCTGATCTTCTACTTATGTTCTCCTCGTGATTACATTATCTCTTTTCTCTGCTTGATTCCTTTTGACTTCTTTTTTCTCAAACCTGGTTCACCAAGACTGTATCCTGGAGAATATACTTGATAGAAGTAATATTTCCTTAATTATACTGAAAAATTTATCATCTTCTGCGCCTTACACTTGTATTTCTCTTTCACAGATAGAAAATGCTGGCAGTTCTAGACATCCTATATTCCAATTCTTTCCTCTTCCTTTTCAATTTTCAGCTGACAATTCTACTGACAAAAAATTTTGTATATTAATCACAAAGTGTGTGACTTTACATCTGTACTACATATATTTAATTTAATTTCTATTGCAGTGATTCTCAAGGTCATCAGGTTCTTTCTATGTTATTTCTAAGCACTGATTGATGTTTCCTATGTTTCCAACATAGTGTCTTTGGCAAACTTCATCATTATGTTTCTAATATCGATGCCAAGATCACTAATGAAATGATTAAATAACAGTGATCTCTGAGATGATCTTTGATTTGTTGGTAGCCAATCTGATAATTTTCTGGTTTAGTTTTTCCTATTTGCATCCTGTCTCTTGCAAGCTGTCTATTCACCTTTAATTTCCTCTTCATCATAATTAGTCTCTGGCCTTTTCCCCCATGTAATATTTCCAATGTTGTGCCACATTAAACTCTTGACTGAATCACCAAATCACGGAACTGTTAGGGTTGGAAGGGATTTTTGGAGATAATCTGGTCCAACACCCCTGCCAAGGCAGGGTGACCTAGAGCAGGTGATGCAGGAATGCATCCAGGTGGGCTTTGAATATCTCCGGAGGGAGATTCCAGAACCTCCCTGGGAAGCCTGTTCAGTGCTGTGCCACCCTCAATGTAAAGATGTTCTTACTCATGTTGAGGTGGAATTTCTTGTGTTTTAGTTTACGGCCTGTACTTCCTATCTTGTTGCTGGGCACCACTGAAAAGAGTCTGGCACCTTCCTCTTGGCACTCACTTTTGAGATGTTTGTATGTATCGATGAAATCCACTTTCAGCCTTCTCTTCTCCAGACTAAACAGGTCCAGGACCCGAAATCCTTCCTCAGAAGAAAGATACTTCAGACTCCTTATAACCTTTATGGCCGTCTAGTGAACCCTCTCCAGTAGCTCCTTGTTTTTCTTAGAATGTGAAGACTGGAATTGATATGGCCTCCAGATATGGCCTCACTAGGTCCAATTAGACGGAGAAAATCACCTCTCTCGACCTGCTGGCCACAGTTTTACTGATGCATCCCACAACACCATTGACCCTCCTGGCCACAAGGGCACACTGCTAGCTCAATTTCATACTGAAATTCAAGTGGATTGTGTTTATTGCCTTCCTTTTTTTTTTTTTTCCCTGTAACAATGAATTTATGGAAGAATATTGTGATATTAATCTGTCATAATTCACATTTTCAAACTTGTGTTACACATTTGCCCAATTTCTCTGTTCCTCTGGGTATTATCCGCCTCTCCGAAGTATTCTTAACAGTCCAAGAGTTTAAGTCCTACTAAGACCAAACATACAGACATCTAATGGCTCAGATCATAATTTTCTTGATTGAAAGAGAATTTCAGGGTCTCCATCTAATACCTCCCTGAGATCATGAAATTGCAAAAAATCATCTGCTATTAAGATTTAAATTCTAGTTTTTTCTCACTTTTATGACTTAAGTGCCTTTGTTCTGCTCCTCTTAGCAATTTCTGTGTTTGCAAGTCACTTACTTTTGCTATTGGTGTGACCCTTTCACTTGGCAGCACCCTGTTAGTTTTGGTACATTTTTCTCCTGGGACTTCTTTTTTTCTCCCAGCAGAATCAATCTCCCCTTGCCTCTGAAGAATTTCACTTCATCTAATGGCTTCCACTTTTAAAATCATGGAACATAGAAACTGATAAAAAAGAAATAAGAAAAGTCCATCCTTCTGCAATACAAACCTTTGATAATATTATAACATTTATCTTCAGAAAACTCCAAGCATCCCTGAAAACTCGAGATCTGTTACTCCACCCCCTCAAAGATTTTAGTTATCATTTTATCTTTTAAGTTTGAACACTTTGGATTTGGCTTTATTTTAATTTTCTCATGTTCTTAATAAAAGTTTATTTTCAATTATTAGCCTTTCAGCTCTGTACTGCCCCTAAAATAAAGACAGTTGGGTTTTGTTCCTTTGGTTTGCTCAAGAAATGTGTAAACTCTTTTCCCTGTGAATATCTGGGCAATTATTGAAAACATTTCTCAATCTGAAGCTTAAATGAAAGGATTAAGTTTAAAAGCAATTTATTAAGCTTATCAGGGAAATCTCTCCAGCTTTTCCCGGAGTTTTGCAGACGGATTTCTCTCTCTTCCATACTGTTAAGTGTTTTGTGTCTGCCTATTTCTCCTATTCTGAGCAACCATATTATTGTGGAATTCCTTTTTTTTTTTTAATTTGCTAGTTAGATCAATCGTCTTCTCCGTACTACTGATCTTAAGCAAGCATGAATGTTTTTCCGTGACAAAACTTATTTGGTTTTAGAATGTTGTTGGATAGCTCTGATCACAAAATAAAAGAGCACTAACAATGATATGAATTAAATTTTCATTTTGATGTAGTTATGTAAAATGTACTTAAAATAGGTCAGGTGTATTATGAAGTGATATATTAATACAATATCTGTGTTACAGAAACCCATGCTTGGAAGTCAAGAAAGCTGCCTTAAATTTTTCTCAAGGTTAAAAAAAATGTAAAGAATTAAAAGGTGTTCTATAGCAGTCTGTGAAACATGAAGTTTATATGCCGGTAGGACATGATTGCCAAATACGATGAACCCCTCATACACCTCATCCGTTCAACCGACTAGGTGCTTGCCAGCAGAGTTTTAAAAACAACAAATAATGATGAGGATAAGAAGTCTTCCACATATTAACTGCAGCAATATGGTGGAAGACAGATGAAAAAGATGAAAATTTATGGTAAAAATCTCATCTAAGTAGATATATAGACATTAATTCTATATAAGGAAAACCACTGCAAATAGTCTTTAGTTTCAAGCTGCTGAACTTCTGAGAGACTGAACTCTTTATCTTTCAATTTGATTACTTGCATGCTAATACTTTTATTTGTTGTTTGCTTAAATAAAGAACGAGTTTTCTGTCAAGGTGTGTGAATATTTTGAAGAGGCAGAAGATGGTTGGAGAAGCCAAGTGTGACTAGGAGACGACGAGCCAAACTTCTGAACTGCTCTGCTAGAGCAAGAGCGGAAAGGCTTGAAACAGACAACAACTCTATCTCCATCTTCCTCTGTCATTCACATCTGACATGTAAAAGATTCTCTGTGGGATATTCAGCTTCCCATTGAAATGATGAGCTTGCCCTGTACATGGTGTTCAGGGTTACTTTATCAGACTTCCAAGGTATGCTGAAGATAAGATTTATGAAAGTTCATAGGAGAGGTGATGATGACAGCAATAGAAGTAATAGGAAGAAAACAAAATAAATTTTGGAAAAAATCATACCTTAGTCTGACTGCGTGAACATTTTTAGTTGTCTGAAACTCAATGATTAGAGATTAAGTAAGCTCTGGAAGAAAATTAAGTCTGCCTATACATGGGCTAGAAAGACCTATGACTGTTTGAGTTTTTGGGAAGTTATTTGTTTGGGTTTTGTACTTTATAGCTATGTAGAAAGTGCTTATTTCGTAAGAATATTAGGAATGTCAGTGTACGTTTAATATAGGACATCACTAGTCTTACTACACATTTTGAACAAATGAAACAATGCATTCTATACTCTACATAAATTGCTTTCTATGTGTTGTTATATAGTCTACCTTTAGTGTCTAGGACTTCTAGAACTTTCAAAAAATTTTTGGAGGTCTAAGTATTAGGTGTATAAATAAAAGAGGAATTGGTTCACTTCTTAACTGGAGACAAGATTAGTCAAAATATTCAGTGGTTCATTGAACATCTTGTAGGCTTTCTTGAGTTTTGTTTTCAATGTGAGTGCCATAGGTCTTTAGTTGCTTCCTGAAACAAGGATCAGATCAATTTATTTTCCTATAATTCCTGAATTAAAAAAAAAATCCCCAAAAACATAATGCTCAGCTGGCTGCTGACTTACCTTGATATACTAATTGCCTCATGGGGTGTTTTCTGGTGTCTTCTAACAGTTCATGAAGGTTATTAGGATACAGAAGATTTTTATGGTGCACATGGAACTTTTATTTTATTGTAGAATAATCCTTATACCTGCCATTTAAAAAAAACCAAGAAGTTAATACTCCAACTGAAAGCACTCAGGGACACATGTAGTGAGGCTATACAAAGTCTGTACTTTAGGAATGAAAAGGGGCTGCAAAAGGTGCTGTTAAAAGCTTATCATTATTCAGGAGTCTTTCTAATTGTTCTGGCTGGAGAATTTTTGGCAATTCTGCGCTAGTATTCATAAACATTCTTCAAAGCAAATAAATGGAAACATTGAAATTCTTCCTATTTTTATATTAGGAAAAAAGCTAAGCAAAAAATAACCTTGAGGGGTAGCTTTCAAATTCTACTCGAACAAGGAAAGTTAAAAAAACTCCACCAACCTTGAATCTTCTGCTTCCTTTAAAATTTAAGATTACTATGCATTAAGAATTACCACAATGCAAAACAAAACAGAAGAACTGTAGCGTGTTGAACTGCTGAAAGCAACACTTAAAAGTGCTTTTATATATTATATATGTCTCAATGTAATTTATAAGTTAGCAAATATTTGCAATATTATTGTTGTTGTTAAGACTTATAACAAGTCCCTTTACTGGTTCTTTTTAAGCATTTCAACAACACAATCATTTATCTATTTTTTCTTTCACAGCTGAAAACAAAACAAAAGAAATACCTAACATAAATTCCTGTGGTAATTACATTCTTCTAATTCCTTATTTCAGTCCAGTACTTGCATTTCGATAAAGATGATATCATTAGACCATTACTTTAATTTTAATATTCAATATCTTATGGAAATGAAAAGTCAGTAGAGTTTTCCCAAGGGCAATAATTCTGTAGAGTACATGTGCATGGAGTTCAGACACATTTTCAAGCATCAAGCAGCGAAAGACTACCATTTGGTAATTAATGATTTACAATATATATATGGTTGAAAAGAAGGTTTTCTTTTCTTTGCTGTTTTGGTGTTTTGGTTTTTTTTGGTTTTTTTTTCTGTACTGTGTATGCACAGTTCGTGTTTATGAAAGATTTTTAAACAAATATTATCAGTACATTGAAGAAAAACTGAAAAGAAGGAAGTTGCTGTCATTCTAGTTCTTTGGGGCTAAATACCCCAAATACATCCTTTTAATAGAAATGGGTTTTTAAATAGTCAGACCTTAGAAACTGTGGGTATCAGTGATGAAGTACACTATGGAAACATGGGCTTCTTTACAAAGTTATCTTCACTTCTGCCACTGTATTTATTTTTGCATTTTAATATGACTGATTTAGGATTTTCTGTTAGTAAAAGTCATGGCTGGGGAATTGATCTTCAGGGGAATACTGGATGCAAAAGACAGGGCCAACTCGGTTAATCAGAAGAAAGCAGGTAGATATTGTAACTGTAGGTCAGAAAGTATTACAAATGATCCCCTGAGAAAACCTTTTAAATAAATGATGGGGGGAAAAAGTAAAACAACATAACTTTCTTTATGGTCTTTCTCATTTACATTTGGCTGCTGGAACACTAATGGACAATACATAAATCACTACATGAGTAGTGCCATGAGACTCCTAAAATACCCATGTTTAGTGAGAGAAGTTAATGACAAAGACAGACCAAAAGAGATCTGCATTTTCTATTTTTAACTGAATCTTCTGTTTTACTGCAACATGAATTCTGGTATTTGACATCTCTCCATTGGAAATAGCAGAAGTTGCTCTTATTTCAAAGCAGTTCCTTGCTACCTGTTACCTTTCAGGTGTTGATCAAGGTTCAGGAAAGTCTTGTATGTTGCATGTGTTCACTGACTGAAGATGTCTTATCTGATGATTTATTACTTTTAACACTTCTCAGTGCAATACCTATCACACTTCTCTTAATTAGTTTAATCTGATGACATTTGTCAGATGTAGGAAAATAACACCATATCTAATGAGGTAATTCTGAAACACTTTCTATTTTTAGTAATTTCTGTTCCCTTTCTAACTCTCATTTTGCCAACCACAACAGAATTCATCTCACCTAACCTTAGACTTGATAAATTGATTGTTTAATCTTAGCTCCATCTAGAGACAATGAAAAGAGATAGAAATGTTTCAGAGTCATTTCTTCTGCCTATTCATGTAGTTAGAGTTGCTTCTCTCAGTAAAAAAAGATCCTGTTCAGCTATATAGACATGTTGTGGGCCAACCCTGGCTGGCTGCCGAACCTACATCCAGCTGCTGCCTTAAAGAGAACTGGGGGGAAAATAAGATGCAAAAATTAGGATAAGAATAGGGAGATCACTTACCAATTACTGTCATGGGCAAAGTAGTCTCAAATTCGGGAAATTTAATTTAATTTTTTGTCACTTAAAACAGATTTGGATAGCAGCAGCAAAGAACAACATTTCCACCCAGTTCATTCCCAACTCCTCTACTTCCAGTCCCACCCCAACTGACATACAGCTAGCCACCAGTAACAGCTCCTCTCTGCCACTTCATCCTCAAGCCTTCCCCAGAGTAGCTTGGGCTCTCCATTGTCCACAGCCTTTCAGGAGTATCTAACTTCTCTGATGTAAGGTGCTCCCTGTGTATGGATATCTACTCCACCATGAACTTCCCCACAGGCTGCAGGTGTCTCCTTATTCTCATCTCTCTCAAGGTCTTGTCTGACCTTGGTACCTGCAGGTTTGTTTTCTACACTTTTTGTTCCATCCTCCCTCTGTTAAGCATGTTAAACCCGTTGTTGAATACATTTTCCCTGAGGTGTCCCCATGTCAGCTGTGCCCTGCGGTGGGTGGGCTGGATCCAGGTGGAACCATCTGTGTCCAGCACAGGGCAGCCCTGGCCTCTTCTCTCAGAGCCCCTTTGCAGCCCCTGCTGTCAGAAGCTTCCTAACTATGCCCCATACAACACAATATCTTGATGGTTAAAGATAGGTAGCAGGAAAAAATTCTGAGAGATAGAATGCTTAAAAATGTAGGAGATGGGCCAATTTTAGATAGGAGGAGACTTTTAAGGATCATAGAACTATATTTGCGTTTGTACAGAACATGAAAAGGCCCACAAGGAGCTGATTCAACCCAATATAGAAGTTTTGGCCAATATATTTATTTTGCATGTAGGTGATTGTTCATGTTTTGTTTAGATGTGTTTTTGCTTATTTTTTATTTATTGATTTAAATATTACTAGTACTGTATATTATAAATAGTCAGTTTAAGGAGCTTAACAGTCACTTTCAGAAGCTCAGAACTCAGTTTTTAAGGTCCAGAACATGGACCCTAGACAAAATTTTAGTATAGAGACTTGATTTATTTGGATGTCAAATGAATAACTGAATTATTAAATATATTAGGAAGAAATTCTTTACTGGGAGGTTGATGAGGCACTGAAACTGTGGTAATTGGTAAATAAATCAGTAGCCTAAGGACAAGGTGAATGGATTGGCTCCTCCCAAGGTCCTTTGTTCTTTCATTATTGTGTATTGCCTTTTCGTTATTGCTATAGATTTTGTACCCCCCGCCTTCCCTTTCTTCCCTGTGTCTCCCCTTCAGGGTTGTTCTCCCCTCCCCACTCTCCCCTTGGCCTCTGTTCCTGGCCACTCCTTCGAGTTTCTCCTATTCGCTCCTGAACCTCAGCCCGCCCATGTACCGCCCGTGTGCCCTGAGACCATTGGTTCTCATGCTCTCTCCGCCCTCCCTTTCCCCATATAAGACCCCACGACCCCCGTGTGTCCTTGTCTCCGCCTCTGGGGTCTTTGCTGCCCCTGGGACCCTCTGCTTCCGGGCTCCTCCTGGGGCCATCACCCCTGGGATTCCCGATGACATGTAAATAATNTTCCTGGCCACTCCTTCGAGTTTCTCCTATTCGCTCCTGAACCTCAGCCCGCCCATGTACCGCCCGTGTGCCCTGAGACCATTGGTTCTCATGCTCTCTCCGCCCTCCCTTTCCCCATATAAGACCCCACGACCCCCGTGTGTCCTTGTCTCCGCCTCTGGGGTCTTTGCTGCCCCTGGGACCCTCTGCTTCCGGGCTCCTCCTGGGGCCATCACCCCTGGGATTCCCGATGACATGTAAATAATGTTTTTCTGTGGAACCCATGTGGAGACCCTCCTCTCCTCCTTTACCACCACCGCGCCATGCTTTGCTGGGGCGCGAACGCTCCGAGCGCCTTTGACGCTCCCAGGGAAGACGCGGCCTGCCACGCCGCTGCCAGTTGCGCTCTGAAATACTTTACAACATGAAACGGGTTGCCCAGAGTAGCAGAAGGGATCAAGGTCAGGTTGGATGGGGCTTTGAGTAACAGGATCTAATGAAAGGTGTCTCTGGTGATGGCAGGGGGGTTGGAACCAGAACATAGAACCATGCAATTGTTAAGGTTGAGAAAGACCTCTAGGATAATTGAGTCCAACTGTTGGCCTAGCACCACTGTGTTGACCACTAAAACATATCCCCAAGTGCCACAGTCACACACCTTTTGAACACTTTATTTCCTAATAACTAGTTTAAACCTTTTCTGGTGCAACTTGATGACATCCTCTGGTCTCCAAGTAATTCTTTGACTCCATGGTTCTATGATCTCTGCAGATGAGCAAATCTGGTGCCACTAATACTGTTTCTTCAAATAGAGTGGAAAAACATATAAATTATCATCAGAAAGGGAATTAACATATATTACATAGTTGCTTGACCTTTTCAGAGTTTCTGATATAACCACAAAGATAAAAATCACAATGTTAGTGACTAGTATATTCAAAGTTATGGTATAACCTGTTACCTGTTTAAGAAGACCTGCACTAAAAACTGATTCTCTAAATAGCTTCCTCACATCCTCAAGAAGGACATTTCCATAAAGCCATCTTAAAACACAAATTCAGCTAAAATATTTAAAATAACTTAAGAAAAATAAAGTGTGTGTTGGAAAGAAGGCACTGCTGAGGATATCCTCCACTTTCTGATTAAAACAAAACTTGAAAAAAACTTAATTATTTAGAAATATTTCTTACTCTTTTTGGACTGTACTATCCTCATAAAATATCTCCAACTAATTCCCCTGTTAATATCAGAACTGACAAGAAATATTTTATACAATCCTTCATTGATGTTATGGAAAATGTCTTGGAAAAATAATGAATTCCTTGCTTTGTTGGTAGTATATTTGCTCTGGAAGACTGGTGATGCCAGCTCAAGGCATAAAAGATTTTGATACATCCCTCTTTTTTTATTCATCTCTTCCATCTTTAAAAGCAATATAGAAACATAAATAACAGTCATAGGACTGTGTGGCTCAGGGAATTACTAATCAGGATCAGAGCCGGTTCTTGCTTTCCTGCTAATAGAAATCTATCCTGACTTGCTACCAAAGGTTGCGGCCATATAACAATTCAATGGAACAGGCTTATTTTTTACACACCTTTGATCTCAGCCTATGGCACAATCCTCACATACAAAATCGTTCCATTGCTACCACTAAAGTTGTCATGGATGGAATGGTATAGACGCAGAATTGATGTTTTTTCCTCTTCATCTCACAGGACAGTGTGGGAACCTTATGCTGCAGTTTCCCATGGTGCGAAGAAAGAGTAATTCTTTTCTGAGGATGACAGGAAAATGTTTTCATGAGCATGAAAATTCACCTGCGTTAAAGTGAAGAAGGGCAGTATGTTGGAGGGAGCTCTGACAGGAGAGGGTAGTACAACAGCATTAAAAACATGTCAGACTTGAAAGGATCTACATTATCAAGTCAATCTGAAGCAAGACACCTCCTTTGGGAAGACCCTTTGGAAGGAGGAGTGCAGTTAGCAGTATAGCTGTGTCACATCTCATTTATACATTTGTTTTTTAAGCAGGTGTCTTGATCAAAAATGTCCTCATTAACTTTATTTTCTACTTTCAGCATGCATCTATTATAGCTGGTTTACTTCATTCAGTTTAATATGTCTGCTCTTAACTAATTTCTTGACTTTGCAGCTGAGACTACCCACAGTGCAGAATTTTGCTGAATGCTTTCTGAAAGTTCGTGTAATGTGCATATCTTCTTTGTCTAGGTTGACAGCCATATCCTCTGAGAATTCCAATGAGTTAGTGAGTCTTTACCTCCCTTGTCTCTCCTTAGGCCATTTTAAAATAATGGCATTATGTTGGCTGCTCTCCAGTCATGTCAGATTTCACTTGATCTATTTTGAAGAGCAGAAGTACATAAAAATGTCTGCCAAAGCTTCTTCAATTTCTCTGCTTATTTCCTTAACCCTTTTGGACATAGGCTATTTGGTCATGGCCCAATCAATTTTAGAAGCTATTTCACCTTATAATAACCATATTTGACACACTCTGTACATATCCTAACTCCTAATCATCCATCTCCATAAATACGATTTCAGATATAGTGAAATACCTACCCTGATCCTTTATAAGGCCTTATATAACCATTATATAGGGTATCCTCCATAGTCTTATACTCTTCCTGGGAGATGAATTGCAACATGCAAGTTTGTTTCAAGAATAAGGATGATTCCAGAGCTCAGGACTGGGCTAGTGAATTGGTTTTCATTCATAGTTTCAATTAATTTTTTCTTTCCTGATGTAGGGAGGAAGCAGCCTGCAAGTGAATTCCAGCTGATAGCTATTTGCTTTTTTATGACAATTTGCAGACCAAGAGACATTGTTCTCCTCAGCGATGTGCAATCTGAAGGTTTGCAGCACCGTCAGGGAAGCAAGAACTACTTTGTTTCTCTGCATAGACATATCAAAATTGTCGTGATTTTCTCTTGAAAGGACCTCAAGTAGTTAGGTAGTCTGTCCTCCTACCCCAGAGTAAAATTGTTTGTGTTTTCTACTCTTCGTATTCTTCAGTTATAAAGGTCCCATAACCACCTTGAGCAATCTGTTCAATGCTTATTTAAACTTTAGATTTTCAACCTTTTCTTAATTTTTTAATGTAATTCTTAGAAACAAGATTAAAAAATAATGTATGCTACTGCACACATTGCAGCAGTTGAAAAACCTCTTAATGTTTCTGCGTGTGAGACACTGATTATGCCTAACAAAAGTTTAGAGACAGAGCCTGGGGCTGATCCTAAACACTTACAAGATCTATTTGATGTGAGTTGTCCCACTGAAATCAAGATGACAGCTGATTATAAATACTTTATATTGTCATCTACCAAGGTTTTTTAGCTGTAAAAGCTTTCAGGACTGAGCAGTATGCTAATTCTGAGGTACTTTTATGAATGCAACACTGATCCTAGCTGGATCACGCGGAGGAAGTTAAATTAGAGCCTTTGAATTTAACAGAAAAGTCTGTCTGTTAAATTTTCTCTTCCTGATCACTGGAAACAGCCCGAAGTTATGTTGACATGACTGCTTCAACCTAATGCTAGATATTGGAAAAAAGAAACAAAGCAATAAAATTCTATGGTCCAGACATCAGTTGGTATCATTTAACGGTCTCATCAAATAATGATCCAATGTGAAACGTCAGAGTCATGGAATCTATCACTGAGACAAGGGTTCACTTCAGTTACTTCCCTGAGACCACAGGCCAAGACTGAACACCTGTTATCCTCCAACAGGTCATCTGGTCAATGCTGACTCCAACTCTATGATTACTCTGCTCCAACTTCTGTGATTATTTTTTGAAGAACTTCTTCTTAATTAGGCAAAATGAAGATTTTGGCATTTAAAACGTAAAGAGTGGAATTCAGGTACTGATTGTGGAGACTCACTTCCCCACTTCTTCTTCACACTTGCGTATATTGGTCACACTGTGATCATTTTAAACACCATTTTAAAGGTAATTTTTAATAGCAGTAATGGTACCCTGGAATTGCACACTTTCTAAAGACACTCGCCTTCTAGAAAATTTGCCTCTGCCTCTTACATTGAAGATTCTAATGGGTACTGAGCAAGCAACTAACGATGTCCCTTTGTTAAGGTAGGGAGAGGAAGATATACTGAATTATATATACTAAAATCTTCTTTTTCCTTTTTCACTGATGACAGCTGATAAAAGTATTCTCATCCTAATTTTTATCCTGTTTTTACTTGTTCATGTCTTTTGCTCTGTTAAGTCCCAGAGAAGACGACCACAATCACATGCTCTTTTGTCTTATATTGGTCCTATTATAACTTTAACTGTATAGGTCTGTATAACTGACCTTTGTGTTGGATTGCACTGTATTGCAAATTGCAGCCTAAGTCATTATTATGCTTCTAAATTATATGCCGGAAATCAGTTGTCATACTTTAGGAAAAATGCTTCCAAGACAGCAGAGCCCTATCAGAGTTCACAGGAGGGCTAGACATATTGTCATTTTCTACATTAAAATTTTAGCAGGTGGGTCTCAAAGACAAGGGTATCAGCCCAAACATACAAAAAAATTTATTTGATCACTCACACCATGTGATTGCACTCAGGATGATCTGTTCCATAGTCTTCCCTGGCACTGAGGTCAGGCTGACAGGCCTGTAGTTTCCCAGATCCTCCTTTCAATCCTTTTTGTGGATGGACATCATATTTGCTAACCTCCAGTCAACTTGAACCTCCCTGCTTAGACAGGAGTGCTGATAAATATTTGGAAGTGGCTTGGGTGAGCACTTCCACCAGCTCCCTCAGTTCTCTTGGAGGGATCCCATCTGACACCATAGACTTACTTATGTCTAAGTAGCAGCTCATTGACCTTTTGCCCTCTGATGTGGGGAATTCATTCTGCTCCTCATCCCTGTTTTCCAGCTTAGGGGGCTGAGTACCTGGAGAATAACTGGTCTTACTGTAACAGATTGAGGTGCAGAAGGCATTAAGTCCTTCTGCATTTTCTTCATCTTTTGTCACTGTCTCACTCTGCATCCAGTAAAGGATGGAGCTTCTCCTTAGTCCTCCTTTTCTTGCTGATGCCCTTATAGAAACCTTTTTATTGTCTTTTATGGCAGAGCAATGCCTGCTTTTGGCATGGCCTGCCCTTCCACGTTCTGGATTTTCTCCTTGAAGAATGTTCATCCTTCCTGGACTCCCTTGCCCTTCAGGACTGTCTTCTAGGGGCTCTGTTGACCAGGTTCCTAAACAAGCCAAAGGTTGCCCTTCAGAAGTCCAAGGTGGAAGTTCTGCTGACTCCCCTCCTTACTTCTCTGAGAACTGAAAAGTCTATCATTTCATGAATGGTATGCCCAAGATGTCCCCTATCCATCCAAGATCACCACTTAGGACTAAGAAGTTGCTGCTTGATTTTATAGACAGTGTGTTGTTATGCTTCTTTGTTCTTTGATGGGGTCATCAACAACGCCTGTTTGGTCAAGTGCCTAGGACCTTCAAGGCTGGTAAGGAAGGGGATGATTGGCCTGGCACACAGGAATCTTGAGACTGGTACCCAGTAGAAGTAGAAATATGTTTTATTTTATTTTTCTACTTGGTTCACATGATCTTTGGTCCTAATAGTGGGAGGAAAGGAAATGAAGAGTGACCCACTTGGTCACAGAGAATGGCTACTTGCTTTATGAACAATGTAAGTTATACTAACTACATTACCAGGGCTGTGAAGCAGGGGAATGCTGGTTACATAAGGCCTCTCCTTGGCTGCTAGGGTTGATGAAATGAATTTTCTTCAGGAAGAAGACAGACATAGCAAATTACCATCCCAAGCTCTTAGCCAGGAGGAATGTTATGCTTAAGCTAATGATTTCTTCTTACTCATTTGGATTACACTGAGATAGTTTTTATGCTTTTTAGACAGTAGAATTTACTTATTTGTTATTTTCTTCATTGGCTTGCAATTTGTTATAATATCTGAATTTACTATGTGTATTCTGCTTTAAATGCATTGTATATTTGCTCTTTGTTGTCTTTCTTCTCTCTGTAACAGGTTTTATTTGGTTACCAAAAATCAGACTATCAAAAGATAATACTGTCTTGTCTTGGACCGCTGGATGTTGTGGACTGATAGTTACTTCACTCTTCTTAGTATAAAACAATTAGTCAGAGCCATACATAATATAAATAAAGTTTTTGCCAGTAAATTTGGCTGCAGTTAGTAATATTTGGATGTCTTCCCTATTTACAGTACACTGAGACATAAAATAGATTTTGTAGTGCTTGTAAATAATTGATAGCAAGCTAACTGATGGCATGCAGTAAAGTGGTTTTTTGTTTTTTTTCCTTAAAGAATTAATATATGATCATCTTAATCAGAATCTGAAAATCATTTGGAAACTAACTTACCGAGAATGTTGTTGTGATAACCTGGATTATCTGCTGTTTCTTAAGAAAAAAACAAAAATAACCCAGCCATGAGAAGAGTTTAAAGGTTGTTGGGACAAGATGGTAGAAAGACAAGGAATAGTAGTAGACATTATTTCTGTCTTATTTGCTAATCTCTAAAATGATCCAAATATCTCATGAGAGAATCAGTATATTATTGTGACAGAGAGCCTATATGCTTTTTTTACTACTTTCACTGGATGAGGAAATCTGACAAAATTTCTCATATAAATCATATTTATGTCTTAAAACATAAAATTTGCTCCTTCAACACTTGTGTTAAAAATACTTAAAGGATTATGTCTGAAGGAGGACTTCAGACTTCTGCAACTTCAGCAGTTATTTAACAGTGTTGTGTACTTTATCCTGTCTCTGACTCTGGCTAAGAAGATGTGCATTTGATTTGTTCCTATTAGGCTCATGAACAGTATAGGAAAAATGTCAAATTTACAACAATAAGATTAATTTAGTTGGGTACACAATCATTCATCTTAATTATGTCTGACACCCTCACCATTATAAAATCAGTTTCCCAGAAGAAGAGAAATGCACATTCTGTCTCCTTTAGGAATCCTTCATTGAAGGAGACTAGTTGTTTCAGTTGTCTGAGGAAGCTAATAGCATAGTTGAAGCATCGGGGAAAAAAAGGAATATTCATCAAGAGCAGGGAAATACTATGCTGTCATGCCTGATAACCAGAGCTCCTAACCAAACTGCTTTTTTGGAGGGTAGTAGACTACAGTACATAAGATTTTGAATAAGGAGATGTATAAAATTTAACAAAACTTAATGCTTTTACACCTTTTGCCTCCATTGAAATAAATGATAGCTTGTCAGTGAACTCAGTGAAAAATTATATTAGATTTTTTTTTATTTTCTGAGGTATATTTTATTTATATTATGCAAGGAAAAAGAGAGAATGAAACCACTAAACACACCACTCTAAGCATCATGATCGCCTGCACAGAATGTTAGTTGTAACCAAATTAAGACACATTACCGTATGCATAATAACAAATTAAATCAATTTTTACCTAGATAAACAAGTAATGAGATAAAACCATTATTATTAAAACCATAATTAATGTAGAATTGTCACATTGTAGCACTTACTATTCTCAAAAGGATAAGTAAAACTGCTAAATCAGATGCCGTATCTGATGAGGCACTAAATATGACCTCTGTCTTTCAAACGGTCTTTTCCCCTCAAAGATAATAATACAGGAGGATGGAAGATGTTAATTTTAAATTTTGATAATTTGTGGAGGATAGAAGATCTAATACAAATTTGAATCTTAATAAATGATGTTATACAGCTACATACATAGTGTTTATAAACTTTAGAGTACGAAGTCTCTGTAGATATATCACCTCCCTCAAAGTATTTTCAACAAAAAACAACATTCAGAAGACTACTAGAATTAGGGAATAAAAACATTACCTGCATTGTACTGTCTCCATCTCAGAAGTGATCATTATTAAGTCTTTTTCTTACAGAGACAATCTCAAACTACAAGAAAAATATCTCCTGCTTTTATCTTTCTCTGCTTAATAGTCTGCAGAATGAAAGTTTCTTTTAACTAATTTATTCAGGAAGACAAGTGTTAATGATCTGCAAATACTTTTGATTATTGAGAGATGGAGTGGTTCTGAAATGACAGAAAGTTGAAGCTGACTATGCCTCAGTATGCCATCAGCAGATTAACTATTTTTCATTCTGTCCTTTACCTCTGCTTTTTGAGGCAAAGACCTTCTATTAACATGTAAACAAAGTGAAGTTTCATGGTCTGGTTTGAGGAAAAACCTTTATAGTAGTATTGAGAATGATGATGATGATGATGATGATGATGATGACGATGATGCAGCTAAGACAGATGCTCTGAAAAGATTCAGTGCCCTAATATAGACAACTGTAATCAGAGGATTGGGCTACATTTCAGTACAATGCTGGCATAGTAGTTGCCAGCAAGCTCGTAACTGCTTCATTACCCATGCTTGACCCCTTGTGATGAATATGCTGAGCCATGACAGATTCAGATGGCAAGGGAACAAGCAAATTAATTACTTTCCCAAATTAAATTTTTCATCAGAATTGTAATGAAAAATAAAAAATGCCACTAGGGGTTGAAAATGCCCAAACAAAGTGCCAAATTCTGATCTACTGTCAATTGAATTGCTCCAGTTTCATAGTGAACTGAAATGCAAATTTTTCCTCAGGCATAGAGAAATATATTTGACTTTCTTCATGTATGATCATTCTAGTCAACAGCTTTATTGTGATGTGCAAGGTATTATTTCTAAGGATAGGCTTACTTAACCAGTACTTACCTGGGCTTTTTTGTGAAGTCAAAATAGAGCTTCGTTCAAGAAGTGTCAAAACATTTAGATACCTTTGAATTAATTTCACATTTTCTTTTTTAAATGGTCTAACTAACAAAACAGATATATTTTAAATACTCCCCACATTAATTTTTTCCTGATTATCAAAAAGTTTACATTTCACTGAAATCATCTTTTAATATTTTTCTTTCCATAAGTGATTAACATGGTGTACTTACTACCGCTCTCCTATCAAACTGAAAATGTCTACTACTTCACCTGTTTCCAGTGGTCACTTGGTATTTTGAATGGCTAGCAAGCAAACTATTAGGAAGTAATCTTATCCTTAGGTTGATCAAGAAAATGAAAAACAGGAAGAAAAGCAAAGCAAAAAAAAAAAACAAAAAAAACCATCAAACAAGGAAAACAACCAAAACTCAAAAACCACAACCCAAAGCAGCATATAAAAGATAATCAGAAAATTTGTGGTAAGAATTTTCATTGTTGGAAGTGGTAACTTTGAGAAGCTATGGACAGGCAAGATTGAGTTTTAATACAAACCACTGAACTACAGTAATCTGAAGGTGAAATTTTCAGTGGTTGTAACTAAACTGTTGAAATCTAGGATATTATCAAGATAATCTGAAAGTGTTCTCCAGTCGTGTTCTGATGGTCTCTAATCAGGATCTGACCCTACACTCGGAATTCATAAGCTCCAGGTCATCTGCTTCTTTTAGTTGGGCAAACCTCAGTTCCTATGAAAGGAGAAGTCTGATGGAAAGGCTGTTCTGGTACACCCATCTTACCCCCAAAATAAATAACCAGTCAAGTAATACTCAGAGGCAAACAGCAGTGCAGATATTGAGTTTAACTTTCTTCACCGGCATCACGCGGGTTCTGGTTAACTACTTGAAATGACTTCCATGAGACTAAAGCTAAGTGGGATGCATTCTATATAGGTGCTTGCTTTGTACCTAGCTCAAGATATAGGAAGTAAAACTTCTCTTCACTTATTTAAGATTCAGTTTCCCATCTCCATACTATCTTTCATCTTTATACTACCACCTATTTGAGACAAAATGCATCTAATTGCATGTTAACATAGTACACAGAAGAATCAGGTTTCAGTCTTGATAAGGACCATGGTGCACGACAGTTCTAAGAGTTGTTAAACAAATGTAAGTGAATATTAACAAAGTTTAGATTTTGAATTACCACATTGCCCACCAAAAATTTAATCTTCAAAATGTAGGTTTCTGTTAGCAAGAAATTCAATAACACACCAGACAGCTGAATTCTTGTTCTGTCGTTTTGTAAAAATTGAACCTGCCAAGATTTAATTACATGTATAGCTTAAAATCTCCTGGGGACACTGTGTTTCTTTCTAACAAATCAGAGGACTCTTAACATATGCTGCCCAGCCAGGATTGGTCGGATTGGGATAACTGAGAGATGTCACATTGATGATTTATTGCAGAATCAGTCTCATTTTTATTGAAGTATCGAATGGGAGAGACGCTGTGAACAGCATCTCTAATACAAAAGTAGCAACAGTTACAATTGCAATAGCAGTATCAGCGGCGGGCAGCAGCGGCAGCAACAGGTGCGGATGCAGCTAAAACGGAGTTCTCCAAAAAGCTGCAAGCAAGCTTACTATTTTACTTTTACAAGGCCTTATATACTTTATCAAACCAATAAGCAAATGCCACAAAGTGTGCTAGCATATTTGTACCAATCATCATTGTACATGATTCTACCACAATGCGTATTTTCTTAACCAATCACCATATTGCTATTAAGGCCTATTGCTCAGGCTTATATTGTTTCATCTTAACTTTCTAACAAATTTTATACTAAGGTCTATTGTTAAACTTAAAACTCTTCAACCTTCTATTTATCATAGTTCTTCTTTACTTACAACATGTATCTACTTACTAAAATATATTTCTACTTTCATAAAGCATATTTCTTTTAAAACTACAAAACTGCATTCTTGCTTCAAACTACAAAAGCTCACTGTTCTAGCTCAGGCAGCCTTAGCCAAGGTCTCAAATCGAAACGTATTCATTTCTATCTCTTCAGGCACAATGCTGTTTATGTTCTCTGTCAGCACCTGTGAGCTTTCTGTAATTCCATTTCCTACACTGCCCTGTGTGTCTTTTTGGTGTCTTTTTTGTCCTCCTGCCTTGTAGGATACAGATTAACTTGACTTTGCTCTTTAAAAGACCAGAGCAAAACTGATCCAGAGTGATGGTCTGTGATTTACTTTGACATCAGAGAGGAAAATGTGCATTTTTAAACGCACTAGTGATGATTCATTTACCTTTGGATTAATAAGACCTTGCATATTGCAAGCTATTAGACATTTGAAACCAAAAAGATATCTGTGAAACAATTCTCCACTAGAAAATAAAATCTGAAGTGTAGCTTGGATTCTGTCTAGTCATTCAAATTATGTTTCTGCACTGAGGCTCCTGAAGGTTCCATTGAGGTTCTGCTTCACCTAATAATCTCATACTAGGTATTAAACTTTGTTTAATTGTAGCTCTTTTGCAGTTTGCTTGCTCCAGTTACAGCATTAAGAATATTTCTTTCTTTATATGTAGGAAATGTACTATACAAATACAAGTAGAGAAAAGGTTTGAAAAGACATGCAATGACATACAGTTCTGTAAAACTAATATGCACTAGGCAATTTGGTAGATGGAGAACAGAAGTAGTTGTTCTGTGCACAAATATAAAATACTGGAAGCATGGCTTTTGGAAAATTATTTCTTGCCTTACATACCTTGTCAAACAGTCAGCAAGTCTGTGAATAGAGGTTAATTTCATTGACATGTACTGTTAGATTACCGAAAGTCTTTTGACAGGGAAATGACTCGGAAAAACTTTAGATGTGAATACAAATTCTTGCATGATTAAGAGATGGAAAATAGAGTGTAATAATAAATGATCAATTTTCATAGTGGTCAGAATTCACAGGGGAGATCCCCAACAAACTGTGCAAGATATGCTGATGTGATCTTTGACGACAGTGAAATTTTCTGATCTCATTGTGTTATTCATTTTAACAAGTACAAAGACAGTCTGTGAATAATCATGAAAAGTTCTTACAATACTGGTGGGCAATAAATTCATTAAACCAAAATACATGAATAAATAAACATATCACATTGCATAAAAAATTATGTGTTCTGAGCTGATCACTGTGACTCAATCTGAAATCTGGGGGTTAAGGTAAATTGTTCTGTATGAACATTTGCTCAGTATTTACTAGCACTAGAAAACAAGCAAACTATCATACTGTTAAGTATTATTTGGAAGTAATAGACAACTACTGTACTAGACTGTAAAGAATTAGGTCACGATATGAATGTACGTGCTGGATTCCCAAATTAAAAAAAAAAAGTATTAAAACAGAAAGCTTCAGAAAAAGAGAAATAGAGGCAGTGCATGAAATCAGACTGTGAAGGAATGACTAAGCCACAGCAAAAGAAAGTTGGACTCTTCATTATGAGTAAAATATGTGCAAAGGAGAACCTGACAGAGGTTTATAGGGCCAAGAGGGACATGAAAATTATGGGCAAGAGGGCAAGGACAGTAGGGATTGATTTTCCATTTTTTTTTCCCAACACAAGATTGAAGGCACACTAGAACAAGCCTGGAGGAGACTGGCTCAAAGCAGAAGGGCACGATGCTTCAAGCAATTGGTGGTCAAGTTGTCTTCACTCTAGGAAACTGTACCTGTTAAAAGTTTAACAAGTTTGACAGAGATTGACTAATAATGGAAGAAAAATCGCAGAACCCCTAAGTCTGAGAAGAATCCCTGGGTATTATCTAGTTTAACATCCTTGCTCAGTCATGGTCAGCTACTGTAGGTTTTTCAGAACTGTGTCTCTACTGATGAAGCCTCCACGACTTGTTTGAGGAATCTGATCCTGTGTTTGATCTCCCTCACAGTATTCCCCTCTTTTGCCCATGCTTAAATGCAACTACTGGTATTTCAGTATGTGACCACTGTGTGTTGTCCTGTCACTGAATGACTCTGGATGTAGTCTGAATCCGTTTTTTTTTTTGCCTCCTCCCACCAAGTACTTACACATTGATAAGATGATATACAAATGACATCTGTCTTAGAGCAACCGAGGACATGAGGGAACAGCCCACCATGGCAGTACAACTTGTGATACTGATGCACAATGGTCCCATAGTGCTAAGACAAAAGTTCGCTTAGCACTCTGCCCAAGAATTTCTGTACAGGCTAAGGAACAAGCTTGATTCATTTACCCAAACATCAATGTTCATAAGTGTTGCAGC